>CP139507.1:65187933-65787933 GCA_021014915.2 Artemisia tridentata subsp. tridentata
TATAGGGTCATTTGGGTTTGTAACTGTTAACTCTCTAAATGAGAGCCCACTTGTTGATAGATTTATCGGGGTAGCTCCCCACGTGATTTGGTTATGTGATTGAGGAAACACTATGGGTTCAGTTGGGGCGCGACACTTTTATGGTATGGTATCTTATGTTGATTTTGGTTCGAATGTTTGGAATTATGATTTGTTTACGAATTTGTTTTGGAATGTGTTATAGGCAGTGTGAGCCTATGTTGAACTTAACTTGTTGTGAATGATGTTTTAACTTGGAAACCCTTTTTGGTTCAACCATATTTTTTTAAAAACTAAAACCTATTGAAATCCCCAAACCTCAGTGTTGACCCGTTTAGCATGTTTTTTCAGGTTCTTAAAGGGATTTGTCACATTTGGCGGCTTTTGCATGCATGGGATGGTTATTGGATCAAGACACTCTGATATCCATTTGGGGTTTTGCTTTACTTATTTTTATGGGCCTTTTTCCCGTACAAAAAATTTAATAATGAAAATTTTAAATACTTTTGTTAAAATGAATTATATTCTAAATAATTGGGGTGAAAAACCGTTTTTTTGGGTACTTGTATTGTGTACCAATTGTTTTGGGCACCCGACGGATGTATGCTTCAGTGGACCCCGATTTTCGGGGTTTGGGACATTATGCATTGCATCACAAATAGTTCTGATTTGGGTTTCGTTATCAAATTTCAGGGACCGTTGTCGGTTTAATAGAACTTTTGTTAGTTCCCTTTCTGATTTTGAATTTTCTTACTTAGTATTTCAAATTTATAAATGCCTAGTTTTTAGTTTCAAAAACTTAGTCAAGTATACCTAGGGGTAATCTTTCTACTATTACAAAGTTTTAGAAATTTTCCCGTAAAATTTGTATAGCGGATGGACCAAACAAATCCATATGTAAACAATTCTAGGACACCTAGATGTAGAACCATGTTTTTTGCCTTTTGGCTATTTATGAAAATGTTTTCCCAATTTTGCAAGCATCAAAAAAGTGTTTGGTCGTATTTCAACTTGGGTAGGTCCTTAACGAGTTCTTTGGGTGTAAGGATTTTAATTAGCCCCCATTTGGCGTGACCTAAACGTCTATGCCATAGGTTGAGTTTTCGTCCAGAGAGGTGAGACAAAGTTTGTCTTTAGTTGGTTTGGGCTAACTTCATAACGTAAACGTTTTTCTTCAAACACATTTCCTTCGTTTTTGCCATCCTTTTTGTATTTTATTCCCTTTTCACTAAAAAGGACGTTTAATTTTTGCGGCATAATCGACTAATTTCTAAGCAAGTTAAATCTTAAATTATCTACAATGAGCAACATCATCAATAATGAGAGAGTATGAGAGATCGTACCTTTTTCTTTTATTTTATTTTTTTAAGCTTGCTACCGAATTTACATTACCTCCAAACATACACTTGGGGGAGGTTGAGAAAAGGCTTTTTTTTCCCGGGCATGCGTCTTGGGAAAACCCACTATCTTTGATCCACTCGCCGGTTCTAACCCGAATTTCAAGCACACCTAAGTTAAAGAAAAAACACAGCGTTTGGTCCCCAATATCTCATGGGTCCATTTGGGTTAAATATTACATTATCATGGTTCATGTAAAGCAAAAAAAGGTGGACAAGGTTCCATGGCATGTTTGTTGGGGGCCTTCAAAGGGTTTCCCAGACATGTTTTGGGGTTTCCCAAAAATTTTGATGGAAAGATGCTGTAAGTTTTAAAGGTTACTCTTAGGAAAGGGGTTTTTTGGGAAAATAGTTTTAGGCCTCTGTTTGAACCGTTTTAGTCCTAAACTCATTTTTAAAATTGACCTTTTCCTATAGTAACTGCTGGTTTTTGTTTGTAAAAAATTGTCTAGTGCTAGGTTTTCTTGTGACTTTAACGAACTCCAAAACAGTTTCCCAAGTTCAAACCTTCTGGTTCAGCAACAGTAACCGCGGACCCCTTTTGGGCACTACTGGCGGAACCAAAATTTTTTGGGGCTGCCAAAATCCGTGGGGGTTTTTTCTGACTTTGTTGGAAATGGTTCTTGTACTTTCACTGTTTGTTTCATAAAGTCATTTAAGTTTCCTGATTTCATGAATCCTAGTCCAGTTTTATCATGAGGCAACTTTTGAATTTGCATTAACTCATCTGCTAAACAAATGTTTTTATCAAACCTTTTAAACTTAGAGTTTTGTTTGATAAGATCTTCCTGTGTGGTTTTAAGTGTTTCTATTTCTAGTTTAAGTTCCTGACATGAGACACATGTTTCTTTAACACTTTTACCCTTTTCTGATCGTATTTCTTTTTCTTTTAGCCAATAGACTTCGTTTTCTAAAAGTGTCGTTTTGGTTTTTAAGAACATATTTTTGTTTATGATTTTTAGAGTAATATCACACAGTTTGTTATATTCTACTTCTAAGGTTTCATCATCAATAGAGGAATATGACGAGTCAGAATGTACCTCTTCTGAGTCATGAGCCATGAGAGCAACTTCATTGTTCTTAGGCTCGTCGTCATCACCATCACTGTCACTCCAAGCTCCACTAACAAATGGTTTTTGAGACTTGTTCTTTGGAGGCTTTGGACAATCTCCTATTAGGTGACTGGAATCCCCGCACCTAAAACACTTCCTACCCATTTTTCCTTTCCTATCATCATGGTCTTTCCGGAAGGATTTCTTTTCTTCACGAGGTTGTCTTACGAAACTTTCCTCGTCTCCTAAAGAACTTTTTGAAATCTCTAACGGCCATGGCATACTCTTCGTCTTCACTACCTGAACTAGACTCTTCATCACTTGATTCTACTTTAGCTTTTAAGGCAATGGACTTCATCTTCTCCTTTTTGCCTTTAACTATTTCCGAGTCTTTTTCCATCACCATCTCGTGAACTTTGAGATTTTTGATGAGCTCGTCAAGTGTCATGCTTGAAAGATCCTTGGATTCTTCAATAGCCGTCACCTTTGCTCTCCACTTCGGATGAAGTGCTCTAAAAAATTTTTCCTGACAAAGTTCTTACTAGAAAAAGATTCGTCAAGTGCTTTAAGAGAAGTAATTATAGTATTAAACCTAGCAAAAGCACTATCAATGGTCTCATCTTCAGAGATAACAAATTGTTCATATTGTTGAACAAGAAGATCAATTTTGTTATCTTTGACTTGTGAGTTTCCTTGATGAGTGTTAATCAATGATTGCCAAATATCCTTAGCCATTTTACACATAAAAACTCTTTCATATTCTTTCTTAGGTAAGGCATTATAAAGCATCATTTTTGCTTCATTATTTTTGGCAATCAGCTTCTTTTGCTCATCACTATGACGAGTAAGAGAAGTACCCTCATCCCGACCATCTAATATATTTGATATAGGTTTATTATCACCTTCTACAATAATGTACCACAAATCTATATCCTTTGACTTCACATAAGTTTCAAAGCGATTTTTCCAATATATAAAACTATTTGGTTCAAATAGTGGTGGTCTTTGCATAGATTGCCCTTCTTTGAAGTTTTCAAAATCCATTGATCGTTTCAAGTTTTAAAATACAATATATTTGAAAATCTTGAGTAACGTAGCTCTGATACCAATTGTGGAAAACTAGAAGGGGATTGAATAGTTTTTACCGTTATAAACTTTTCTTCGCTTTGTATACTTAACGTGATTTCAAAGTAAAGCACACAATCAAACAATATATATAAAGCAAGTAAGGAAAGAAATGATCAAACCACACAACACGGATGTTTATAGTGGTTCAGCTACAAGGACTCTCTTTCCTTGCCCTACTCCACTCCTCGAGCCTCTAACTCGAGAGTTTTTCTTCACTAAGAAACAAGCTCCCTTCTAGGCGGAGAAAACCTTTACACGTCGCTTACTCTTTATTCGGTACTAAGCTAAACATCGAGTTTTTTACAAGGGTACAACCACTCCCGTTGGTTCTTTAACAAGGGTACAACCACTCCCGATGGTTCTTTAACAAGGGTACAACCACTCCCGACACTCTATGTGTTTTGAGGATTAAAACACTAACCGATCACTACTGAATGAATGGTATGAAAATGATGTGTGAACTAATACAATATCACACAGTAACTAAACTAAAGGTTTACACCACTGTGTTGAACCTTGATGCTTGATCTCTTTGCTACAAAAGAAAGATCACTAAGAATGAAATAAATGAATGTAATGGGTTAGTAATGTACAAATGAATGAGTGTATAATTTAAACTATATGAGTGATAGTTGTCCTTGAATGATCAGCTTGCTATTTATAGGCAAAACTGATCAGACAACTGGCAGATTTGGCTGAACCAAAATGAGGGTTCCGCCCTTGTACTGGTTTGGTTCCGCGGGAACTTGCCAGCTAAGGGATTTCCAAATCTTACCATATTTTGTCTAGTCATGTCAAGATCTTACAAAGTCAACTCTTTAGCTTCAAGATCTTTTCAAAATATATTGTAAAGTCAACTAAGATATGTAGATGATGCATGCCGTGATGTCATGTATATTTCTATTTTTAAGAAATAAAAATAAACATGTAAATGTATATATGTATGTAATGTGTAATTCCTAGTGATCATGTGATATGTAAATGTGTTTTTAAAAAGCTTGTTACTAAAATGTAAAAGACTTTAACATATACTTATGCTTTGCTAAAGATAAACATTATAATTGTCATTAACAAAATAAAGCAAAGATCGTAAAATATAAATAACGTTTTTAGGACGATATTTGTATTAACACAATGATCAGTTTTGATTGCTATGGTTCTAATCTACATTACTTGGTTGTAACATTGTAGGATATAACTTTCTTCTGGAGGAGGAGACGAGAGAGTTATGCGAGAAACCTTGATTATTGCAGATGGTGTCAAACTGTTTAACTTGAACCACAGGTGACCTAGATGTCGTTCATTCCAATCACATCTTTATTGACTGGAATTGATGGCAACAGATTCTTGACATATGCCATCA
The DNA here is from genome assembly GCA_021014915.2 of Artemisia tridentata subsp. tridentata. NCBI lineage: Eukaryota > Viridiplantae > Streptophyta > Magnoliopsida > Asterales > Asteraceae > Artemisia > Artemisia tridentata. The sequence continues at coordinate 65,192,892 of CP139507.1, forward strand.
ACCTTTATATACATTGTAAGTTGGTAATTTGGTTCGGGTCAAGTAACGATAACCTATTTTATAAAAATATTTAGTGTAAATGTGATTACAAACACTATCGTTTCAATAAACAATTGAACATTTTCAGTAAAATGATTTATAAAGTTTTATGCATAAAAGTATTGTTAGTATCTTCTAAAATTAAAAAAAAACCGCGGTTCTAAAGATATATTTGCCAATTAAGACATATAACGGAAATTGACGAGTGAACACTCGAGATTGGGTCCGGTAATAAAACCACCCCAACGTGTCACAATGACTATATATAGTGGTTATTCTTTGGAAAATGCTATATTTTGGTTGACAAAACTCTATGCAGCAAAAGTATAAAGCAATATGTTTCATTTAAAGATTACAGGTTTTAAATTTGTTACTTTTTTTTCAGGTTTCTGAACGGGTGGTCTATTAGTGTTACTTTGACCACTTAGCGTGCTCCTCACACTGATGTATATGGTAACAGTTGCAGTGGGGGATTTAACCGTCGTTATGGTAATGCGAATCCTAGGAATGATCAATACTAAGCAGTTGCTGCTGAGTGAAGTAATCAGTCTCATTCGGTCAATCTGTTAAAGCTAAAGGTGATCGTGAATTCTGTTCTCATTTATCTACATGATTCATTTACAATTTCTATTTCTGTAGCATGATTACAAGAAGCAAAATATAAAGTAGGCACTTTGGGAAAAGAAATTCTTGAATATCGAAACAAGAATGTTTAATATGTAACATGACTTATACAATTTAGGTGACTACAAATTATGGCAACATCAGTATCCATTCATCAGAAAAGCTAACGTAGGTGGTGGCACAGCAGGATGTCCATTGGCATCAATAAGAATTGGTTGTAGTGCACTCTTAATATTGATCCATACATGGATGGTGATAGTAATAAGGTTTATTTAGATGGTGTTGAACTATTGCAGTAACTGTTATCTTTCTTTTTTTGTCCATATGAATTTTTAGTCCATAAATTGGTGACAGTGTTATGATATGATTTTTTTCGTCTAAGATATTACTTCAAAAACGCATATGAGTTTCACTTTTGATTGTTACATAGAATTAGCACCAGTTCGTACGTAATTATGTGGTGCAATGATCACCGACATGAAAAAACGCCCCGCCGCAACATGGCGGATCGGCGCCCACCTTGTATATATAAGTCATGGTCATGTAGATAAGTTAAGGTCGATCACTGCGATAGGCCGAGACACATGAAACTATGCATTGTACATTTTGCTTCATCGAAACAGGAAATTCATTTCTAATTGGTTTGAGTGGATCATTGATCCAAAACTTGCTTGTACAAAAACTATGTAATCACATTTTTTTGTCTAGCTTCTTGCTAGTTTTGCTTTATATAATATCCGCCGTTCAAAAAAAAAAAAAAAAAAAAAACTATGCATTGTAGGTACATTCTAGACTCTTGCATGTCGACAGTCATTCAGATAGATATTGTTGGGAATTCATATTGATTAAACCATCAATACCACGAGTACGCAGCGGATGGATCTAGTTAGTGTTTAATGGATTAACAACATAAAATAAAACACATAAATACTTGTTAGAATTTAATAATCATGAATAGTTCATATATATTAAACAAGTAATCATATTACATATGCGGAAGCGTAGGATCTATTTTAACACATAAAAGATTAACCGAAAAATAAAGTAACGTACCTTTTGATTCTAGCAAGAACAAGAATCAAACTTCAAATCTTCTTCTTTAATGTCAAGAACGGATTAACGAGATACCCCTTACCTTTTTGTATCTCAATCCAAGAATATCAACTATAATGAATTGATACCACAATCTTGTACACACGTACTATAACCGAATTAATGTTTATGCTAGTAAAGTAAACACAAATTAAACCAAACAATTTTGTTTTACAAAAACCAAAATCGATCCACCATTGTGGGTATGTAATCGATCGGCCAAGACAAGAAGAAGAAGGAAAAGACTTTTAAGGTTATAACAAGAGTGCAAGAGTCAAGAATGAATAACCCTAGCCTTGTATTTATAGAGTGAATATCTTGGAGAACAAGTTGGCTATGGATTGGGTTATGGAAACCCATGGCCGATCGGCTCACTCAATCCCTTAGGATTTCGGAAGCTTCTTGTTCCTCTAATTTCATCTATAGTCCTTCTCTTATTCACTAACGGTCGTTAGTCAATTCCCGTTAACTACTTAACGTTCGTTAGTCATTATTTTGTGTTTTAATAATTAAATACATAACGATTTATATATTAATTCCTCATACGTAATGTGTGCAATCCCGTGGTCCCGAGTTCAATTCTAGACATACACACATTAATATTTGTCCACTAAAACTAACAGCTCCCACTTGGACATCTATTAATAGTGTAATGACATTGGTTAGCGTCTAGCAACACGCCAATGCCCCTAGTACAACTCGGGAGGTGGTCTCCTGGAAAAACCATTCGATGATTCATCATCATACTTATCCTTTTGTTTCTAATACTACATTAATAAAGATATGGATCTTAGTCATTCTTTATTAACCATTCTGTTTCTCGTTGTTTCTGATTGAGCAAGATTACCAAATCATCTGAATGTATTCCAGATAGATCTTGGGTGTAGCCACACAAACATCTTGTCAACCCTATGAGGGGCCCAGCAGTATTAAACTTCAAAACAAATTTGAAGGAACAAATTCTCTCCTGACTACGAGCGTAACTCGTGAACTTTGCAACACTCCTGAAAACAATCCTAATAGCTACCAGTAACGTATAGCGGTAAATTGCTTCACAAAAATGCACTACATCCATGACAGTTATCTGGTATCTCAAGTCTGAGGATAACTATATATACATGATTTACTTGATGACAAGATCCATAAAGTATACTCATGAAGTTGGGATAAGTCCTATATTCAATTCATTGAATATCATGTGAAATTGGCATGTCAACGCATCAATATACTTTCAAGTATATTCTACAAATACTCAGATTTGTCTTAATTTAATGATATTCCCATATCATTAATCGACAACGGACAATTTAGAATAATCAATATATTCAAGGATTAAATATGCAAATACAGGATATATTATTAAGAAAATGACAATCAAACATAACAAGTATTTCATTTCATTAAAATAATAATTGTTCATAACATCCCATTATCCAAACACTAATCACAGATGGGCATGAAACTACTAGCTAAATGAAGTCCTATGCCTTTAGCATGTTGATTAAGCTTTCCACCAGGCAAAGCCTTCGTTAAAGGATCAGCTAGGTTATTATCTGTGTGAACTTTGAGTAACTCGATTTCACCTATCTCCACTTGTTCTCGAACATAGTGATATTTAATCGGGAAATTTCTGGTGTCCTTCATGTTTCCAGGTTCATTGGCAAATGTAATTGCGGCTGAATTGTCACAATACATCTTTATAGGTTTTTCGATTGAGGGCATAACTCCAAGCCCTGAAATGAACTTCCTAATCCAGACAGCTTCCATTGTAGCTTCTTAAGCAGCAATATACTCACTTTCTGTTGCAGAAATCGCTATGGTACTCTGCTTCTTGCTCTTCCAATCCACAGCTCCTCCATTAATGACAAAGACATAACCCGTCTGAGACTTCGTATCATCTTTATCACATTTCCAGGAAGCATCGCAGTAACCTGTAACACCAAGTTCTACTTCTGGATTCCCCCCATATACTAAAAACATATCTCTTGTAGCTCTCAAGTACTTGAGAATATGTTTAACAGCACTCCAGTGGAGTTCACCTGGATTCTGTTGATATCGACTGGTTATATTTTGAGCAAACGCCACATCAGGCCTTGTGCATCTCACCGCATACATTATAGATCCCATAGCCGAAGCATAAGGGACTCTCTTCATGCGTGTCACCTCTTCAGGTGTTGAAGCACATGCTTTGCTACTTAAGCCATGATTCTCTTGCATCGGCAAATATCCCTTCTTGGAATTTTGCGTATTGAATCTCTTCAATATTTTATCAATGTAAGCACTTTGGCTTAATCTAATTAACCGCTTTGATCTATCTCTATAAATCTTGATTCCCAGAATGTATGCTACTTCTCCTAAATCCTTCATGGAAAAACATTTCCCAAGATAGGCTTTAACCTCTTTCAATCATGGAATATTTTTACCCATGATTGATATGTCATCAACATATAGGACAAGGAAAATATTTTTACCTAGCAACAATTACTTTGTTTTCAGGTGTGTAGTAAAAGTAGTAACCCATCATTTTCTTTGGGTATCCAACAAAGATACACTTTACAGATCTCTGTTGGAGTTTATCTGCTGAGTCACGTTTAACAAACGCCTCGCAACTCCAGACCTTTAAATAAGACAAGTTAGGCGTTTTCCCAAACCATAACTCATAAGGTGTCTTATCAACCTTCTTGGTCGGAACCATATTCAAAAAGCGAATAGCAGATTCCAAGGCATAATCCCCAAAAGGATAAAGGGAGAGTTGTAAGATTAAACATTGATCGCACCATGTCCAACAATGTACGATTTCTTCTCTCAGATACACCATTTTGTTGTGGAGTATATGGAGATGTGAGATGCTGGACAATTCCATTCTCTGCTAAATAATCTTTAAACTCTTGACTCAGGTATTCACCACCTCTGTCGGATCGAAGAGCTTTAATCTTCTTTCCAAGTTGCAGTTCTACTTTTGCTTTGAAAACCTTAAATGTTTCAAATACCTCATGTTTATGTTTAAGTAAATAAACATATCCATAACGGCTGAAATCATCAGTAAAGGTTAAGAAGTAGCTAGCACCCCTCTTTGACACATGTCTAATTGGTCCACACACATCAGTATGTATCAAACCAAGTAGATCAGAAGCCCTTTCCATACGATTATTGAAAGGTTTCTTTGTCATCTTCCCAGATATACAAGATTCGCATTTATCAAATGATTCATCATTGATATCTTGTAAAAGCCCATCACGTTGCAGCTTTTCCATACGAATCTTGCCTATATGAGCAAGTCGACAACGCAAAAGATAAGACGAATCCAAAACATTCTTGACTCTCTTATTATTGATGCTATACATTGAATTTTAATTATTGCATTCATTCATATCAATTTCAAATACACCATTTACAGCAATAGCATTAAAATAAAAAACATTATTTAACGAAACAGAAATTCCATTGCTTGTAACAGTATGTTAAAAACCAATATCCAATAAACACGAAAAGGAAACAACACCTCTAACAATAGTAGGTGCATAATGACAATTATTTAAAAACAGTACTAAGCCCGAAGGCAAAACTAATTTAAATACGCCTATAGCTTCAACAGCTGCATGTGCTCCGTTACCCACGTGCAGATATTGTTCTCCACAGGTCAGTCTTCTTTCAACTCTAAATCCCTGCAGTGTATTGCAAATATGAATACCACATCCAGTATCGTATACCTAGGAATTTATTTTATGAGTTAATGAAAATAATTCAATCATGAAAAAGTTACCTGAAGTGCTGGGTTTACCAGCCTCAACCTTCATCTTTTTCACACGCAACTCCTCAAGATAGAGTGGACAGTTCCGTTTCCAATGTCCTATCTCATGGCAGTGGTGACAAGCCTGATCCATCTTGTTAAGATTCACCTTGTTCTTCTTAGGGTTGTTCTTCTTGGGCATAGGTTGATAGGCCATAACTTGTTTACCCTTGTCAACCTTACCTTTACCCTTCTTATTCGCCTGCGGTTTTGGCTTTTGGATCCTACCTCCTTGTATAGCTAATACCTGAGGAGTAGGTGCCTTGTTTGGTAAACCCTTCTAATAGTCCACAAGCATTGCGAGCAATTCTGTGACTGTCTTCCCCGAGCAATGCATGTTATAGTTTTGAACAAAACCTTTAAAATCCTTGTTCAAGGATCGGTTGATTAGGTTCACACATACATTCTCAGGATAGACGTAGTTGATCTGGTGTAATTGGTCCATGTAACTCTTCATTTCCAACACATGATCACTAACAGGTTTACCTTTCCCTTGTTTGCAGCTATGTAATGCATCGATCAAATCATACAATTCAACTGCAGGTGGATTCTCATAAGTCTTTTGGAGTTCTTGAAGCATATCATAAGGAAAATAGTTCTCAAACTGCTTTTGCAATTTGGGAACCATACTTCCAAGCATCAAGCACGCAACTTCATTGTGCCTTTCATACTCCAATTTCTAGGCTTCTCTGTCCTCCTCGGAGGCCGTAGCATCTGGTTCAAGAGGGCAAGGCTTATTCAAGTATTCCAGCTTTTTGGACACTCTCAAGACAATCCTGAGTGACCTATACCAGTCATTGAAATTTTTGCCAATAAGTTTTTCCCTTTCAAAGTGATTTTTGAAAGCAAAACTTAGTACATCATTATCGGGTTGAGCCATTTCTACAGAAAAAGTTCAAATATTAGTGTTCTGATAATACAACTTTTCAAGAAAAGAAAATACCCATGAAATATTCATATAACCATTTAATCTTCTTGAAAACTAGGATCCAAATTTTCATAGTTTCACTACATCAGTTGATCTGCTAGTAGTGAAAGTACAAAATATGGTAATCTGTCGAACAATAATCGGCAAACAATTTCCGACTCCTAGATCATTATGGGATTTACATTTGCCAAATAAAATTTGCAAAGTAAGCATGTTTCATCCCATCTCATGCCTTAGGTTTCTAGGTCTAAAATTTGCAAAGTAAACAATAATCTGTCAAACTTAATTAAGTCGTCTAATTTAGAAACTACAAATTCTCCATTACTGGTCTCACACATAATGGAAATTTACCTTGTCATTAAAATCTAGGTAAGGTCTCACTTAGGCTAAATAATAACTTCAAGTGTCTCTTATAATTAGATGGTGTGGACTTAAATTTTATGGTACTAATTTTGATGTGTCAATCAAAATATGTACGAAGAAGCATGCACACATCTTTGTATCATATTTTTTCAAAACGTTTTTATTTACCAATTAGGCTAAGATTTAAATCAACAAAGTTTTAATTGAGGTATTGGGTTTACCAATAAAAGAATTACCTACAATTATCGGCCACTATATCCTACTGCTGCATGAGTCAAAAGACTCAAGTTATTCGGATAATTACCACAAAGTAGCACGTGGAATTGAGGTCAATTCACCCTTAAGATGATTTTGTACATTAATAGCTTACTTGGTAGCTCCAATTAGACGCACAAAGGAGTGGAGAGACAAACTTCAACACTAAATGCCAATTAAAAACGTGTCTCTTTCGGTTTGACAATTTAATGTCAATCCTCCTTATACCCCTCTTATAGTTTGTCAAAACTGGTGAGCCGTTCACACTATTGGTACAAAACTCATCACATAATTAAAAGTTTATGATTTTAAGTTTTAAAACATGTTATAAACTATAATATTGCTAGTCTCGCCTGGGAGCAAATTACCGTGCGAAGAGAACCACTATCGGTACATAAGACTTTGCAATATGTATAATTTATCACATTAAGTTTCATAGTTATTTAGTCCATTTATTTTTTATTCAAAAAATTACCCTTTTTTGCTTACAACGTGTCATACAATTTAAACAAAAAAACAAGAAATTAATAAAAATAAATAACCAAATAAGTACACATAATCTTAACAATTAGTTTATGTATCAAGTAGCCACATGCAAACTCGTTGATAAAACCTATTAATAATCTTTCGATGTTTCAATATGCATATATTTAACTAAGACTATCTCCTACAATGGTAGGTAGAGCCACATGCATCGACGAATCGATTGCGTTAGTCTTAACAAACATATACCAAATAGCACATAATAGATTCATTAATATAATTAATTGAGGTCTTCCCTAATTTTAGATTTATCATAATTACATGTGAAAAAAAATAACTTAACAATTAATTAAACCCTAATCCATGATAAACATGCATGTTTCATCATGGAATAATACAAGTCACAAGGAACGCAACCTTTAACCACATAAACATGTTACAATTTTAGGGTTTCAAAACTACAAAACTAATTTTTAATTAATAAGGGCATCGCCCCCCCCCCTAAAAAATTAGGGTTTCGATTTTTAAACCCTAAAAAATCGAGTAACATAAAACCTAATCCAAGATTCATTTTTTATGTGTTTCGGTAATTTAATTACATGTTAAAACGGCTCGTGATGCCACTGTTATAATTTAATAATCATGACTAGTTCATATATATTAAACAATAGTTCATATATATTAAACAAGTAATCATATTACATATGCGGAAGCATATGATCTATTTTAACACATAAAAGATTAACCAAAAAATAAAGTAACGTACCTTTTGATTCTAGCAAGAACAAGAAGCAAACTTCAAATCTTCTTTAATGTCAGAACGGATTAACGAGAAACCCCTTACCTTTTTGTATCTCAATCCAAGAATATCAACTATAATGAGTTGATACCACAATCTTTTACACACGTACTATAACCGAATTAATGTTTATGCTAGTAAAGTAAACCCAAATTAAACCAAACAATTTTGTTTTGCAAAAACCAAAATTGATCCACCCTTGTAGGTATGTAATCGATCGGCCAAGACAAGAAGAAGAAGGAAAAGACTTTTAGGGTTATAGCAAGAGTGCAAGAGTCAATAATGAATAACCCTAGCATTGTATTTATAGAGTGAATATCTTGGAGAACAAGTTGGTTATGGAAACCCATGGCCGATCGGCTCACTCAATCCCTAAGGATTCCGGAAGCTTCTTGTTCCTCTAATTTCATCTATAGTCCTTCTCTTATTCACTAACGGTCGTTAGTCAATTCCCATTAACTACTTAACGTTCGTTAGTCGTTATTTTGTGTTTTAATAATTAAATACATAACGGTTTATATATTAATTATTGTACATTAATTCTTAATACGTAATGTGTGCAATCTCGTGGTCCCGAGTTCGATTCTAGACATACACATTAATATTTGTCCATTAAAACTAACAATACTAACCTTTAATTAATCAATAAATGATTAATTCCACCAGATCTTGACTCAACAAGAAACCCTTTAGTGACTAAAGTAAGTCACCTCTATCGTTGCACACATTACACGTCCAACGACACACGTTAGGATGCTAGTGCTCATTCCACGATTACCAAAACAACTTGCGTTTAATATTTGTTCTAGATCCGATCCAAATACCTAAGTGGTATGCGTTTGAATCGAACTTAAAACAACCAAAAAAATAAGCCCATAATCTGACCACCACAGGACTTGAACACTGGTCTGTGGGAAGGAAAAGCAAGTAACCCACCCACTGGACAAGAAGTCCTTTTTTTTAATTAATATCAAAACCTTTGATATTTATACGGAAACTCGGAAGGGGATTTTAAGGTTTATTGTTTTGATACGTATGGTTTTCTGAGAACGAATTACCGAATGAAAACAAGGTTCGGTTTAGGGTTTCTAGATGTGTAAGAAAACGTATGAAACAATGAGGCTAAGGGGTGTTTATATGAAACAATCGGTTTTAGACACTTAAGCCCTTCTCTTCTTATTTAACGTGTATTTAGAGTTAGTTAAGCGTCTAACGGAAACTAACGATCGTTAAATTTATTTCGTGGAATATATTACATAATTAATAACTATATTAAATATATAATAAACGTGTACTTTGTGTATACGTGTGTGCCCCGATAGGCTCACGTATTCCTAGCCGTATAGTTAGCGATTTGACTTGAGCATAACCAATAGCTCCCACTTGCGAATGTCATAATCGTAATAACTAATACTAATAATGTTAAGCGTCTAGCAACACCACATTGCTCCCAGAAATACATGAGTGTGGCTTCAAAAAGCAGCTTAGTTAAATATTTTATAAATACGCATCCCTTTGTTTCAGATACTTGTTAAACTATGGTTATGGATCAAAGTCATTCCATATTGTTTAACTTTTATGTTTCTCGTTTTACAAATTAATCAAGATTACCAAACGTAAACAAGCATCATCTTGATTTACACTTTAGGTATGGCCATACAAACATCTGATTAATTCAGTGAGGGGCCTAGTAGTATCATACTCCAGAAGACAAGTGGAGGATCAAATTCTATTTTGACTACACGTGTCATTCATATGCTTCAACCAACTTCTGAGAATAGCCTTTATAACCACCTTGTTCAGGATAGCGTTTGATTATAGTCAAGAAGAAAGATCCACACATGCAAGACCTGCTTGTATCTCAAGTCAGAGGACAAATAAAATAACCATTTGCGACATATCACTTAATGACGTTGATCCAAAAAGTGATGACTCGTAGGTTTGAGGAAGTCCAATATCCATAGCCCGTGGATAACATGTGAGTTTGGCGGACACATCCTTAGTATTCAAAGAATATAACCAATCTCTCACATTTGTCTTAATTTAACAATACTCCCATATCGTTAAGCGACAATGGACAAATTTAGAATAAATAAATTTATTCATGGATTAAACATGCAAATATAGAACACAGTAGTATTAATGAAACCAATCATACTAGGTATATCAATTCTTTATATAATACAACTGCTTACAGTTCTATTATCCAAATACTAATAAGAGATTCGCATGAGACTATTAGTAAGTTGATATCCAATGTTCCTCAACATTTTCAACATGTATGGTACATTACAACTAATAGTCATCTGAGTAAAGTTTAAGAGTACTTATTTCAAAACTCACAATAGTGAAAGTTTGAATAACATGATGAATGTCATTTTGTACGTGCGCATTCTAGTACACTAGTATTGCCATGGTACATTCCATAGGGTGTTTGAAGCCAGCACAAAACCTATATGAGACAGTCATCTCAACAGCTTCTCAAACTGTAAAGTATTCTTATCCTTTAATGTGTGTTGCAACAATGCTATCAGCTGAGCATGTCTAGTCAGCATCATTATCATTCGTGATGAAATCCTACAATGACTAGGATTGAGTATCCACTTAATCAGACTAGCATTAGTGTATACAACAACACTATGCTCTTAAACGATTATGTTAATTGTGTCAGAATTGTCACAATAAATATCCATAGGTCTTTACTAGGGACGAATCCAATCATAGTAATGAATCTATGTAACCCAAACAACTTCCAATAAGAAATTATTTTAACAGTCATCTAAAGACTCTCACTTAGATACTGTTGTTGTTAACTCACTTTGCACTAATGCAAAAGTTACAACTAGCCCCATACACAATTTAATGTACATGATGAAACCTTAGTAAAACTCAAGGTATCCATCCATGTGTTAAATTATCGCAAGTGAAATATATCCTTTGAGACTTGCTCAATGATATGTTACATTGTGTTATACTTAATTACCGTACATGTTTATCACCATAAACATTTATTCCAAAATTTTATGTTTTAATTCCTAAATCTCTGAAGTGAAAACTATATTCCAAGTCGAGGGATAAAATCTTGCTCGGATGGAAAGTAGCTTTCAATATGTTGCACGACATATTAGATCTAAGGAACAAACATAGTACTCCCACTTGCTCTCAGGTGTACTCAGGAGTTATCTTATTTTAATCAAAATCAAAATATTGATTTACAATTAAACTTAAGATCTCAGCTCCTAGATGCATGATCTAATCCACACTTGGATTCTACTATTTTGTGTACTTAATAAAGATTATATGGATTCATCACCCTTTTGATTACGCACCGTCCTCGCAAAGGTAATCAACAATTGTCATATTTGATATGCATAAAAACAAGTATGATAATTAACCATCTTTATATCATTAATGCGTGTAGAGATGAAATTTAATCACAGTCATTTGCTTGAGTATGATTAAAACTTCTATCACAAGACATACATTAATGTTTTTACAATTTTGTCCTTATGAGTCTTTCTTCTAAAGAAACTCATTCTTAACCTCACAATTTAGCTGTTTGGTGAAAGATTAATCAAGTTCAAAATAATGATTGTCTTTCAAGGACTGCATCTTTCATTCATAGTTTTGAGACATTCATCAAATTCAAGATCTAATAATGCATCTCTGTATAGTTAATAGGTTCTCAGAGATTCTCTAACTTATATTCCTCAGCATTGATATACAATATCACTCAAGTGCATAAGGTATCCTAGCGGATCTATGAATGTGAGTTACATCATTCTTTGGTTCAACATTTTCATGTTTAACCTTAGTATGACATTAGCAAGTGTATTTAGAAGGTTGTGCATTTTGTTCTTAAATATCTTCAAGATGCTCCCACTTACTTTTGTAAGTAGAGACTATTCTCTAAATACTAAGCTTCTTGAGCAACAATAAATTGTTTCCACTTGGAATATTTAAAATGTATCCACAGTTCTCAACTTTAGTTTGTTAATAACATACTCCAAGAGATTTAACAAATTTTGAACTTCAATTAAGACATAATGGAAATCATTCCATTCCGTCAATAGATGATGTCTTAATTACCTTCTATGTTAGAGTCATATTAAGTATATGCATGATATACTCAATTTTCTAACCTTGATAGTTTTGGAGATTAAAGCAATTTAAGTTATCATTAATCAAATAATGTCAGAAGAGTTTGATATAACACATTAGACATACCACAAGGATTGGTATCCTATGGGATTATGAGACTATACCACAATTCCTTAGATAACTTAATACTCTTTTGGTCATATACTTACCAATTGGGTAAAACCAAATTGCATACATAGTATTTCGAAACCAATTGCATACTAGATATTATTCGTTGACCAAGTCACTTACTTTATGTGTATGTCCTTACATGAAGACATAAACATTTAATATCTTACTATACGTTATAAGTCATTGATCAACTCAAGGACTTCATGTTCATGTCTTAACAAGAAGACATAACGAGTTAACGTCTTACCTTACGTTACAAGTCTTTCAACAATTAAAGGACTTTATGTTTGTGTCTTTACAAGAAGACATAAAACATATTTAACTAAAGTAATTATGAGTACCGACTAATGGCCTCAATAGTAATTTCAAGTTAATTGCTTACTTCATGATTATGACTTTATAAGAAAACATAATCATACTGACTAAATCATTTAGTGAATATTTAGAAGTAGCTTTCATCATATCTTGACACTTATTCTAAATAGGGCAACATACATTTTATGTGTAGAAGTCTTAGTAGAATATTAATTTCCTTACCTTATGGTCAAGGAAAACCATTAGTCATATTATATGTTGTTTCTTGCACACAATTAAGATTTCTCCCACTTGTGCATGATGCAACATTAAGCAAGTATACAAAACAATACGACAATCATTTGTTCGTATAGATAATATGACCATGTCAGATACAGAATATGAATTAAGTCTAGCTCAAATCATATCCGCATGAAAAGTGTATATAGAACAGGTTCAATTAATAAGTAATCTTGCATGAGGATGTTATAGATAATGCTACAGAAAGCGACAAGTTATCATATAAAACAATATGCAGTGATTCGTACTAAATGAAAAAATATCACATTTGGAAAGTAATAAATTATTTTTGGGCAGGCCAGAAATAATATGGGACAACTATAAGGCAGACAAGCTCATAGTTTCCACTGAATCAGATAACATTACTAGAATGTCAGGTTAGAAAATAAATTGTACTACTCCCACTGAATTAGACAAACATTACAAGTGTTTTCCTATTAGTGAGAAGCAAATAGCAATTTATTGACTTTCCTTGTCTTGGATATCTACACATTATTGCTAATGTGAACAAGTAAGCATGTACTTAGATATCCAAGAGTGTGTCAAGTTCTATTACATTAACGATGGACTAGCCATTTATGCTAACTCATTAACTCGAAAATTGGCATGCAATTTCTCCTTTATATTTCGCCTATATAGCCACAAGGGTGTAGAGCCTTTATTTTATTCAAAGCAAATAACTAGGTGAATCATGCTAGCTATTGCTTTTACTATTTTGCGGTAATATATCCATTTTCTAATTTCAACTCATAAGATGTCTCGATAATAACAAGACATTATGAGTTTGATTAGAATTTTGGGTAAATTCAATCGTTCCTTTTATTCACTTTTCTAGCAAGGAAAATGAATAGAAATATGTCTCTCTCTTTCTTACAAGGAAAGGAGACCCAATTTGACTTTTCCAAGAAAAGGACAAACCATTATTTATAGTATATGTTGCAATATACAATTAACAATAAAGTTTAAATTTTAGTATTTTCGATAATTGATTCTTTTAGAAATTAACTACCCTTGTTTTAACAATTAACTTACTAAAAGACTAAGACCCTCTTGAACTCCCACTCATCATGGTAGTGCTTATTACTCTGGTAAGTCTTGTGGGTACAAGAGGTAGGCGGCGTGCGACAATTGCATTACAAGTGCAACTCTTATTTTTATGAGACTTATGGCACTAGAGTACAAGCTACTAGTGTCATGCATGTTTTGTCTCATCCTATGCCTCGGGCTCAAGGATCTCACTGCTTGACTTGATTAAGTCGTCCAATTAGAGAACATGTGTAAATAACTCTAGGTCTCATGCCAGAGAATAAACACCTTGGGTTGCAATTCACTCACGTCCCACGAAGAGCAAAAGGCAAGTGCAAGTGTCCTCAAACTTGGATGGCATAGACTTAAATTTCAAATAGGGTATCACATAATTTTTGACAAAAACATGTATCAAAAATTGTGTACAAAGAGGCATGCATACATCTTTGTAACACAAGTTTGCAAAAACAATTTTCCAACTTATTAGGTGTACTAATATCACGGGCAAAGAATGGTCAAGAACCCTATATTGTACTCTGCATGAGTCAAAAGACCCAAGTTCTTCCAATAATTCCCTCATATGCCGAAGCATGTAGTGGGGCGGGAAAAGACCACACAAAACCCTAGATCTTGATATGATCAAAGATCATTAATAAAAGCACAAAACTTTAGGTATCTTATAGTTAAAGTTTATTAAATCACACGATATCCAGCAAGCTATATCCTGGTAGCTTCGAGTAATGATCCACACCCTCAATAGCTTGATGGAACCCACGATTTAATTAAAAACAAGTTTCGATATAAGTAATTAGTCTGTTTTTATTTCCAAAATCAATAGCATATATGTAAAGCAAGTCACAAGGGATAAAACATATAAGCAATTAAAACAGACAGAAGAAGGGGTAGAGGTGAAGACAGACTCTAATGGAAAGCAGTAAAACAAGTAATGCTCCAAAACTCAAGAATGAGCCTTCCCCAATTGGAGAATCTAAGGCTCCCACAAGGTTTTCGAGCTTGGTACCAAGTGGACCACAAGCGTCATATACAATGACCGTGTATGCCTTAATATCGGAAAAAGAAAAGGAAGTCCAAGTTACAATAAACTTTTTAATTTTTCTAACCCCTTTTAGTCTTATTAAACATTAATATATTAAATAAGATCAAGATTTAATTAAATGACAATAATGCATGTTATTGTCATAACAATTAATATTATGTGTTTAATTAGCGTAGCTAGCGATTTAATGTGTAACCCATAACACCAAACGAGATGGCTCGTGATGCCACTGTTGGGAATTCATATTGATTAAACCATCAATACCACGAGTACGCAGCGGATGGATCTAGTTAGTGTTTAATGGATTAACAACATAAAATAAAACATATAAATACTAACCTTTAATTAATCAATAAATGATTAATTCCACCGGATCTTGACTCAACAAGAAACCCTTTAGTGACTAAAGTAAGTCACCTCTATCGTTGCACACACTACACGTCCAACGACACACGTTAGGATGCTAGTGCTTATTCCACGATTACCAAAACAACTTGCGTTTAATATTTGTTCTAGATCCGATCCAAATACCTAAGTGGTATGCGTTTGAATCGAACTTAAAACAACCAAAAAAATAAGCCCATAATCTGACCACCACAGGACTCGAACACTGGTCTGTGGGAAGGAAAAGCAAGTAACCCACCCACTGGACTAGAAGTCCCTTTGTTTAATTAATATCAAAACCTTTGATATTTATACGAAAACTCAGAAGGGGATTTCAAGGCTTATTGTTTTGATACGTATGGTTTTCTGAGAAGGAATTACCGAATGAAAACAAGGTTCGGTTTATGGTTTCTAGATGTGTAAGAAAATGTATGAAACAATGAGGCCAAGGGGTGTTTATATAGCACCCCAACTTGTCCAACAAGTTATTGTTTCCACCTCCTTTACTTTCGTAAAAACGACACCTAACACCCCCTTAGAATCTTCCCAATATTCTGCCATAGCAAGGGGAGGACAAGGGAAATCGGTTTTAGACACTTAAGCCCTTCTCTTCTTATTTAGCGTGTATTTAGAGTGAGTTAAGCGTCTAACGGAAACTAACGATCGTTAAATTTATTTCGTGGAATATATTATATAATTAATAACTATATTAAATATATCATAAACGTGTACTTCGTGTATATGTGTGTGCCCCGATAGGCTCACGTATTTGTAGCCGTATAGTTAGCGATTTGACTTCAGCATAACCAATAGATATACGAGAACAATGTGAAAAAACATCACACATACAAAAAGTGAGAGGAAGACGGGCCACTTGGTTCCACACTTCGATATCATGTATTCGCTCGATATGATCTTTACTTTCTTAGTAATGCCAAAAATATTATTTTCATCAAAGAACAGAGCACTGCCAATTACTACAATTAATATGAAACATAAAAAATCATATTTTTTTTCAGGTAACTACAATAAGCAAGTTTTAGTTAGAGATAACTAACAACATATAAACAGAGAACATAGGTTTATCATGTCACACACAGATCACAGTTGATCCTATAAATTAACCATATGTTAACTCAAAGCTTACTAGCTCGTATATGTTTGGTTTTGATTCCTTCAATCAAGGTTTTTAGTTGAACCTCGGAAGATTACCCGAGTATTTATTATTTCAGCTTTGGTGTGTTACAAATGAGCATACTAGTTTAAATCGTTTGCTAGGTATCATGCATGTAAAGCTTTGATAAAAAGTTGGTACTGCATGTAAACATAAACATGTGGCAGTTAAATTTACACGTACCTAAACCGAACAACAATTTTCTTCCTTTTTCTGGCCTGGAACACTGAAGTAACCTATGCCAAAATTTAAAACTCTGACCTAATATTAATCAACTTTAATTCAATAGCCTTTGCATTTATTCATGATTGGTAAAGTGTTACTATACGTGGAGAGTTCCAACCACGTGTATGAGAAACGTGTTGCGAAGGAATAAATGTGCTCAATGTATTTTTTCGAAATAAGTGTCGTGTGAGGTGTGGGAGAGGCACCACCCTTAGCTTCACGGGAAAAAAGGGTCTACAAAAAAAATTATCCTTAGCGGCAGTATGGACTTGAAATAAATAAAATAAAAAAGAGATGGGTTAGAGGAGAGAAATTGTTATTTATTGGTTGTTTTGTGTAGAGGTGAGCAAAGCCGACCGACGACCGAAAACCGACCGAAACCGACCCTGACCGACACAAACTGAGCTATAATCGGGTCGGGACTCGGGCAGGGATTTTCATGAATTCGGGACTCGGGTCGGGTCGGGAGCCGGGACATGCAAACCTATAACACACAAAGAAAACAACACACCCGAGTGAAACCGAGTCCCGCCCGACACAAACCGAGCTATACTCGAGTCGGGACTCGGTTAGAGAATTCCAAATTATCGGTATCGGGATGAGTCGAGCTCGGGTCGGGACGGTTCGGTTTCGGCCCGATGCTCACCCCTAGTTTTGTGTAAGTATTTATGTTTTGAATGTATTTTTAAATGATAAAATATATATAAAAATTAAAGAGGAGAAAGAAAAAGTGTTGCGGTAGTTAAAAAAAAATGAAGAGAACTGATAAAAGAAGTATTTTTTTTATGATGTTAAGCTAATGTATTGAAAACCCTGAATCAAGGACGGAACCAGGAGGTTTCCGCGGGACCCGGGACCCCATGGATTTTTTCGATGTAGTATTAATTTTCGTAAAAAATATCGATTTTTCTTAAATGCACTCAGTCTATTGAAATGTGTTTCTAGTATTATTTAGCTAGTATACTTACTAAAAAATTAGTATATCCGGTCATGTTTAATTCTGATTTCGTCTTTGAACCACAAACTCTACCCTAAACACAAACTAGTGAACAACTCACATATATATTACCACTTCTATATATATGACCTAAACACGCTTCACTTGTAAGTGGTATGTGTTCTTTTTTCTATTTTCAAAATTTCATACACTCAGCCTCGGTTGCTCGCTCCAACGTACATCACTGTTAGTTTATTGCATATGCATTATTTTGCTAGGCAGCATATCCATTATAATTAACATTCTAAAGTTTTGTTATGTTTTGCTTTCAATAAAACTCCTTAATTACTAAGTTCTTGTTTTTTTAATCGATCGGAATTGGTCTAGTTTGATTATAGCTGAAATATATAAATGATCAACTTTTTCGTGATCAGTTTTAAGTTCGTGGAACGTAAATGAAATGTGAAAGTCGTCAAACTAACACAATCAACTTAAGGATTCAGCTTCGTTTGGGTTCAATACATAGTTTAAAATTCAGTTATAGATATGTAAAACCTATGGGGCACTAAACATCGATCTATGTTTACTTAGGTGCATATATATTTTGAGTTTAATTAGCTCATATGTTTTCTCAAGATAAGTTACAGTACGTGATAATAATCATTTAGTATGTAAATTTCTGGATGTAAAACTAATCATGATAATGTGATTGTATGATATATAATATAGTCCTCTACACTTTACAAAATTTTAAACATGATTTTTACACAATGGATTTCACAAGTTGTAAGTTGTAAGTAACTTAAAGTTATAGTAAAAAATTGTCTAGACCTAAATTAACAAAAATCTAGATAAAATTTGATTATGTGCCCTTGGACCAAATTTTCGATAAGGATTCTAATTAATGACTTTATACATATTAATATATCTTAACTTAGTACTAACTACTAATTAAGAGTTTCGTATTTTGAAGACAGAAAGAAATACATGCCCGTTTTATCTACAAAAGTAACCAAACTCATGCACATGTGTATAAAGACATTAATTTGTACTTAATACCTAGTTACTCACTATATGTACGCTTGATCAAAATGCAGACAACACTCACATATATTGTTGGACATTGTTAGAAGATGTGGAAGCTGAGAATTGGAGAAAAAAATGGAAACCTTACCACTGTACTAGATGGAAATGGTGATGAGTATTTGTTTAGCACCAACAACTTTGTTGGAAGGCAAATATGGGAGTTTGACCCTGATGCAGGTACGCAAGAAGAGCGTGAGGAAGTAGAAAGGGTTCGAGAGCAGTTCTTGATCAATAAGAAGATGCTCGACATCCATTGTTGTGGTGACTTGCTCATGCGTACTCAGGTCTCTCGTTGCTCACCTTCGTTTTTTTTAGCTAAATATACTAGTTTTATGACTTTATCAATGACAATAGACTAAAAAGTCTATAACTCATGCTTGTTCACAGCTTATTAAGGAAAGTGGGATCGATCTTATGAGCGAACCTCCGGTGAGACTGGGAGATGAAGAAGATGTGAACTATGAAGCAGTGACAACAGCTGTTAAGAAAGCGGTTCGATTGAACAGTGCAATTCAAGCGTGGGATGGTCATTGGCCTGCTGAAAATGCCGGTCCTCTCTTTTTCACCCCTCCTCTGGTAAGTATCAATTGTTTCGGTCACAATCTTTATGCAATAAAAGTCATGCATATAAATGAATTTTGTGTGATTTGTATTCGCAGATAATTGCCTTGTACATAAGTGGTACATTGGATACAATCTTGACAAAAGAGCACAAGAAGGAGATGATTCGCTATATGTACATCCATCAAGTATGTTTCAATTTGATCTCAAATGTTTATGGAGTACACTCGAGTTTTATTATTATATTTTTTGTTATATACAAAAACAAGAAACGTACTGATCGAACCAAAAACAAGAAACAAAAAACACGCAACTTTGTATTGCTCTAACCCATTGTACCTCTCTATCTATCTTCTTGCTAAAGCACAAACATACATAGATCATTTATTGTGTGACTTAAACTTTGATCAATGATTGTGTAGAATGAAGACGGAGGATGGGGATTCTATATATCGGGGAAAAGCACAATGATAGGGAGTGCTTTGAACTATGTGGCTCTAAGACTTCTTGGAGAAGCTTCACCAGACGACGACATTGATGGTGATGGTGCACTTGCTAGAGGCCGTAAATGGATACTTGATCATGGTGGTGCTACATCCATCCCTTCATGGGGCAAGATTTATCTTTCGGTATGCACTTACCCACAAATATTACTCCGTATTGTTACTCTTTTGTCACACATTTGATATCTAATCATGCACGCGCGTGTTTTCATTTCAAAGCATAAAAGGGCTGGGTCATGCAGTTGCAACTATTTGTGTGTTGTTGTATATGTGGCATAAGTACTTGCAGTCTTACTAGTACTATTGATTGTTCATATATGGCATGAGCACGCGGTATCCCTACAACAATATACATTAAATATGGGCATTTCGATCGGTCATTAAATGTGATACAGTAAGACAGATAATTAGGCCTTATGCCCTTATTCATGGACCATACACTTATCTCATATTAGATGTACGTTGCCCAAAATGTTCGTAACGTACAGGCCTTTGTTCACGCGTTAAAGGGTCTAGTTGGCACACCAATCACGCATAATCTTTATTACATATATGGTTGATCACGCATGAAAGAATTATTCTGTCTATATAGGTGCTTGGAGTATACGAATGGGATGGTTGCAATCCTCTACCACCGGAATTTTGGCTTTTTCCTTCCTTTTTGCCTTATCATCCAGGTAGGCCCAACCAAATAAAACCTTAAAATTATACTTGCAAGTAAGACAAAAATATACATGAGAAATGATAAACTCACAAAAAGATTTCCACAAAACAATTCACAAAATGAGATGACATAGAGTGATTGGTGTATTTTTCTATAACTTCTCTCTTCTCTCTCATTAAGCCAATCACTTTATGCCATCTCATTTCGTGGATTGTTTTGTGAAAATCTTTTTGTGAGTGTATCATTTCTCAATTAACATTATTGCTTTATCTTTGTCACTTACAAAATAGGAACATCTTTTACAGTAAGGAAAAAAAAAAGGAACAAAATTTACATGTTACACTGAGTCTCACAATTCACAAATAAAAGCTTAAACTGCTAGTCTACTGATCTATTTCAACTTACTAGAACGTGCATTGCAACAAATATGTCATTTTTAAGCATTTTGTAAACCTTTTTAATATGTTAAAACTATATACTTATTGGCTGATACATCTTTTATACACTTCAAACTTTACACCTGAGGAAAAATTACAGATTGTTTTATTTCTATAAAGATATAAAATGAACGGTTATGCATGTAAAAATGCTTCTAAAAGTTCACATGTTTAGCATAAGTTGTGTGTGTTATGACGTTGGAGTTACATGATTATGTTAATGCGGATATATATGACTTAACAGTTTTGTGGTGTTTTCAGCAAAGATGTGGTGTTACTGCAGAACTGCATACATGCCATTTTCACATTTGTATGGGAAACGCTACCATGGCCCTATTACTGATCTCGTTGTCTCTATAAGAAAAGAGATTCATACCCTTCCTTACCATCAGATTGATTGGAACAAACAACGACATAACTGTTGCAAGGTTCGTCAACTTTTACTATCAGCAACCGCAGTATGAAACTTAGGACATAGTTTAATCCCCATGCCAAGAGGCCTAAATTTTGCAAATGAAAACTATGCATGTGCAGGAGGATCTATACTACCCTCACTCCTTCATACAAGATCTATTATGGGATAGTCTTAATTATTTTTGCGAGCCAATTATAAGAAAATGGCCATTCAATAAGCTAAGAGAGAAGGGCCTCAAAAGAGTCTATGATCTAATGCGCTATGGAGCTGAGGAAGGTCGTTACATAGCTCAGGGTTGCGTTGACAAGGCAAGATCTAACTTTAACCAGCATGTATCTTTACCAACAAATTAAGAAAAAAAAAAAGAAATATGACTAAATTAACTTGTGTTGGTTTTGTCATAGGCTTTACAAATAATGTGTTTCTATGCTGAGGATCCAAATGGGATCGAATTTAAACGCCATCTTGCTAGAATCCCTGATTACTTGTGGATGGCTGAAGATGGTATGAAGATGCAAAGTTTTGGCAGCCAGTTATGGGACTGTACTCTTGTAACTCAAGCAATATTGGCAAGTGATATGGTTGACGAATATGGAGATTCACTAAAAAAAGCTCACTTTTTCATCAAAGAATCACAGGTTTGCCTTTTATGCTTTGTATAAAAGTGAATCTCTAGCTACCATCAAGGTCATATTGATGATAGTTATATATTTGACTAAGTTTTAATGCTGAATTGGAATTGTAGATCAAAGAGAACCCGAAAGGGGATTTCACAAAAATGTGTCGCCAGTTTACTAAAGGGGCGTGGACATTTTCTGATCAAGATCACGGTTGGGTTGTATCAGATTGCACTGCTGAAGCAATGAAGGTATGATCATAACTCTCTTAATGTCTTTGTTTTTATGTTCTAAATTGTCGGACTAAAATCTTTCATGATTTTTAATAAAGTGTTTATTGGCATTGTCGCAATTACCACAAGAAATAGCTGGCGAAAAGGCTGATGTTGAGCGATTATATGATGCAGTGAATGTCCTCCTTTACCTACAGGTACATATTCTATTCAAGTTGTTTATTAATTTGGGTTAATTACATTATTTATATGACTAATGTTTCTTGTTTTTGAACGTAACTAGAGTCCTGAAAGTGGTGGTTTTGCAATTTGGGAGCCACCAGTTCCAAAACCATATCTACAGATGTTAAATCCTTCAGAACTATTTGCAGACATTGTGGTCGAGAAAGAGTAAGCCATTTTTTTGTTCTATTCTAAGATCATATAGTTTTAGTACACATGACTAAATGGACGGGTTTGGTGGGTCAAAATGGGGCATTTTGAAAACAAGTTCATGCCTGGCTGACCTTCTATGTTTGGACTTTTTAGGCATGTTGAATGTACAGGTTCCATAATTCAAGCATTGCACGCATTCAAAAAGTTGCATCCAGTTCAACGCCAGAAAGAAATAGAAGTTGCAATCGAGAAAGGCATAAGCTTCTTAGAAAATAAACAACAAGCAGATGGCTCGTGGTATGGTTACTGGGGTGTGTGTTTTCTCTATGGAACATTATTTGCGTTGCAAGGATTGGTTTCGTGTGGGAAAACATATGGAAATAGTGAAACTGTGCGTAAAGCTGTCAAATTTCTGCTCTCAACTCAGAATTCAGAAGGTGGTTGGGGAGAGAGCTTCGAGTCTTGCCCACAAGAGGTAAGTAACTTACTCTATTTGGTAGCTAAAAATACCGATTGCATAGGTGTAAGAAATAGAGTGGTTAGGTAGCGGGTCAAACTGGATCACTTTTACATCTGAATGAATTCAGATCGGGTTGGACTGACCCATCCAAACTTTTTGAATTCTGTAAATTATCAATTCCATTATCTAGCTAATTTAAAAAGTTTATTTGTTTAAATGATCAGAAATTCATACCATTGGAGGGAAATAGAATAAATTTGACGCAAACTTCATGGGCCATGCTCGGTCTTATGCTTGGAGGACAGGTTCGACACTTTTCAATGATTTCAAATTTATAGTACCAAACATATGCATGATAATTTAATTTAATCTAATAGAACATTGTTTTGTTGTATAGGCCAAGAGGGATCCAACACCATTGCACAAGGCTGCAAAGTTGCTCATCAATGGACAACTAGATAATGGCGATTTTCCTCAACAGGTATATTACGACACATAGAAGTATCAAACCTTTATTTTTTTATCTACGGGTGTTCTATAACTTAGACTAAAGACATTATATTTGCAGGATATAACGGGAGTGCACATGAAAAATTGCATGTTACATTATCCAGAATACAGAAACACATTTACGCTATGGGCATTGGGAGAATATCGAAAGCGTTTTTGGTTGCCAAAACAAGAATCTTAAACTCCATGAGGGTTGCATATGTTGAAACTGTTGGGATTTCATATTGATTAAACTATCAATACCACGAGTACGCAGCGGATGGATCTATATTTAATGTTATGAATTAAAACACATAATTAAAACACATAATAAATACTAACCTCGAATCTATTGAAAAATAGATAACCACCAAGTCTTGATCTTGATCACGAACACTCCAACGGATCTCGTATCACCACGAAACCCTAATCAACTATAGTGAGTTGATCTCTATCGAAAACTCACACTACACGTCTAACAAGAGCGTTAGGATGCTAGTGCTTACTTCACGTATACAACCAAACAAACTTGTGTTCTTGTTGTAGCTTAAACACGATCGAATACCAAAGTGGTATACGTTCGATTGTACAAAAGAGAAGTACACTAGACTAAAATTAAAAACAAGAATTAGAATCCTTGTTGTAATTTACCACTGTTCGAACTAATAGAAAACAACATATAGTGTTTGTTTAATATCCAGCCCCTATTATTGACCAGGAATGAAAGAAGGAAAACAATAAAGAACGTAAGTGTATTAGGGATTATAATGTGTCGTGTAAACAATGAGCCAAAGGTGTGTTTATATAGCACCCCAACTTGTCTAACAAGTCATTGCTTTCACCTCCTTTAGTTACACAAAATCGACACTCTCCTCCCCTCCTAGAACCTTCCCATAACTGGCCACATTGGAAGGAAGTCCGGGAGTTTCGTTTTCCGACATCCAAGTCCCTCTCTTTTATATTTAACATATATTTAAATTAGTTAAAGCGTCTAACGATTTAAACTAATAACCGTTAAATTATTTCGTGAAATATATTAATTATAATTAATAGTATACATTAAACATATTAATTATATTTAATAAACGCTCTCTAAATGTATACGTGTGTGCCCCGATAGGCTCACGTAATTTCTAGCCGTATAACCTATTGATTTACGAACGCATAACCAATAGCTCCCACTTGCGATCGTAACAATCAATAATGTATACTAACAATGCTAAGCATCTAGCAACACCGCATTGCTCCTAGAAATACCTGAGTGTGGTTTCATAAAACACCTAGGTAAATGGTTTACAATTTTAAATTATCGTTTTGTTTCAGATACTTGTTGAACTATGGATATGGATCAAAGTCATTCCATATTGCTCAACTATTCTGTTTCTAGTTTTAGAAATTAATCAAGATTACCAAACGTAAAACAAGTATCATCTTGATTTACACTTTGGGCACGGCCATGCAAACATCTGATTAATTCAGCGAGGGGCCCAGTAGTATCATGCTCCAGAAGACAAGTGGAGGAACAAATTCTATTTTGACTACACGTGTCATTCATGTGCTTCAACCAACTTCTGAGAATAGCCTTTATAACCACCTTGTTCAGGATAGCGTTTGACTATAGTCAAGAAGAAAGATCCACACATGCAAGACCTGCTTGCATCTCAAGTCAGAGGAAAAATAAAATAACCATTTGTGAGATATCACTTAATGACGCCGATCCATAAAGTGATGACTCGTGGGTTGGGGAAATCCAATATCCAAAGCACGTGGATAACATGTGAGTTTGGCGGACACATCCTTAGTATTCAAAAAAATATAACCAATCTCTCACATTTGCCTTAATTCAACAATACTCCCATATTATTGATCGACAATGGACAATTTAAAGTAATAAATTACTTATGGATTAAACATGCAAATATAGGACACAATTAATATATGAATGAATAACTCAAGTACCACGTATATTAATCATCAAAATAATAATTGTTTTACATATCCCATTATCCAAATACTAAACACAGATTCGCATGAGACTACTTAGTAAGTTAAAATCCAATGTTCTTAACATGATCAACTTGTAAGGTACAAGATAGCTAAGTAGTCATCTGAGTAAACTTTAAGAGTACTTATTTCAAACTCACAATAGTGAAAGTTTGAATAACATGATGAGCGTCATTTTGTACGTGCACATTCTAATACACTAGTATTGCCATGGTGCATTCCATAGAGTGTTTGAAGCTAGCACAACACCTATATGAGACAGTCATCTCAACAGCTTCTTAAACCGTAAAGTATTCTTGTCCTTTACTGTGTATTGCAACTGTGGAAAACTAGAAGGGGGTTGAATAGTTTTACGTCTTTTTAAATTTTATTTTGAAAACTTTTATTTACTTTTAAAAACTTCGATTCGATATTATGTGACTTCAATTCTTAAACAATATGAACGAGTATAGATAAATATAAGTAAGTAAAGCAAGTAAAGTAAAGTAAATCAAATGAAAGATAGAGATGGAAAGATCTAACCGAGACACAAGAGATTTATAGTGGTTCGGCTACAAGGTCACCTTCCTTGCCCTACTCCACTCCCCGAGCACCTAACTCGAGAGTTTTCTTCACTATGTCAACAAGCTCCCTTATGGCGGAGAAAACCTTACACAACTTTAGCTTACACCGGCTTAACGACACAAAGCTAGATGTCGGGTTCTAATCGTAGCTAGAACCAATCTCACAACTTGTACACAACTTAATCACACCTTCTTCACAACTTCTTCTTCACGACTTCTTCTTCACGACTACTTCACGACTTCTTCTTCACGACTACTTCCTCAAGACTACTTCACGACTTATTCACAACTTCTTCACAACTTATATACTACGACTTCACACCTTCTTCACAACTTAGCACAACCTATATACACTTCTACTTCTTCACACCTTCACTACTTACACACCTTAACTACACAACTTCACTACTTACACACTAACCTATCCCAAATAATTATACACACAACTATCAAACAAATATACAACTCATATACAAATGAATGATGACACACACAACTTAGATAGCTAAGTTGCAATACTTCTTCTCTAGATGTTGAAGGAGTATTCTTCTTTTGCACTTGAATGTAGGAAGCTTGGATCACTTAGAAACCAATGCTTAATAAGATATGATCAAAGGATTTTGAAATGTATATACAAGGATTTAAAACAGAAAGTTTTTGTGTGCAAAAGGTAAGTAAAAATCCAGGAGAAGGCTGGTATTTATAGGAGAAAAACTGGACAGCTGGAGGCCTACTGGAGCGGGGGCGGTCCCCTTAATTATTAAGGGGGCCGCCTAGCAAAATTAAGGGGGCCGCCCCTACTGAACGTTGGCCAATTTTGTCCTTTTGTGGGGAAGGTTTTTCTGGAACATTTTAACTGATTTTGGTTAAAAATTTGAATTCATATTTTTATAAAAGATTAAACATTTTTATTTAATACCAAAAATGTTTTTCAAAAATATATAAAATGTTTTTTATGTTTTATAAAAAATCTAGTTATTAAGAAAATGTTCCTTTGATCATATAATGCATTAAGCATTAGTTTATTCATACCTTAAGTGATTTGAGTTGTAGAAATAGATATTTACAACTAAATACTTGTTTACGTCATAATTTTCCGATTAATGATTTTACATTTTGTGATTATCAAAACGTAGAGATATCGAAAAATATTAATAACGTGTTTAGGCATTATTTATATCAACAATCTCCCCCTTTTTGATGATTACAAAATCTAAACTC
This sequence comes from Artemisia tridentata subsp. tridentata, assembly GCA_021014915.2. Classification (NCBI taxonomy): domain Eukaryota; kingdom Viridiplantae; phylum Streptophyta; class Magnoliopsida; order Asterales; family Asteraceae; genus Artemisia; species Artemisia tridentata. The sequence goes on from CP139507.1 coordinate 65,220,562, forward strand.
ATTAAATCTAAAAATTAGTTTTTAGACAAGTATTTAGTGAGTTTACATTCACTTCTCCCCCTTTTTGTAGAATCAAAAAGGTTAAGCCGATAAAATTCAAATGTGAAATTTGTCGGGACGAAAACTCCTCCTTGATGTGTACTCCCCCTCGTTTGGGGGCACCAAGGAAACGAGCTATGGAACGCTTGCAAGAAAAATATTAGAAGCACAAGTATATGCAACATAAGGCATGCAAACATTCAAACAAAACAACTAATGATACTACAAGTATATGTAACATAAGGCATGCAAACATTCAAACAATAAGCAAGCATATAGAATGAGATCATGCATTTAATAAAGTGTTGTGTATAAATACACAACCAAGTGAATTACAACATAAGGCATTCAAACATTCAAACAAAACAACTAATGATAAAGCATGCAAGTGAATTACAACATAAGGCATGCAAATATTCACACAAAACAACTAATGATACTACATAATCATCCCAAAAGCACATGATTCCCATAAAGTTGAAACAACACATCTATAGCAAACTGTGGAATATAAAGGCAACAATCATGGCAAACAACAATCATGGCAAACACATAGCAAGACATATATATATGCATAGCAGAAATATTTAAAACAAGCAAATAATCTATTCATGCATTCAAGATGATCATGTATAACACATGAATCATCATTATATCACACAAAATGCTTAAAACATAAGAATTACAACATAAGTAAAGATACTAATAGTTTTAATATTGCCAAAAGGGTGATTGGGCTTGCTTGCGACAAAAAAAATTTTGTTTTGGGGCGGAACGTATGTGGATAGGGCTTAGTTATTTGATGGTGAGGGAAAGTTTGATGGTTGACCAAAATGATGAGGATTTTCGAAGGTTTCATGGGAGTTGGTTTGAGGTTAAGATGTGTTGATTGGAATGAAGGTGGAGGTTGAGGTTGTTATTTGGGATGGATGTTTGGTCATGCAACATAGGAGTAACATGTGAGTTGGTAGGAGGTGGTGGTGATACTCTTGGTGGTTTACACACCTTCTTCACAACTTAGCACAACCTATATACACTTCTACTTCTTCACACCTTCACTACTTACACACCTTAACTACACAACTTCACTACTTACACACTAACCTATCCCAAATAATTATACACACAACTATCAAACAAATATACAACTCATATACAAATGAATGATGACACACACAACTTAGATAGCTAAGTTGCAATACTTCTTCTCTAGATGTTGAAGGAGTATTCTTCTTTTGCACTTGAATGTAGGAAGCTTGGATCACTTAGAAACCAATGCTTAATAAGATATGATCAAAAGATTTTGAAATGTATATACAAGGATTTAAAACAGAAAGTTTTAGTGTGCAAAAGGTAAGTAAAAATCCAGGAGAAGGCTGGTATTTATAGGAGAAAAACTGGACAGCTGGAGGCCTACTGGAGCGGGGGCGGTCCCCTTAATTATTAAGGGGGCCGCCTAGAAAAATTAAGGGGGCCGCCCCTACTGAACGTTGGCCAATTTTGTCCTTTTGTGGGGAAGGTTTTTCTGGAACATTTTAACTGATTTTGGTTAAAAATTTGAATTCATATTTTTATAAAAGATTAAACATTTTTATTTAATACCAAAAATGTTTTTCAAAAATATATAAAATGTTTTTGATGTTTTATAAAAAATCTAGTTATTAAGACAATGTTCCTTTGATCATATAATGCATTAAGCATTAGTTTATTCATACCTTAAGTGATTTGAGTTGTAGAAATAGATATTTACAACTAAATACTTGTTTACGTCATAATTTTCCGATTAATGATTTTACATTTTGTGATTATCAAAACGTAGAGATATCGAAAAATATTAATAACGTGTTTAGGCATTATTTATATCAACAGCAACAATGCTCTCAGCTGAGCATGTCTAGTCAACAACATCATCATTCGTGATGAAATCCTACAATGACTAGGATTGAGTATCCACTCAATCAGACTAGCATCAGTGTATACAATAACACTATGCTCTTAAACGATTGAACCTTTCTTTGGCAACGTTTGGTGCCTTTCTGAACTACCAGGTTCATCCAATAAGACATTTGTTTTAACAGTCATCTAAAGACTCTCACTTAGATATTGTTGTTGTTAACTCACTTTGCACTCATGCAAAAGTTACAACTATCCCCATACACAATTTAATGTACATGATGAAAATTTAGTAAAACTTAAGGTATCCATCCATGTGTTAAATTATCGCAAGTGAAATATATCCTTTGAGACTTGCTCAATGATATGTTACATTGTGTTATACTTAATTACCGTACATGTTTATCACCATAAACATTTATTCCAAGATTGTATGTTTTAATTCCTAAATCTCTGAAGTGAAAACTATATTCCAAGTCGAGGGATAAAATCTTGCTCGCATGAAAAATAGCTTTCAATATGTTGCACGACATATTAGATATAAGGAACAAACATTGTACTCCCACTTGCTCTCAGGTCAGGAGTTATCTTATTTTAATCAAAATCAAAATATCGATTTACAATTAAACTTAAGATCTCAGCTCCTAGATGCATGATCTAATCCACACTTGGATTCTCCTATTTTGTGTACTTAATAAAAATCATATGGATTCATCACACTTTTGATTACACACCGTCCTCGCAAAGGTAATCAACAATTGTCACATTTCATATGCATGAAAACAAGTATGATAATCAACCATCTTTATATCATTAATGCGTGTAGAGATGAAATTTAATCACAGTCAATTGCTTGAGTATGATTGAAACTTCAATCACAAGAAATACATTAATGTTTGTACAATTTTGTCCTTATGAGTCTTTCTTCTAAAGAAACTCATTCTTTATCTCACAGATTAGTTGTTTAGTAAGAGATCAACCAAGTTCATAACAATGATTGTCTTTCAAGGACTGCATCTTTTCATTCATAGTTTTGAGACATTTGCCAGATTCAAGATCTTGATAATGCATCTCTGTATAGTTAACAGGTTCTCAAAGATTCTCAAACTTCCATTCCTCAGCATTGATATACAATATCTCTCAAGTGCATGAGGTATCCTTGCGGATCTATGAATGTGAGTTACATCATTCTTTGGTTCAACATTTTCATGTTTAACCTTAGTATGACATTAGCAAGTGTATTTAGAAGGTTGTGAATTTTGTTCTTAAATATCTTCAAGATGCTCCCACTTACTTTTGTAAGTAGAGACTATTCTCTAAATACTAAGCGTCTTGAGCCACAATAAATTGTTTCCACTTGGAATATTTAAAATGCATCCACAGTTCTCAACTCTAGTTTGTTAATGACATGCTCCAAGAGATTTAACAAATTTTGAACTTCAATTAAGACATAATGGAAATCATTCCATTCCGTCAATAGATTATGTCTTAATTACCTTCTATGTTAGAGTCATATTAAGTATACGCATAATATACTCAATTTTCTAACCTTGATAGTTTTGGAGATTAAAGCAGTTTAAGTTATCATAAATCAAACAATGTCAGAAGAGTTTGATATAACACATTAGACATACCACAAGGATTTGTATTCTATGGGATTGTGAGACTATACCACAATTCCGTAGATAACTTAATACTCTTTTGGTCATATACTTGTCAATTGGGTAAAACCAAATTGTTTACATAGTATTTTGAAACCAATTGCATACTAGATATTATTCATTGACCAATTCACTTACTTTATGTTTATGTCCTTACATGAAGACATAAACATTTAATATCTTACTATACGTTATAAGTCATTGATCAACTCAAGGACTCCATGTTCATGTCTTAACAAGAAGACATAACGAGTTAATGTCTTACCTTACGTTACAAGTCTTTCAACAATTAAAGGACTTTATGTTTGTGTCTTTACAAGAAGACATAAAACATATTTAACTAAAGTAATTATGAGTACCGACTGTTGGTCTCAATAGTAATTTCAAGTTAATAGATTACTTCATGATTATGACTTTTTAAAAAACATAATCATATTGCCTAAACAATTCAGTGAATAATTATGACTTTGCAAGAAAACATAATCGTACTGACTAAATCATTTAGTGAATATTTAGAAGTAGCTCTCATCATATCTTGACACTTATTCTAAATATGGCAACATACATTTTATGTGTAGAAGTCTTAGTAGAATATTAATTTCCTTACCTTCAAGGAAAACCATTAGTCATATTATTATATGTTGTTTCTTGCACACAATTAAGATTTCTCCCACTTGTGCATGATGCAACATTAAGCAAGTACACAAAACAACACGACAATCATTTGCTTGCATAGATAATATGACTATGTCAGATATAGAATAAATAAATAAAACCTGCTCCCTGATTCATACTTTCTACCTGATACTCACCACAACCTGATTTGTAACATACCCTGACACAACCATCAGCTTATCCAAGTTATACCCAGATCATATCCTTCTGATCCACAAATATCAGCTGACCCGTATCACTCTCTGATGACACTCTTTTCACACCTTCACTCCCTAATCCTCACACTATTTGACCTCAGATCTATCACTCTTCATTGGTCAAGAAAAGTGAAAACAAATACAAGAAGGAGATGAAGAAACTGTTGGAAAATTTAGTGCACTTGAGGGATCAGTTCACACCTGGTAATGGGTCAGGAGGTACGGAGTGTACGCCCATAAGGTCCCTGAACACCCTGACTCTGATAGTGGTTAAGTATGGTTCCTAATGAAGTTTAGTGAGTGCACTCGTCAGTGAGTGACATTCTGGTTAAGTATGGTTCCTGATGAAGTTCAGTGAGTGCACTTGTCAGTGAGTGAAATTCTGGACTGAACGGTATTCATCATCTGATGAGTTCAGCTCAGGCTGAAGGATCTCATGAGGGAGTTGTCTCATCAGAGAGTTCATGTCTTCAGGGAGTGAACCTCTCAGTGAACATACTCAGGGAGCAACCCTCAGGGACTAGCTCATCAGCGAGTGAATCAACTAGCTGAGACTGAATCATTACTAACTTATAACGGCTTTGACCTATTCAAGTGGCAGTTAAAACTGCTTTAATGACCACGTTTAATTGGTCATGTAACCACTAATTCCTATTATTATGGAGGCTAATTATGTGGTGATTAATAGGCCGTTAATCACTCATAATTCCATTGACTAGGGTTGAGTGATCTTACCTATAAATGCGAGATCAAACACAACTGCATGGGGAGACAACAGAAAACATATAACACTTATACGTGAAGGGTTATTGATTGGTGCCTAATTCAATAACATACATTTGGTCTTATCCCAAGTAGATATTCGTGATACCCAGGCATTAGGGTCGAATAGTTTACTTTGGAAAGTGATAACACGATTCCAAGTGATATCCGGTAACGATTCATTGGTAATTAGCTAGGCTATTGATTATCTTCACCCTGCTCTGGGCTGACAACCAACAATCAAAGTAAACTATTTTGTGATAATCAATGGCTGCTGCTGCTATGAAACACATGGCTTCAAACTTTGCCAAGCTTGATAAGTTTGAAGGGGTGGATTTTAGACGATGGCAGAAGAAGATGCACTTCTTGCTTTCAAGCATGAGTGTGGTATATGTTCTGAGCACTCCTATTCCTGAAGATGGTGATGATGCAACTGTGGAACAAATAAGGAAGAGGAGCAAATGGGAGAATGATGATTACATTTGCAGAGTTTTAATCCTAAATGGTATGTCTGATTCTCTCTTTGATATTTATCTGAATGTTGAATCTTCCAAAGAACTATGGGATTCCTTGGATGCCAAATATATGGCTGAGGATGCATCAAGTAAGAAGTTTCTTGTAAGTAATTTCACAAATTTCAAAATGACTGATTCAAGACCAGTTATGGAACAATACAATGAACTTCTTGGTATACTTGGAAGGTTTACACAACATAAAATGAACATGGATGAGGCTATTTCAGTCTCTTGTATCATTGACAAACTACCACCTTCTTGGAAAGATTTCAAGCATACATTGAAACATAAGAAGGAAGAACTGACTCTTGTTCAGTTGGGCAGTCATCTGCGTATTGAGGAATCCCTCAGGGCGCAGGATAGTGACAAGCCAAATAGTAGCAATGCTACTGGTGCATCTGTTGTCAATATGGTGGAACATAACAAATCCACCAGGTACAATGACAACAAGGGCAAACGTAAACATCATGATAACACAAGGGCTGATCCAAGCAAGAAGGCAACACCTACTTGTTGGAAATGTGGAAAATCTTGTCACATTAAAAGGGATTGCAAAGGTGTTAAGGTTGGTGGTAAAGCCAATGGTTCAGGCACTAGTGGTTTAGGGAGTGGGGGTTCTACCAACTCACTGAAAGGTCAGAATATGTTTAATAAATCTTTTCAGGTTTATTATGTTACATATGTATCTGAATCTAACTATGTGCAGGATGATGATGTTGCGTGGTGGGTTGACTCTGGAGCAACTGTTCATGTGTGCAAAGATAGACACTGGTTCAAGACGTATGAGTCACTGAATGATGGTTCTATTCTTCACATGGGAAATGAGTCAACAGCCCTGGTGCATGGTCGTGGTTGTGTGGATCTTAGTTTTAGTTCTGGAAAGATTGCAACTTTGTTTAATGTTATTCATGTTCCTGATATAAGGAAGAACTTGGTTTCAAGTAGTGTTTTGAATAATCATGGATATAAACAAGTTATTGAATCTGATAAATTTATATTGTCTAAACATGGTGTGTTTATTGGTTTTGGCTATTTGTGTAATCAAATGTTTAGACTTAATATTGTCACTGATGTTGTTAATTCAGCCTTTATGTCAACCTCTAAAATGAACGACTCTACCCTCTGGAATGCTAGACTTGGCCATGTACACTATAAAAGGATGCAAGATATGTCTAAGGATGGGTTAATCCCAGCATTTGACATGGATACTGAAAAGTGTAAGACTTGCATGTTGACCAAAATAACTAAGAAACCTTTTCAGGGTGTAAAACGTGAGACTGAGCTCTTAGAGCTAATACACAGTGACCTGTGTGATTTACATGCCACTCCCTCTTTGGGGAATAAAAAGTACTTCGTGACATTTATTGATGATGCTTCTAGGTTTTGTTATGTCTATCTGTTACATACTAAGGATGAAGCATTAGATAAATTCAAGGTATTTAAAACTGAAGTTGAATTACAACTTGGGTCCCTGATCAAAAGATTAAGGACTGATAGGGGAGGTGAGTACATGGATACTCAGTATTTTCAGTCTGTTGGTATAATCCATGAAATGACTGCTCCCTATACTCCTCAGCAAAATGGTATCTCTGAAAGGAAAAAAACCGGGTGCTGAAGGAGATGGTTAATTCCATGTTGTCCTATTCTGGGCTGAGTCAAGGGTTCTGGGGTGAAGCTATGTTAACACCTTGCTATTTATTAAATAGGGTTCCCAACAAAAGGAACAAGACAACCCCTTATGAACTCTGGACTAAAAAGAAACCCAACCTGAACTATCTCAGGGTCTGGGGTTGTAGGGTAGTCGTAAGACTCCCTGATCCAAAGATGAAAACTTTGGGTGAAAGAGGCATTGAATGCATCTTTGTTGGATATGCTGAGCATTCCAAGGCATATAGGTTTTATGTTATTGAACCTAATGAATATGTTTCAATTAACTCAATAATTGAATCAAGGGATGCACTTTTTGATGAGAATAGATTCTCATCAGCCCCTAGACCAATTCAGAGGATTCCTAATGGAAGTGATGACATTGGTGTTTGAGGGGTCTCTGGTGAGGTCCCTGATGAGATTGTAGCTCAACAACCTGAACCTGAGCTCAGGAAAAGCAAAAGGATCAGGACTCCAAAGTCATTTGGACCTGAGTTTCAATTATACTTAATTAAAGGAACAAGGGATGAGGTCTCTGACCAACACTCCTATTGCTTTAATGTTGAGGATGACCCCAAGACATTTGATGAAGCAATGAAGTCTCAGGATGTTGCTTTCTGGAAAGAAGCAATAAATGATGAAATGGACTCCATCATGGGCAACAACACTTGGGTGTTGGCTGATCTACCACCTGGTTGCAAACCTTTGGGTTGCAAATGGATTTTCAAAAGGAAAATGAAGGTAGATGGAACTATTGAAAAGTTCAAGGCTAGACTAGTCATTCAGGGCTTTAAACAAAAGTCAGGGATTGATTACTTTGATACTTATGCCCCTGTGGCTCGTATCAGTACCATAAGATTACTGATTGCTTTGGCATCAATTCACAATCTGATTATTCATCAGATGGATGTGAAGACAGCCTTCTTAAATGGTGAATTGGATGAGGAGGTTTATATGAACCAACCTCAGGGATTCATCATGACTGGCAATGAAAACAAGGTGTGTAAACTGATTAAGTCCTTATATGGACTGAAGCAGGCACCTAAGCAATGGCATCAAAAATTTGATGAAGTGGTTTTGTCTAGTGGTTATTTACTTAACCAGTCTGACAAATGTGTGTATAGCAAATTTGATGAATCTGGTAAAGGAGTCATCATTTGTCTATATGTTGATGACATGCTGATCTTTGGCACTGACCAAAATCAAGTTGACCTGACAAAGGAATTTTTGTCATCAAGGTTCTCTATGAAAGACATGGGGGAGGCTGATGTTATCCTTGGTATAAGGATCAAACATGAGAGTAAGGGAATTTCTATCACTCAATCTCATTATATTGAGAAGGTACTGAGGAAATTCAACTACTCTGATTGTACTCCAGTGAGTACACCTATGGATACTACTGAGAAGCTAATGCCTAATACTGGCAAAGCTGTATCTCAACTTGAGTATTCTAGGGTGATTGGCTGCCTGATGTATGCCATGACTTGTACCAGGCCTGATATTGCTTTTGCAGTAGGAAAACTGAGCAAGTATACTAGTAATCCTAGTGCTCAACATTGGCAAGCAATTCAGAGGGTACTGAAGTATTTGAAAAGAACTATGGATTATAGTCTCTCATATACTGGTTATCCTTCAGTATTGGAAGGATACACTGATGCAAGTTGGATCAGTAACACTGAAGACAATTCGTCTACCAGTGGCTGGGTATTCCTACTTAGTGGAGGTGCAATTTCTTGGGCATCCAAGAAGCAAACTTGTATCACCAGTTCAACAATGGAATCTGAATTTGTGGCTTTAGCAGCTGCTGGTAAAGAAGTTGAATGGTTGAAAAACTTGCTTCTTGAGATTCCATTATGGCCTAAACCTATATCACCTATTTCTATCCGTTGTGATAGCGCTGCTACATTGGCAAAGGCTTATAGCCAGATGTACAATGGGAAGTCTAGACACTTAGGTGTCAGGCATAGCATGATTCGTGAGCTTATCATGAATGGGGTGGTATCTATAGAGTTTGTTAGATCTCAACAAAACTTAGCTGATCACTTGACGAAGGGATTGGCTAGAGACTTGGTTATAAAGTCTGCTAAAGGGATGGGTTTAAGTCCAACTTAGTCACTGAATGCTAAGACACCCAACTCCCTCCTGAGGAAACTTGGGGGCTGAGTTCAATGTGGAAAGCTGAACATTCAGTGGACTGGAGCACATGTTTCACAATCATCCCAAGGTTTGTGCTCGGAACCTGCTGGAAAGGAGGATGAAGCTTTTACTTCTTAATGGTTAATTTCTTTGAAAAAATGCTTGGCAGGAGCATGAATAAAGAGGAACCACCTATGTGAATGTTGAAGTTTTGCCGCTTCAGGGAGCTTTGGACTTTTGGCTCTTACAACATTTATGAATTGGATATGGACACATGGCTTGTAAAGTGTCAGGAGCGTTTAAGTGTTTGAAAACTTGTGTGTATTTTATCTTCAGGATACCCTGATTTTTGAATATTTGAACGTGTAATGTACTAAGATGGAAATTCAATCCTCAGGATATTTTCGTTTATGCACTTGTTTTGTTTAATGTTTAATTTTCATGCAAAGGAAGTGAACTAAATTTGGGGAGGATTGTTGGAAAATTTAGTGCACTTGAGGGATCAGTTCACACCTGGTAATGGGTCAGGAGGTACGGAGTGTACGCCCATAAGGTCCCTGAACACCCTGACTCTGATAGTGGTTAAGTATGGTTCCTGATGAAGTTCAGTGAGTGCACTCGTCAGTGAGTGACATTCTGGTTAAGTATGGTTCCTGATGAAGTTCAGTGAGTGCACTCTTCAGTGAGTGACATTCTGGACTGAACGGTATTCATCATCTGATGAGTTCAGCTCAGGCTGAAGGATCTCATCAGGGAGTTGTCTCATCAGAGAGTTCATGTCTTCAGGGAGTGAACCTCTCAGTGAACATACTCAGGGAGCAACCCTCAGGGACTAGCTCATCAACGAGTGAATCAACTAGCTGAGACTGAATCATTACTAACTTGTAACGGCTTTGACCTATTCAAGTGGCAGTTAAAACTGCTTTAATGACCACGTTTAATTGGTCATGTAACCACTAATTCCTATTATTATGGAGGCTAATTATGTGGTGATTAAGAAGCCGTTAATCACTCATAATTCCATTGACTAGGGTTGAGTGATCTTACCTATAAATGTGAGATCAAACACAACTGCATGGGGAGACAACAGAAAACATATAACACTTATACGTGAAGGGTTATTGATTGGTGCCTAATTCAATAACATACATTTGGTCTTATCCCAAGTAGATATTCGTGATACCCAGGCATTAGGGTCGAATAGTTTACTTTGGAAAGTGATAACACGATTCCAAGTGATATCCGGTAACCATTCATTGGTAATTAGCTAGGCTATTGATTATCTTCACCCTGCTCTGGGCTGACAACCAACCAACAGAAACGAAAGGACTAGACAACATAATCCAATCGAACAACAAAAAGCCAACAACAAATCCAATTAATAATCCTAAACCTCATCACCAACTGCCAACAAAACCGCATCAACAACAATTCACAAGTATCCTAATCCCACCTCATCCAACAATCTATATCCTCTATCAAGACTCGAACTGAAAATAAATAATTAAACAAGATCTCAAATTGGTTTTCACTCGTATCTCTTATGAGATTTACAGAACCGTTAAGATATTCATACACGATAAAACCAACTCATCATTGTTGAAGCTTTGCTTCTCTTTTATATCCGAATCGTAAAAAAAAAGAAAAAGAAAAAGACAATAACAAATTTGATATCATCTTTCTCTCTATTCAGTTTACTCAAGAACAAAAGACAACACGTATGTAGAACCTACCGTGGCCCTCCAAAGGATCTTGAAGCCGTAAAAACGCAATCTTGATTCGACTTGCGCATCAAATGTTAGTAAGGTCATGGTATGGTGGATGTGTGTGTGTGTCGGTGATTAATTGTTTGTTGTTGGATGGATTTAAGATGGAGATGTGTTCAGATCGGTTATGATTTTGGATGGATGAGGAGATGATTTGACTTATGTTTTGGAGATTAAGAATGGATTTGAGATTTGATATTGAGAGTAAATTATAAAGATGGTCCCTGTAAGAGTGGGTGAGTTAACGTATTGACATAACGGACGTTTGGTCAATGGACTATTAGTGTTAAGGGTTTCAGAGTTGGTGGCTGTAAGTACAAAAAAAAAAGTCAAAGGACCAAAAGTGAAAGTCAATGCATACCACAAGGACCATCTTTGTAATTTACTCGATATAAAAAGAAGAAAATGAAATAAACAAATAAACAATTACTATAAGTTTTATAATTTTTAACTGACCGAACTATCCAATTTACGGATTGTTTGTGTTACAAAATATTATATAAATAGTCCGTGTTAGTTACCTCACTTTACAAAGAACTTTCATAATATCAAGATTTAACCAAAAAGGTATGTCGGGTAAAGATGTTAACAAGTAATTATTTATAGACTGATTGAAATTCAAGAAACTGAATACTTATTGTTGATTATTATTTTCTCGCAGCAACGCTCGGGCAACTCCCACTCGTTTGATACAAATTTTCCAACTTTCACTTTTCACCTTCAATCATTCCATATGATTAAAAAACTGTTTTTCCTTACACTTGACCTTACTTTAAATATAACTAAAACTTGTACTAAATCAATAGTTATACGATATATTTCTAATCAAACTTTTTTCTCAACAGTGTTATGTGAGTGACCCATAGAAGATACCCAACTCCAATTGCATTGTCATGAAATAACCATGTTTGAGTTTAGTGTCAAATTATTTCATAGCTCGAGAATTGAGATGCAAAAAATGTGTAAAGAGAAGTATTTGATTACGACATCAAAGGTGTTTTGTCTTCGGAACAACTTTATGTACGGGTCACTTTTCTAAAAACTTGTATCTAGGTATCCCACATCGGTCAAAGTAAAGACAATTTTCTTGTTTATATATTGTGGTTTATATGATATGTTTGAGTTGAGATGAATAGTATGTCTTTAGGTTGAATTGATCATCCTGCTTAAAAAACAGGATGTGACATTTCTGCCCGAAAATTCCTATAAGTTATTAGCTTTTTATCCTTTTAAAATTCGAATAATATGTTCATTGTAATAATAATACCACAAATTACAATCTTTTTCTCACATGCATCACCATTCACCAATATAACTGATTAAAAACCTTCACATATAGCAAACATTTGTCAAAGAAGTTTTTAAATCACTTAACTATCTTCAAAGTGACATAATTTGATGTATTTAAGTATCATAAGAAATCATTCTTCAAGTTTACAGACCGAACATCTTGGAACAATAAAAACGTTAATGCATAAAAAGTCAAGACTTAATTTCTCCGATTATTAAAGATAGTCTTCACTTACAAATATCTCAACTTTCTTTGTATTTCTCTAATGAACTCCAAAAACGCAAAGAAAATTTTCATAATTAGCAGTGGATGGGGTATGGTGGAGATGGCGACGCTGAGTGGGGTTGAGGGCGACGGCGTGGTGGGTAGGTGGTAGCGGCGGTGGTGACACACGAACTGATAAAACTTAATGGAAAATCGTTAAATATCTAACGAATAGTCCCAAATTGACAAGGAAAAAAAAGTTGGCTTCTTTTGATTAAGAAAAAAAAATAGTCGGATACAAATTAATAATTTACTGCAAGAAATAGCTGGCGAAAAGGCTGATGTTGAGCGATTATATGCTGCTTGTCCTCCTTCATCTACAGGTACATATTCTATTCTAGTTATTTATTAACTTCTTCGGTTAATTACATTATTTATATGACTAATGTTTCTTGTTTTTGAACGTAACTAGAGTCCTGAAAGTGGTGGTTTTGCAATTTGGGAGCCACCAATTCCAAAACCATATTTACAGATCGATGTCGAATCCTTCAAAACTATTTGCAGACATTGTGGTCGAGAAAGAGTAAGCCGTTTTTTGTCCTATTCTAGGATCTTATAGTTTTAGTACATGTAACTAGATGGACGGGTTTGTTGGGTCAAAATGGTACATTTTATAAAATAAGTCCATGCCTGGTTGACCTGCTATGTTTGGGACTTTTAGGCATGTTGAATGTACAGGTTCCATAATTCAAGCATTGCACGCATTCAAAAACTTGCATCCAGGTCACCGCCAGAAGGAAATGGAAGTTGCAATCGAGAAAGGCATAAGCTTCTTAGAAAGTAAACAACAAGCAGATGGCTCGTGGTATGGTTACTGGGGTGTGTGTTTTCTCTATGGAACATTTTTTGTGCTGCAAGGATTGGTTCCGTGTGGGAAAACTTATGAAAATAGTGAAACTGTGCGTAAAGCTGTCAAATTTCTGCTCTCAACTCATAATTCGGAAGGTGGTTGGGGAGAGAGCTTCGATTCTTGCCCACAAGAGGTTAGTAAATTCTTCTATTTGGTAGCCTAATATTTTATTGCACTGGTGGAACATATAAAGTGACTAGGTAACGGGTCAAAATGGATAAGTTATACACCTCAATTAAATTGGACCGGGTCAGATTGACCAATCAAAACTTTTTGAATTTTGTAAATTTTTAATTTCGTATTTCCATTATTTAGCTTATTTGACATGTTTGACCCGTTGTGAATCAAGTACAATAAATGGATTAAAACGAGGTGGGAAACCCGCGCTTCGCGGTGGGCTGTTTAGCTAAAGAAGCAGTTTACGTTGTCTTTGCTAGTGTTGCAAGCTGGAAATGGCTTATGTGCAGGTTGCGTTAGCGTTTGTATATGGACTTTGCTTGTGATTGTGCTCGCGTTTGGGTCTAGTTGTTGCTTGTACTCAAGTTATAGGGGTATAAGTACTGGTGTTCGACTCTTGTTTGAGTTTGTGTTGATAGTTGATTGTGTGTGCTTGTGTTTTGTTACAAACAAGGCTTTGTCGAGACATAGCTCTTTAACTTCTTTTATTGATTTCCTAGTCTCTTAATCCGCTTCATGGTTCACTTGAATATCGTTTTGCTATCAAAACTGTTAAAAGATGTTCAAATTAAGATGATACATTTTGTAAATTCTTCTATAAAAATGATTCAAATATACATTACATATATAAAGCGCCATATTCATTTTTCAATTTCATATTCCAATTTACTAATTAGACACAAAATGAACTAATAGAGTACTGGATCCTTTTTTTTGTTACTGGTCCTAGTTGTTGGTTGGGCCGAAGCTCACCAGTGGCCTGATTCAATTCTCTTTTCTTTTCCTTACCAGGCCAAGCCCAAGTTTAAAAATAATATAGTTTGTTGGTTTTAATTTCAGTCCATCTTGAGTTTATTAGTACATGTTGGGCCACAACCCACTCCACAACACAAGAGTGTGTTGTATACTCGGTTATATATACTAGTGTGTCACGAGCGTTCAAGTAAAAATTCTCGACTATTTCACATTTTATGGTCACGACTTAAAAACAATCCGACTTATTATCATCTCGTTACGTATATATTTTAAACCATGCAACATATTTAAATAACTCGACATGACTTTTATAAACAAATCGACCAAGTTAGGTTTGCTCCACAACTCTTTTATACATTTAACAACAATAAGAACGAAGTGAAACACTAAACTTGTGAATTTAAACTCGTTCATTATTTACATTACTAATCATTTAAATAAAACCAAGATTAGACATACATTTCAAATAAATCTTTAGTAAATATTTCCAAAACAACTACTTATATACTCTTATAGCCATTATTTTTACAATGTTTCCTATAGTCCGACAACGTCTAGTACTATCCGTAATCATCTTTTCATTCATCGTCTTTCGGTTATTATCAAATTAAAATCTTATTCGTCCTTTCTTGGTATATCCATTGTCACACACTTATACACTTCCAATGAGCCAATACCTCCAAATGCTTAGAAAATCATTTTAAACTTAAATGTTGTCACACCAGCAACAATAACATAAACTCTCTAAAACTTTTGAAATTAAGTCTTAAACATAGTCTGTGAACTAAAACAACCTTACTAATCTAGGTCGCGTGTTGGTGCTGAACACTATCTGAATTATTGTAATATCTGACTGCTATATGCCGAGGTGAGTATTCACAGCCCCCTTTTTACCGCTTTACTTGTTTGGGGTGGAATGCATACTATTTATTTAGGGGTTTTGCCGCATACTTTATTATATACATGGTGCTTTTAATGTGAACCTGATGAACATGTGTGTTTGAGTATGAAATGTACAACCTTCTATACAATGGTTGTGAAACCATAGGTTACAAGTCTTGTATGGGTAGGACTTGTAACTGAATGGTTTGACACTACCTCTACCATTTAGACCTTTTTCAAAAACTTGGACTTCTTTTGAATAAAACCTGTATACTCACCAACTATTTTCATAGTTGACCCGTTTTCTCATGCATTTCAGGTGATCGCCAGTAAGTGTATTTTATGAAGACATTAGCATTAAGGATTCTTCATCTATCATGTCTAGTTGGATGAAATAAAATGTCATCTTTTGGAAACAAACTTATATGTTTCAAATGCCGTTGTTGGCTAAAACAATGTTGTCTTAAAGTACCGTTTCTTTAAATTTTAATTATGGTGTTGTACTGTATCTCTTTTTCGATATATATTGATTTCGTAGCACCCCAGGACCCGAATGCTTCCGCAATACCACGTTCTGGGGGTGTTACATTGTTACGCACTTGTTGTATACTAGCATACATCAAGTTCATTTTTCTTTTAAGAGTTTGTGAGAGTATATCATTTTGATCTTGTAGAGATATTGAATATCTCTTTCAGCTTATGAGTTAGTGTGTTGATCAAATGGATCAAGGGTAGATCGGGTAGATCGAGTCAAGTGTGTTGATTGTGTGAAGTAGAAAGGATCGTGTGGATCGTGGTAGACTGGTACTAGCTAAGATTAGTACTCGACATCTAGATTAGTGTCGGAAATTAGGATAAGTGACATTGTACGGTTTTATCCGCCTGAAGGGAGGTTTGTTGACATAGTGATTGAAACTCTCGAGTGTGGTACTCGGGGAGTGGAGTAGGGCGAAGAAGAGCTTCGTGACTGAACCACTATAAATCTCTTTGTCCCGGTTTGATCTTTCCATCTCTTTTCTTTACATTCATTATTTCTATTAGATAGTATAGTTTAATATTCATATTGGTGTTGATTGATTACACATAAGATTCGAATCTAAGTTTCAAAAGTAAGGTTTTGAAACAAAAAAATTAAAAACCAGTAAAACTATTCAACCCCCCTTCTAGTTTTCCACAAAACACATAAATACTAACCTTTAATTAATCAATAAATGATTAATTCCACCGGATCTTGACTCAACAAGAAACCCTTTAGTGACTAAAGTAAGTCACTTCTATCGTTGCACACACTACACGTCCAACGACACACGTTAGGATGCTAGTGCTTATTCCACAATTACTTAAACAACTTGCGTTTAATATTTGTTCTAGATCCGATCCAAATACGTAAGTGGTATGCGTTTGAATCGAACTTAAAACAACCAAAAAAATAAGCCCATAATCTGACCACCACAGGACTCGAACACTGGTCTGTGGGAAGGAAAAGCAAGTAACCCACCCACTGGACTAGAAGTCCTTTTGTTTAATTAATATCAAAACCTTTGATATTTATACGGAAACTCATAAGGGGATTTCAAGGCTTATTGTTTTGATACGTATGGTTTTCTGAGAAGGAATTACCGAATGAAAACAAGGTTCGGTTTAGGGTTTCTAGATGTGAAAGAAAACGTATGAAACAATGAGGCTAAGGGGTGTTTATATAGCACCCCAACTTGTCCAACAATTTATTGTTTCCACCTCATTTACTTTCGTAAAAACGACACCTAGCACCCCCTTAGAATCTTCCCAATATTCGGCCATAGCAAGGGGAGGACAACGGAAATCGGTTTTAGAGACTTAAGCCCTTCTCTTCTTATTTAACGTGTATTTAGAGTTAGTTAAGCGTCTAACGGAAACTAACGATCGTTAAATTTATTTCGTGGAATATATTATATAATTAATAACTATATTAAATATATAATAAACATGTACTTCGTGTATACGTGTGTGCCCCGATAGGCTCACGTATTCCTAGCCGTATAGTTAGCGATTTGACTTGAGCATAACCAATAGATATACGAGAACAATGTGAAAAAACATCACACGTACAAAAAGTGAGGGGAAGACGGGCCACTTGGTTCCACACTTCGATATCATGTATTCGCTCGATATGATCTTTACTTTCTTAGTAATGCCAACAATCACTACAACATTCGACCCTTTCGGAGGGGACTTTTTTCCCCTTTCGGCGGGGACATGTCCCCGCTAATACACTTTCTACGGGGACATATCCCCGCCGAAACATCACCGCCGAAGGCTCGCCGCTGATTCTTTCGGCGGGGACGTAGATCAACTTTAGGCGGGGACTGTGGGTCCCACCGCCTTTTAGCTGGTCAGAGATTGTCCAGTGTGGCAACACTTTTTTGGCGGGGACGTGTCCCCGCCAAAAACTATAATAATTAATCAAAAAGTATAATAATTAATCAAAAAGTTAATTAATCAAGCGATTATATTAATTAATTAACTCTTTTTGCGGGGAAGTGTCCCCGCCAAAAGTAGATTTTACTGTTGGCTTAATTTCTTTCGGCGGGGACATGTCCCCATCAATAATATTAAACACCAATTTCTGCTTTAACCTTTTGGCGGGGACATGTCCCCGCCAAAAGACTCTGACCGGTAGTTTCTAGGTTTTTTCCGGAAAAAACCTACCAAATGAAGCCATTATGCAGAACCTGTTTTTACAATAACATCGCCAACAACAAATTCCCTAAACATACAACTTCGCCAACAACAAATTCGCTAAACATACAATAACAACAACAACAACAAAAAACCCAAATTCGCTAAAAATAATATTAATCCAAATTCGCCAACTTCGCTAAACATAGAACCTGTTTTTACAATAACTGACAAACTAATTAAGCCAAACAGCCCCTATAGCCTAGCTAAAATAATACATAAACACAAATTAATCACTATAAACTTTTGGCGGCAACATGTCCCTGGTAACACATAAACAAAAAAAAAAAATAATAATAAATAAAGAAAACCTCGGTTGTGGTCTCGACAGCAGGCACGTTGTGCTCTTGGCTTCGATTCTCGGCTTGGTCTCGACAACAGACTGTAAAAAAAAATTAACACAAAAATTAAAAAAAAAAAAAAAAAAATCAGAAAACACATTTATAAACAAAAATCAGTTAACATATTGCAAAAATTAACAAATAACAAAAAATAAATAAATTTAAAAAAATAATAAAAATCAATAATTAACAAAAATTAACACCCACACTCACCTGGGTTTGTAAACGAGAGGGAGCAAGGAAGAAAGGAGATGAGAAAAAGAAAGAATTAAATGAGGAGATGAGAAAAAGAAAGAATTAAATGAGGAGAGGGCATCGTGCACGGTGGTGCGAGTGTGGAGACGATGGTAGCAGATGGTACATGTCCCCGCCGAATGTAAATTTGTCATTTAGCCATACTTTTTGGCGGGGACTAGTCCCCGCTAAAAGTTGTAATCATTCGCCAAAACCTTTGGCGGGATAAAGTAAATGCTACGAGGGAAAATCAATTTTTTTGGTGAAATCTTTCTGCGGGGACATGTCCCCGCGGAAAGAGTTTTAGTAAAAAAAAAGAAAAAAAAAAAAAAAAATCTTTTGTAACTTAAATTTTTCTAAATGAATATTAATTCTTTTAAATGTAACTAAAAATTTTCTAAATCATATTTAATTATGAGTAAATTGCATTTTTGGTCCCTAAGGTTTGGCCAAATTGCAGCTTTGGTCCCTAACGTTTCGAAAGTGCAACGGTGGTCCTCATTTTGAAGTTTTTGCTGCATGTTTGGTCCCTGGCCTCCGTCAAATGACACAAATACCCCTATCCTTTTCTTTTTTTATATTTCTTTTCAGTTTTTAACACAAATGGTCCTTGTGTTGCGCAAGGCTTTACAAATTTAGTCCTTTTTTTTTCACAAATGGTCCTTCTTACACAAAATCGTCCTTGTGTTGCGCAAGGCTTACACAAATGGTCCTTGAGTCCGTTTTTCTTCCGTTTTTTACATTTTCGTCCGTTTTTCTTACGTTTTTTCCATTTTTGTCCATTTTTATCCGTTTCTGTCCCTTTTTCTTACGTTTTTACGTTTTCGTGAGTTATTCTTACGTTTTTCCGTTTTTGTCCATTTTTATCCGTTTTTGTCCGTTTTTCTTACCTTTTTGTCCGTTTTTCTTACGTTTTTGTCAATTTTTTTCCGTTTTTATCAGTTTTTGTTCATTTTCCTTACGTTTTTTTCCGTTTTCTTTTTCTTTGTCTGAATTTTTTATTTAGTCCGAATTTTTTGTCCGATTTTTTTTGACCAAATCATTTTAAAAAAATAAATGAAATTGAAAAAATAAAAAAAAAATCAAAATTTTTGTCCGAATTTTTTTAAAAAATAATAAAAAAAAGTTCAAAATTTTTGTCCGATTATTTTTTTTCTTTTTTGTCAGAATTTAAAAAAAAATAAAAAAATTCAAAATTTTTGTCCGATTTTTTTTTGACCAAATTTTTTTTAAAAGATAAATAAAATGATTTTTTTATATTTTTTTTGACCGAATTTTGATTTTTTTATTTTTTTAAAAAAAATTGGTCAAAAAAAAAATCGGACAAAATTTTTTAATATTTTAATTTTTTTTTTAATTCAGACAAAAAAGGAAAAAAAATCGGACAAAAATTTTGAACTTTTTTTTTAATTATTTTTTAAAAAAATTCGGACAAAAAAGAAAAAAAAATCGGACAAACAATTCGGACAAAAATTTTGATTTTTTTTTAATTTATTTATTTTTTTAAAAAAATTTGGTCAAAAAAAAATCGGACAAAAAATTCAGACTAAATAAAAAATTCGGACAAAAAAAAAAGAAAACGTACAAAAACGTAAGGAAAATGAACAAAAACTGATAAAAAAGGGACAAAAACGTAAGAAAAATGGACAAAAAGGTAAGAAAAACGGACAAAAACAGAAAAAAAAAATATAAGAAAAAGGGGAAAAAAACGTAAGAATAACGGACGAAAACGTAAAAAACGTACGAAAAACGGACAAAAACGTAAGAATAACAGACGAAAACAAACGTAAGAAAAAACGGACAAAAAACCGAAAAAAAACGTAAGAAAAAGGGGAAAAAACGTAAGAATAACGGACGAAAACGTAAAAAAACGTAAGAAAAACGGACAAAAACGGATATAAACGGGCAAAAAACGGAAAAAAACGTAAGAAAAACGGACGAAAACGTAAAAACGGACTCAAGGACCATTTGTGTAAGCCTTGCGCAACACAAGGACGATTTTGTGTAAGAAGGACCATTTGTGAAAAAAAAGGACTAAATTTGTAAAGCCTTGCGCAACACAAGGACCATTTGTTTTAAAAACTGAAAAGGAATATAAAAAAAGAAAAGGACAGGGGTATTTGTGTCATTTGATGGAGGCCAGGGACCAAACATGCAGCAAAAACTTCAAAATGAGGACCACCGTTGCACTTTCGAAACGTTAGGGACCAAAGCTGCAATTTGACCAAACCTTAGGGAAATCCAGACGCAGAACTGAATGTTACAGGTTTCTGCGATGCGTCCTTTCAGACTGATAAAGATGATACGAAGTCTCAGACGGGTTACGTTTTTATCATAAATGGAGGAGCTGTAGACTGGAAGAGTAAAAAACAGAGCACCACGGCCATGTCTGCTACAGAAGCTGAGTATATTGCTGCATCGGAAGCTGCACAAGAAGCTGTTTGGATAAGGAAATTTATTTCGGATCTTGGAATTATTCCGTCAAATAAATTACCTATAAATGTGTATTGCGACAACTCAACTGCAATCACATTCGCCAATGAACCTGGAGTTATGAAAGGCGCCAAACATTTTCGTAGAAAATACCACTATGTTCGAAAACAAGTCGAACTGGGTGAAATCAATGTACTCAAAGTTCACACAGATGACAATCTGGCTGATCCTTTCACGAAGGCATTACCTAAGGAAACGTTTACTCGACATGCTAAGGGTATTGGTCTTCGTTTAGCCGATAGTTTCATGTAAATCTGATGATTAGTATTTTGGATAGGGACGTGTAAACAATTATTATTTTAATGACATAAAGTGCGGATAACGTTTATTCTCATTATTAATATTTGTGTCCTATATTTGCATGTTTAAATCCGTGAATAAATTAATTTATTCTAAATAGTCCGTTGTCAATTAATAATATGGGAATATTATTGAACTAAGACAAATGTGAGGATTGGTAGAATGTACTGTAAGGTTGAGACACCAATGTCACATGATATTCAATATTGGATAAATTGAATATAGGACTTATCCCAACCACATGATTATACTTTATGGATCATAGTCATTAAGTATATCATGAATATTTATCCTCGGACTTGAGATACCAGATAATTGCCGAGGATGTAGCTCATTTTCTGTAAGATAGTCTAACGCTATCCGTAAAAGATAGTTATAAGGGCTATTTTCGAAAGTGATGCGAAGTTCGAGGGTTATGCTCGTAGTCAATAAAGGATTTGTTCCTTCAACTTTGTGTTGAAGTTTAATACTGCTTGACCACTCGTAGGATTGACAAGATGTTTGCGTGCGCACGCCCAAAGTCTATCTGGAAGACGTTCAGATGTTTTGGTAATCTTGATCAATTATGTATAAACGAGAAACTATTGTTAATTATGGAATGACCGAGATCCATATCCATATTAACGCGGTATTAGCAACAAAAGGATAAGTATGATGATTATATCATCACGTGGTTTTTCCAGAAAAACCATACTCGGATCGAGCTGGGGGCATTGGGATCTGTTAAGCTAGACTAGCCCATGTCATTACTATATTAATAGTTATCCAAGTGGGAGCTGTTAGAGTTTATGTATAACTTTTAATATATGTATGTCCGGTTTCGAACCCGAGACTCGGGATTGCACACAATACGTGAGAGTTCCAATGGTTTGAATAAATTAAATATATTTTGTATTTTATTTATTCATTTCACAAAACAACACTTAACGGTCGTTAGGACTTAACGGGGTTTGGATAACGCTCGTTAAAGGACTAATATTGCAAAGAGGAAGAGAAGGATCTAGAACCCATTCTTTGGGTTAAGATCCGGCCGACTATCCCTATGGGCTTAGGGTTTTCGGTTTGTTTGAGTGGAGAGCAAGCCAAGGAAAACTATAAATACAACCCTTTGTATTTCATTGTTTCCCTAATCTTGAATCCTCTACAAGCCAAACTTCTCTCCTTCTCTTCTCTCCTAGCTAAGAACCAATCGACCTTTTCTAATCCCACTAGGGATTTCGATCCAAGTAAAGCTATCAAGTGTTTGGTTTGTTTTGTGATTCTTGAACCTAGCTTTTCCCATTGGAACGCTAGCATTGCGTGTGTACAAGAACGGGTAACAAGCTTATTTTAGCTTGTGTGTTTGTGTATGGTTCGATTCATATAAACCTTATTAGGGTTTATATTTTGTTTTGGAAGCACGTGATTCCTTGTTCTTGCTAGGAATCAAAAAGGTACGCTTTCTTTTAGTTTAATTAATTATATGTTTATGTTGATCCATTCCGCTGCGTGATCTTGATGTTTATGTGTTTATAGTATTTGTATGATTCACATATTCCAACATAACCTTGCAACGATCTAATTGATCTTGCAAATTCTAAACTTACTATACATAATCATAACTCATATTTCACTTAAAACTCACTTCTCATCACAAACTTATCCAAGATTTCCAACAATGACGACTTGTCATCCGGAAATATTTACTACTTTGACTTTATATAAGTCAAACTTCAGCATTACTTTCATATTATACGCCCATGCACTAACCTAACATAACATCATATACCGGTCAAATTCACATTCCACATAATACTAACACATAACTACACCAAAAACTGGTAACTTATCTCGAAATATACAAAGTACCGTACAAACGGCACCTTCAAGAATTCTTTCTCACGCATTACTTAAGCAAACTTCTTATCAAATTATGGGAATACTCACAACTTAACTTATCAACTTAATGCACAAATTCATTTTAGACGTCTATCTTAAGGTTTCACACATTACTTTATCGCCACTATAATTTTATTCATATCTATCTTTTCTTATGACGTCTAATTTGTTTTTGTTTTCACTTTCCCATATCACTATCCGTACTCATGTCATATCGGCTACACATAAGTCCACTCATTTATAACTCTTTATTTACATAAAAAGGCGTCCCAATCTATGTAAGTAAGGAATTATAAACTTATGGTTCGGCGATTTACAATTCTTCATTTAAATGAATAGGCGTCCCAATCCATTTAAATCAAGAAACCATAAACCGTCCTACTTATATGCTTCCAACATAACATTCGTACTTGTTTTACTTTCCATCTTTTCTAGCCTTGAATCCAATCTCACTAACTTTCATCCATGCCATAAAGGCAAGCTGGGCTATCCCGAAGGATACCATACTATAACATCCATGCCATAAAGGCAAGCTAGGCTATCCCGAAGGATACCATACTATAACATCCATGCCATAAAGGCAAGCTGGGCTATCCCGAAGGATACCATACTATAACATCCATGCCATAAAGGCAAGCTGGGCTATCCCGAAGGATACCATACTATAACATCCATCCCGAAGGATCTTTAACACATGCTAAGGATGTAGGCAAACCATGCCGGTGAAGGCAAGCTATACAATAATGCCATGAAGGCAAACTATACATCATGCCATAAAAGGCAAGCTAGGCCATCCCAAAGGATGCCAAAACTAGAGCATTGGATCCAAGCTATATCTGTCTTATCATCTTTACTCATTTTATCTTTCATGCACTTTTATAATTAGGCACACACTATCATTTATTCAATTTTCATTGCCTTACGCAATCTCAACATTCACTATCACACTTACTATCATCTAGACAAGTTTCTATATAACACTTGTCCATATATCATATTTGCATTCTCACAATGCAACTTATCTTTCATTCGTCAACCCCAAGTTGACTCACACACTCGCTATGTGCCATCTTTATTTTAGAAAATTTATATGTACTGCTTATCCATTACAACTTACACATTTCTACGTGTTCTTACAACACACTCTTACTAATACCCGTCAACCCTTGTTGACCATATTCTCAACTCATACTATCACTTCATTTAGTCTACTCAACTTGTACACATACAAACCTTACATAGGTTTATTCTTTAACACTATCACAATTCTCATCATACATATTTCAATATATACCGACATGATTATATTCATGTTTTATAATTCTTTCTAGCACACTTCAAGTCACTTATGACTTCTAGCGCAATCTGAAACTCATTCATCTCTTCTACTCCTCACTTCTTAACTATACACTTAACTTTCTCATTTTATTTACCCATATAAAGATTTCATGCCTTCAAGCATCTATTCGTTATTATAACAATCATGTTTTTCTTATCATCAAGCTACAAACATACTTCATTATTCATTTCTTACTTTATATTACGCTTTCTAAGCATCTATGCTTTTTCAACACTTACCATACTTATCTTTTCTTATTTCACATGCCAAAGTATTCTTTCAACTTCCTTTCAACACTAAGTCATCATATATTATGCATTCCAATGCATCTATCTCAACTCATACACTTCTATACATCATGCTCCCAAGCATACTACATAAAACTTATACATATAACCAACTACCATAGACATATCACTGCATAAACGATAATACTTAACATCACATAAACAATCATATCATAACTCTTAACACTTATCCGACAAGTGTTAAAACATTCATAACAAAATCAAAACATGAAGTCTATGGCATCATATATCATATCGCATAATCAATCTATGTCAAAGCATCAACATTCTAACTAGCCACAAGCAATAGCCAACCTTATAACTAAGGCATCATAAACCTTAGTTCACTTACTAACCCGTCTCTACTACCACTTAGCCCTATTACTCGCATGCCATCACTATGGCTCTACCATACCTTCACATAATAGCAACACAGTCACTGACACCAACCGAGGTGCATGGCTAACTAATCATTTAAGCATCTCAAGTTCCCATGGACTTATATCTCTTACACAACAACACTACTACAAGTATACATCACCTATCATCAATAGGCTCAACTAACATAAAACATAATCCGTCTAACATTTAACAATTAATTTTTGCGCGACTAACTCTTACGTCTAACGCTTCTACGAGTGGTTTTAGTCGAGGCAATCCTAAAGAAAACCTAATTTACTTAAACCGAGGCTCTGATACCAAGTTGTAACACCCCGTGCCCGCTTATACCAAAAACTTTGACTTTTTACGGGGGAATACTTGAACTAAAACTGACCTGCTGTTACTCTTTCGTAAACTGACAAAAATGCATACACATTTAGGACTTGAGACTATTTTTAGATGAAAGTAGACTCAATTACCTTCAAAACGATAGGTAGCACGACCCGTTTCGACTTACGGATTAAAAGATATGATTTTTCAAAGTTTACCAAAATCTGGAAAAACTGCCCAAAGGCTTGCTGTCCGCCCGGGACTGTTTTCAAAATCCTCGGCTGGAAACCCGACCTCCCGAACTCGAAACTTAACCAAACTTTCCAGATTCATTTGGTGTATCAATGGGCTCATTTTCATACAAAAACATTTACCGTACGACACCCCGAAGGGGTACTTTTACAAATGAGACGGGTTATGCAAATAACCCGTTTTGACCCATTTTCACTACAACAACCCATGCGACTTCCATTTTGCACCAAACTTGACCAACTTAATTTATTTAACATATCAAATACGTTCCAACGACACTTGACCCGTTTACCACTCAAAATGGGTACGTTTATACTTAAACCAAACGTCCCTTTAACTTTACTCTTAATCTATCACCTCGTTAACAATAAGAACATAGATACTTACTTGTGGAGGATCATAGCTAAGGAAGATCATAAACTTCAAGACTTGATCATCTTCTTTTCTAAGCCCTCAAGAAAATCATTTTCCCTCCCTTTTCTTCCTACATAATCGCCTTCCCAAAGACCTAAGACTTCCCTAGATTTCTCTAGACTTAGCTAGATATAACTAGTTAGGCACAAGTTTGGGTCAAAGGCAAGAATGGCCCCTCAAGTTTCATTCTTTAAAATTTTGCCACAACTAACTTATAACATACTTACCTCAATAGCAACTTAGGCCCCTTTAGTTATACATCATATTTACATGACCACTTTAGCCATATTTTGACTATTAAATTTGACTAAAACGCAACATTCGTTGACTGGCCAATCACATAAGGCCTTTATCCATTTCATCTAGGGTGGGGTCCCAATACCCGGGAAACGGGTCTAACACTTAATACCTAGTTACTCACTATATGTACGCTTGATCAAAATGCAGACAACACTCACATATATTCTTGGACATTGTTAGAAGATGTGGAAGCTGAGAATTGGAGGAAAAAATGGAAACCTTACCACTGTACTAGATGGAAATGGTGATGAGTATTTGTTTAGCACCAACAACTTTGTTGGAAGGCAAATATGGGAGTTTGACCCTGATGCAGGTACGCAAGAAGAGCGTGAGGAAGTAGAAAGGCTTCGAGAGCAGTTCTTGATCAATAAGAAGATGCTCGACACTCATTGTTGTGGTAACTTGCTCATGCGTACTCAGGTCTCTCATTGCTCACCTTCGTTTTTTTAGCTAAATATACTAGTTTTATGACTTTATCAATGACAATAGACTAAAAAGTCTATAACTCATGCTTGTTCACAGCTTATTAAGGAAAGTGGGATCGATCTTATGAGCGAACCTCCGGTGAGACTGGGAGATGAAGAAGATGTGAACTATGAAGCAGTGACAACAGCTGTTAAGAAAGCGGTTCGATTGAACAGTGCAATTCAAGCGTGGGATGGTCATTGGCCTGCTGAAAATGCAGGTCCTCTCTTTTTCACCCCTCCTCTGGTAAGTATCAATTGTTTCGGTCACAATCTTTATGCAATAAAAGTCATGCATATAAATGAATTTTGTGTGATTTGTATTCGCAGATAATTGCCTTGTACATAAGTGGTACATTGGATACAATCTTGACAAAAGAGCACAAGAAGGAGATGATTCGCTATGTGTACATCCATCAAGTATGTTTCAATTTGATCTCAAACGTTTATGGAGTACACTCGAGTTTTATTATTATATTTTTTGTTATATACAAAAACAAGAAACGTACTGATGATCGAACCAAAAACAAGAAACAAAAAACACGCAACTTTGTATTGCTCTAACCCATTGTACCTCTCTATCTATCTTCTTGCTAAAGCACAAACATACATAGATCATTTATTGTGTGACTTAAACTTTGATCAATGATTGTGTAGAATGAAGACGGAGGATGGGGATTCTATATATCGGGGAAAAGCACAATGATAGGGAGTGCTTTGAACTATGTGGCTCTAAGACTTCTTGGAGAAGCTTCACCAGACGACGACATTGATGGTGATGGTGCACTTGCTAGAGGCCGTAAATGGATACTTGATCATGGTGGTGCTACATCCATCCCTTCATGGGGCAAGGTTTATCTTTCGGTATGCACTTACCCACAAATATTACTCCGTATTGTTACTCTTTTGTCACACATTTGATATCTAATCATGCACGCGCGTGTTTTCATTTCAAAGCATAAAAGGGCTGGGTCATGCAGTTGCAACTATTTGTGTGTGGTTGTATATGTGGCATAAGTACTTGCAGTCTTACTAGTACTACTGACTGTTCATATATGGCATGAGCACGCGGTATCCCTACAACAATATACATGAAATATGGGCATTTCGATCGGTCATTAAATGTGATACAGTAAGACAGATAATTAGGCCTTATGCCCTTATTCATGGACCATACACTTATCTCATATTAGATGTACGTTGCCCAAAATGTTCGTAACGTACAGGCCTTTGTTCACACGTTAAAGGGTCTAGATGGCACACCAATCACGCATAATCTTTATTATATATATGGTTGATCAAGCATGAAAGTATTATTCTGTCTATATAGGTGCGTGGAGTATACGAATGGGATGGTTGCAATCCTCTACCACCGGAATTTTGGCTTTTTCCTTCCTTTTTGCCTTATCATCCAGGTAGGCCCAACCAAATAAAACCTTAAAATTATACTTGCAAGTAAGACAAAAATATACATGAGAAATGATAAACTCACAAAAAGATTTTCACAAAACAATTCACAAAATGAGATGGCATAGAGTGATCGGTGTATTTTTCTGTAACTTCTCTCTCTCTTCTCTCTCATTAAGCCAATCACTTTATGCCATCTCATTTCGTGGATTGTTTTGTGAAAATCTTTTTGTGGGTGTATCATTTCTCAATTAGCATTATTGCGTTATCTTTGTCACTTACAAAATAGGAACATCTTTTAAAGTAAAAAAAAAAAAAAAAAAAAAAAAAAAAAAAAAGAACAAAATTTACATGTTACACTGAGTCTCACAATTTACAAATAAAAGCTTAAACTGCTAGTCTACTGATCTATTTCAACTTACTAGAACGTGCATTGCAACAAATGTGTCATTTTTTAAGCATTTTGTAAACCTTTTTAATATGTTAAAACTATATACTTATTGGCTGATACATCTTTTATACACTTCAAACTTTACACCTGTGGAAAAATTACAGATTGTTTTATTTCTATACAGATATAAAATGAACGGTTATGCATGTAAAAATGCTTCTAAAAGTTCACATGTTTAGCATAAGTTGTGTGTGTTATGACGTTGGAGTTACATGATTATGTTAATGCGGATATATATGACTTAACAGTTTTGTGGTGTTTTCAGCAAAGATGTGGTGTTACTGCAGAACTGCATACATGCCATTTTCACATTTGTATAGGAAACGCTACCATGGCCCTATTACTGATCTCGTTGTCTCTATAAGAAAAGAGATTCATACCCTTCCTTACCATCAGATTGATTGGAACAAACAACCACATAACTGTTGCAAGGTTCGTCAACTTTTACTATCAACAACCGCAGTATGAAACTTAGGACATAGTTTAATCCCCATGCCAAGAGGCCTAAATTTTGCAAATGAAAACTATGCATGTGCAGGAGGATCTATACTACCCTCACTCCTTCATACAAGATCTATTATGGGATAGTCTTAATTATTTTTGCGAGCCAATTATAAGAAAATGGCCATTCAATAAGCTAAGAGAGAAGGGTCTCAAAAGAGTCTATAATCTAATGCGCTATGGAGCTGAGGAAGGTCGTTACATAGCTCAGGGTTGCGTTGACAAGGCAAGATCTAACTTTAACCAACATGTAAACCATATTTACAGATCGATGTTGAATCCTTCAAAACTAGATGTGGTCGAGAAAGAGTAAGCCGTTTTTTGTCCTATTCAAGGATCTTATAGTTTTAGTACATGTAACTAGATGGACGGGTTTGTTGGGTCAAAATGGTGCATTTTAGAAAATAAGTCCATGCCTGGTTGACCTGCTATGTTTGGGACTTTTAGGCATGTTGAATGTACAGGTTCCATATTCAAGCATTGCACGCATTCAAACTTGCATCCAGGTCACCGCCAGAAAGAAATGGAAGTTGCAATAGAGAAAGGCATAAGCTTCTTAGAAAGTAAACAACAAGCAGATGGCTCGTGGTATGGTTACTGGGGTGTGTGTTTTCTCTATGGAACATTTTTTGTGCTGCAAGGATTGGTTTCGTGTGGGAAAACTTATGAAAATAGTGAAACTGTGCGTAAAGCTGTCAAATTTCTGCTCTCAACTCATAATTCGGAAGGTGGTTGGGGAGAGAGCTTCGATTCTTGCCCACAAGAGGTTAGTAAATTCTTCTATTTGGTAGCCTAATATTTTATTGCACTGGTGGAACATATAAAGTGACTAGGTAACGGGTCAAAATGGATAAGTTATACACCTCAATTAAATTGGACCGGGTCAGATTGACCAATCAAAACTTTTTGAATTTTGTAAATTGTTAATTTCGTATTTCCATTATTTAGCTTATTTGACATGTTTGACCCGTTGTGAATCAAGTACAATAAATGGATTAAAACGAGGTGGGAAACCCGCGCTTCGCGGTGGGCTGTTTTGCTAAAGAAGCAGTTTACGTTGTCTTTGCTAGTGTTGCAAGCTGGAAATGGCTTATGTGCGGGTTGCGTTAGCGTTTGTATATGGACTTTGCTTGTGATTGTGCTTGCGTTTGGGTCTAGTTGTTGCTTGTACTCGAGTTATAGGGGTATAAGTACTGGTGTTCGACTCTTGTTTGAGTTTGTGTTGATAGTTGATTGTGTGTGCTTGTGTTTTGTTACAAACAAGGCTTTGTCGAGACTTAGCTCTTTAACTTCTTTTATTGATTTCCTAGTCTCTTAATCCGCTTCATGGTTCACTTGAATATCGTTTTGCTATCGAAACTGTTAAAAGATGTTCAAATTAAGATGATACATTTTGTAAATTCTTCTATAAAAATGATTCAAATATACATTACATATATAAAGCGCCATATTCATTTTTCAATTTCATATTCCAATTTACTAATTAGACACAAAATGAACTAATAGAGTACTGGATCCTTTTTTTTTGTTACTGGTCCTAGTTGTTGGTTGGGCCGAAGCTCACCAGTGGCCTGATTCAATTCTCTTTTCTTTTCCTTACCAGGCCAAGCCCAAGTTTAAAAATAATATAGTTTGTTGGTTTTAATTTCAGTCCATCTTGAGTTTATTAGTACATGTTGGGCCACAACCCACTCCACAACACAAGAGTGTGTTGTATACTCGGTTATATATACTAGTGTGTCACGAGCGTTCAAGTAAAAATTCTCGACTATTTCACATTTTATGGTCACGACTTAAAAACAATCCGACTTATTATCATCTCGTTACGTATATATTTTAAACCATGCAACATATTTAAATAACTCGACATGACTTTTATAAACAAATCGACCAAGTTAGGTTTGCTCCACAACTCTTTTATACATTTTACAATAATAAGAACGAAGTGAAACAATAAACTTGTGAATTTAAACTCGTTCATTATTTACATTACTAATCATTTAAATAAAACCAAGATTAGACATACATTTCAAATAAATCTTTAGTAAATATTTCCAAAACAACTACTTATATACTCTTATAGCCATTATTTTTACAATGTTTCCTATAGTCCGACAACGTCTAGTACTATCCGTAATCATCTTTTCATTCATCGTCTTTCGGTTATTATCAAATTGAAATCTTATTCGTCCTTCCTTGGTATATCCATTGTCACACACTTATACACTTCCAATGAGCCAATACCTCCAAATGCTTAGAAAATCATTTTAAACTTAAATGCTGCCACACCAGCAACAATAACATAAACTCTCTAAAACTTTTGAAATTAAGTCTTAAACATAGTCTGTGAACTAAAACAACCTTACTAATCTAGGTCGCGTGTTGGTGCTGAACACT
Organism: Artemisia tridentata subsp. tridentata; assembly: GCA_021014915.2. Taxonomy (NCBI): domain Eukaryota; kingdom Viridiplantae; phylum Streptophyta; class Magnoliopsida; order Asterales; family Asteraceae; genus Artemisia; species Artemisia tridentata. The sequence continues at coordinate 65,252,560 of CP139507.1, forward strand.
ATCTGAATTATTGTAATATCTGACTGCTATATGCCGAGGTGAGTATTCACAGCCCCTTTTTACCGCTTTACTTGTTTGGGGTGGAATGCATGACTTAAATTTTTATTTGAACTTATGACATATATTTTTACCTGAACTCTTGAAAATTGACTTTGAACCTTAAAATATTATTTGAGCTTATGACTTGTTTTGAACTGTTGACGGGCCGTACGCACTTAAATTTTAGTCTCCATTGTCTACGGAGCAGGCTTAATTAAATTAGTATACAATAGTTGGTATGATGTATTGTTCGTACATTCGCATTGTCAGTCCCCGATTGGTTTGCCGTTCGCACTCCAATTTAGATGTACCGTTCGTACGGCTCCCTTGTGCGGAGCAGTAGGTAGTATGGATAGCGCTATTAGAGGTCGGCCAACCTCTCATTCCCCTATCTACGGAATGCATACTATTTATTTTAGGGGCTTTGCCGCATACTTTATTATATACATGGTGCTTTTAATGTGAACCTGATGAACATGTGTGTTTGACTATGAAATGTACAACCTTCTATACAATGGTTGTGAAACCATAGGTTACAAGTCTTGTATGGGCATACATCAAGTTCATTTTTCTTTTAAGAGTTTGTGAGAGTAGATCATTTTGATCTTGTAGAGATATTGAATATCTCTTGCAGCTTGTGAGTTAGTGTGTTGATCAAATGGATCAAGGGTAGATCGGGTAGATCGAGTCAAGTGTGTTGATTGTGTGAAGTAGAAAGGATCGTGTGGATCGTGGTAGATTGGTACTAGCTAAGATTAGTACTCGACATCTAGATTAGTGTCGGAAATTAGGATAAGTGACATTGTACGGTTTTCTCCGCCTGAAGGGAGGTTTGTTGACATAGTGCTTGAAACTCTCGAGTGTGGTACTCGGGGAGTGGAGTAGGGCGAAGAAGAGCTTCGTGACTGAACCACTATAAATCTCTTTGTCCCGGTTTGATCTTTCCATCTCTTTTCTTTACATTCATTATTTATATTAGATAGTATAGTTTAGTATTCATATTGGTGTTGATTGATTACACATAAGATTCGAATCTAAGTTTTTCAAAAGTAAAGTTTTGAAACAAAAAAAATTAAAAACCGGTAAAACTATTCAACCCCCCTTCTAGTTTTCCACAAAACACATAAATACTAACCTTTAATTAATCAATAAATGATTAATTCCACCAGATCTTGACTCAACAAGAAACCCTTTAGTGACTAAAGTAAGTCACCTCTATCGTTGCACATACTACACGTCCAACGACACACGTTAGGATGCTAGTGCTTATTCCACGATTACTAAAACAACTTGCGTTTAATATTTGTTCTAGATCCGATCCAAATACCTAAGTGGTATGCGTTTGAATCGAACTTAAAACAACCAAAAAAATAAGCCCATAATCTGACCACCACAGGACTCGAACACTGGTCTGTGGGAAGGAAAAGCAAGTAACCCACCCACTGGACTAGAAGTCCTTTTGTTTAATTAATATCAAAACCTTTGATATTTATACGGAAACTCATAAGGGGATTTCAAGGCTTATTGTTTTGATACGTATGGTTTTCTGAGAAGGAATTACCGAATGAAAACAAGGTTCGGTTTAGGGTTTCTAGATGTGTAAGAAACGTATGAAACAATGAGGCTAAGGGGTGTTTATATAGCACCCCAACTTGTCCAACAAGTTATTGTTTCCACCTCATTTACTTTCGTAAAAACGACACCTAGCACCCCCTTAGAATCTTCCCAATATTCGGCCATAGCAAGGGGAGGACAAGGGAAATCGGTTTTAGAGACTTAAGCCCTTCTCTTCTTATTTAACGTGTATTTAGAGTTAGTTAAGCGTCTAACGGAAACTAACGATCGTTAAATTTATTTCGTGGAATATATTATATAATTAATAACTATATTAAATATATAATAAACGTGTACTTCGTGTATACGTGTGTGCCCCGATAGGCTCACGTATTCCTAGCCGTATAGTTAGCGATTTGACTTGAGCATAACCAATAGATATACGAGAACAATGTGAAAAAACATCACACATACAAAAAGTGAGAGGAAGACGGGCCACTTGGTTCCACACTTCGATATCATGTATTCGCTCGATATGATCTTTACTTTCTTAGTAATGCCAACAATATTATTTTCATCAAAGAACAGAGCACTGCCAATTATTACAATTAATATGAAACATAAAAAATCAGATTTTTTTTTTCAGGTAACTACAATAAGCAAGTTTTAGTTAGAGATAACAACATATAAACAGAGAACATAGGTTTATCATGTCACACACAGATCACAGTTGATCCTATAAATTAATTAACCATATATATGTTAACTCAAAGCTTACTAGCTCGTATATGTTTGGTTTTGATTCCTTCAATCAAGATTTTTAGTTGAACCTCGGAAGATTACCCGAGTATTTATTATTTCAGCTTTGGTGTGTTACAAATGAGCATACTAGCTTAAATCGTTTGCTAGGTATCAATTATCATGCATGTAAAGCTTTGATAAAAAGTTGGTAATGCATGTAAACATAAACATGTGGCAGTAAAATTTACACGTACCTAAACCGAACAACAATTTTCTTCCTTTTTCTGGCCTGGAACACTGAAGTAACCTATGCCAAATTTAAAACTCTGACCTAATATTAATCAACTTTAATTCAATAGCCTTTGCATTTATTCATGATTATTGATAAAGTGTTACGTGGAGAGTACCACCCACGTGTATGAGAAACGTGTTGCGAAGGAATAAATGTACGTGATCAATGTTTTTCTTGGTATTAAGGGTATGTTTGGCGCGCGAAATTATCACAGCTTATCATAGCATAAGCTTACTTTTTTTAGAAAAATAAGCTATCATTAAAAATAAGTCTCGTTTGACTGACATAGCTTGAAGGAGCATGTAAAAAAAATAAGCTACTAAATGGAATGCTAGTTAATTAAACTAACGTTTAGAAAAAAACTCCATCAACCCGCTTCAGCAACCCGCTCCAGCTCCTACTAGTGCCAAACATACCCTAAGTGTGTGAGGTGTGGGAGAGGCACCACCCTTCACAGGAAAAAATGAGACTACAAAAAAATTATCCTTAACGCAATATGGTCTTGAATGAAAAAAAAAAAAAAAAAAAAAAGAAAAAAAAAAAGATAGTGTTAGAGAAGGGAAATTGTTATTTATTGGTTGTTTTGTGTAAGTATTTATGTTTTGAAACTATTTTTAAAAAATAGAAAAAATAATTAAAAAGGAGAAAGAAAGGGTGTTGAAATGGTTAAAAAAAATTGAAAAAAACTAATAAAATAAGTATTTTTTGATGATGTTGAGTTGATATAGCGAACGAAAACCTGACCCACACCCTCCGCCCTAAACACAAACCGGTGAACAACTCACATATTACCACTTTTATATATAAGACCTAAACACACTTCACTTGTACTTGTATGAGTTCTTTTTCTTTTTCTTATTTTATTTATTTATTTATTTATTTATTTTCATACACTCAGACTCGGTTGCTTGCTCCGGTTAACGTACTAAGGTATCAATGTAAGTGTAGTTTATTGCATATTCATTCTTTTGCTAGGCAGCATATGTTACTACAAGAAAAAGTGACTTTAGTGACCAGAAATTTTCGTCACAAATAGTACCAATCTCGTCACTAAACGTGATTAGTGACCAAATTTAGGTGGTCACTTGTGGTCACTATAGGTCCGTCACTAATTACAAATAGAGACCAAACGAAGTTTCGTCACTAAATAATGACCAAAATGTCGTCACTGATTCGATGGGTAGATACAACTTCAAACCAATCAGTGACCAAATATCTGGTCACTAATCTGCCAGAGACGAATATAGTGGTCACTATTTTGGTTGATTAGTTACCAAAAAGTGGTCACTATCCACAAGTTGCCGACAACCACAAAATGCTCGGTTTCGTCGTACCCTTTTACTTTTAGCAAAACAGAAAACTAAAATTATTAGCTTCTAAACATAACGCAAATTAATCCAAACAAAAAAGAGAATATAATCAATATCCATAACATACCAACAATTGCATCAATTCGTCTAACATGTTAATAAAGAAATACAATATTGAACATGTAAATAGACTAAAAACATGATTTCCAAGACAACCTTCTTATAATACACAATCTTTGAATCTGTTGTTACTGCCCGTATTGTACGATAGAAAAAATTGACTAAACTTGCCCGCAAATTCTTTCTAGCAAATTCTTTCCTGCAACTTTTATCGTGCAAATCCTTTCCTGCAAATTCACAGAAAAGATAGAATAACATTAAAATCGATTACCATAATTATTAATTAACCAAAATCATTGTATCATTGATTCAACTTAGCAATCGTAGAAATGGACAACAAATTCCGTAATCTATATTATCAATACAGAAGACATGTACAGCTTTGAGGACTCACCGTATCATTGTGGAAATCATACTCCTCCAACAAGGGAAAGTTTAGAGCATTTGGCAAGCATCTTTGCTTTACATTGTCGACCTGTCAAGTAAATTTGTTGCAGATTCATTATGAAGGGGAGATGTTCTGCACATATTGTACGTAAGAGTAACTCTTCCTCAACAACAGTTTGCAGATTCATTATGAAAGGGCCTACTCACATTCACATTCACATCCGTACCACTGACATAACCTCCATTAGATGTACTTATGCCATCTGCAACTTGGTTGTTGGAACCTGCAAAAAATTTAGTCGGTTTTGTTTCATAACATATGCAAAGAGGTTGTTTCTTACATAGCAAAAACATAAAATTTTAATTACTATGACTCATTCATTAATTTATTTATAGATGCCAACTTGTATCCATATCAGTCCTGTACAATGTAAATTAAAAAAATTGATCAAGTTTCTGAAAATTACACTGCTCTTCACATACAAAAGACCCCGTGCTCGTCAAGATCATACTAGAACTTTACCCAACAAATAGATTTTGCAGAAAAAGCAATATTAACTGACATGCATCAATTTTATTAGAAGTATGAACATGCAGTTTATACTGATTGCATTCATTAACAGATGCCTTATGACCAATAAGGAAAAGTGGGGTGACTCACTATGTGATCCTATCACTTTTCTGCTATGCTACCTAAACAGGAGATCGCGTACTTGTTCCACTATAGAACCTTTCAGTATAGTGCTTGACTACTCAAATAATTAAGTGTGAAAGTTGCCAAGCTCTATAATAATTAAGTTACACATGTTATGTTCATACATGAAAGAAGCATAAAACATGTTATGTTCATACATGAAAGAAGCATACCTAATATTCTACAATACCGAGTCTATTTTTATATAAGAAATGACCACAGATACTACGAAAGCACGGAAAGTAGTGCTCTGCTATGATAATAGTAAAATTAAACAAACCTGCAAGTCTACTTCGGTCTGCTCGCACTGCTGGAATGTCAATGTCAGATCTCCTAAATCCCTGCAAAAAATGATCTTTTCAGAAACTTAATGTACCTGCGACTTCTATGAAATCACTATTTTCAAGTTTTCTCACATTAAACTCTTAAACCAAGTCAGCCACTATGAAATCACTATTTTCAAGCAAGCCATACGATATTATCTACTATTGATTACAACCACGCATATAAAAATTTATATGAAACTTCAATAGTTACATGAACGGAAAATTAATGATAGATGAAAATTGATTATATAACTGATTACCAGAACCAACGTCTACAACTGTTAACCAGTCAGGATCACTTAGCGGGGACGTTAAATCCAATCAAAATTTTGACCTACTTTCTTGGTCTAGCCGCTGCTCCAGCACTTTTAATGACAGTGAGTGGCATACTTCTTCCAGAAACACCAAACAGCTTAATTCAACAAGGATCAAAGGAAAAAGGACGGAAAGTTCTAGAAAGAATTCGAGGTATCCAAAATGTAGATGCTGAGTTTAAAGACATGATTGATGCGAGTGATCTGGCTAACTCGATCAAGCATCCTTTTAGAAATATTTTGAAGAAGAAGAATAGACCACAGTTAGTCATGGCAATTTTTATGCCCATGTTTCAAATACTTACTGGGATCAATTCTATCTTATTTTATGCCCCGGTACTATTTCAAAGTATGGGGTTTAGGGGAAACATGTCTTTATACTGACCTTAAAAGGAAGATTCCGTATTATAAGCTTCCACTTCTGTACCTTGGAACCCTGGCATTATTTAAACATATATCAGGCAATCACAGGTAAAATTAATTAAATATAAAGCATTTGTATTAGAGTAGGGCAAATGAGCAGATTGGCAAGCCTCAAACATGAAGCCATTTGACCCGCTAGATACAAGATCTAACCGTAATTGACCCACTTTCTTAACTATTATTAACTATTATTAAATAACTAAGAGAAAGATGACATTATCTTAAGGCTAACAAGTGGCATCTCTGTTTCCATTGTAATCTGGTGTGACTTGAGATTAATCACTTACAGTTGATGATGTGTCAGTTAGATAAGAGTTATAGAAAAGATTACCTACTTTGTCAAACATTGCAGCCACCAACTTGAAATGACATGTCCCACACAGCAGCATAGCTATAATCAAGTAAACTACAGATAAAACAAAAATGTACGAATTCAGTCACACTTTCACTAAAACTACGTTCCACCTGAATTTATTTATAAAGTAGGCTAGAAGTAGATAGATTACCACGATATGCACATTCTATAGATCTGAACTTACCCTGAACATCATTCAATATGGACGTTATACCCTACATATAAACACCTGCTGCTGTTGGTCGAAAGAAATCTACATGCTCCTGCCCATCATCCCCAACAACATCATCTAGTCCAGCATACTCCGCATGCCCTTGCCCCTACATGAAACAAATAATGAAGCAAAAGTAACCATACAGTCTATGCATTGTGCTACTTAAAGCCAAAACATTTCTTATAAGTTCCGAGCACATACCCACAGCATTTTCATCCATTCCACTGCGTAGCTGTTGACCTGTTGTAATTATAAAAAGAAAAGTAATCAAAAAACAAACAAAGAAAAAGTTATGAACTTATATTAAAAGAAGTATAGCGCAACAACCAGAAGTCGCGAGCAGTAGCCAATGTTGTGGGGGCATAAAGCTACAACATAACTGAATTGAGAATCAAAATATACAGATTTCCGAGTTACAAAAGTTCAATGGTTCGGAAATTTCGTCGAACACCTGGTGTACGCGTATTTCCTTCAGGCAAACACTTTATCTAGTAATGGAAACTTAATATCATTCAACTGCGAGTCTCTACTAGGCATTTCATCGAACACCTTTTGAGCAGCACTTTTAAAAGCGATTAATCAACTATGACATTTTGATACCCTTAATCGCATCACTGAATCGCATAAAAAGTATATAGACAGATACTAGCACAATTACATAAGCACCAATGAATTAGACTAAATGATAAGCTTATTTAAACCGATAGAAACACATATGAACATAATCGATTAACACAATTAAGTTTCAAATCGCATCGAAATCGACATAAACACATCAATCGATTACGGATATTTTAACAGCTAATAATACCTCACAATGAAGATTTTAAGTCGATTATGCGGAGAATGAGCTATGTGGAAGTAGAACCCTAGGAAGTTGACACGGCAACTCCGGCGAGCTTGAAGCAATTCCGACGACTATTTCAGCGAGTTGATGTGTTTGTTTGTGTTTTTGGGGAAAAATGGATCTGAATTTGTATTTTATACTTTATTCATTAATTATTAATTACTAGTAATAATTAATAATGATATTAATCATATTATAATTAGTATTATTCTTTTTTATAATGACCCTTACCTTTTTTTAGTGGGGAAACCATTCTTCGTAAAAGCATGTGTTCGGTAAAAGTATTAGTAGCAGTAGGAGTGGTAGTAGTTGTAAGCCGTAACGGTGAGTCTTAGTACTAGTATTTTTATATAAAAACGTTTGATAGCATAATCGTATATGTAATCGGGTCGATCCGGAAGATTGTTTGGAAATGTTACTTGGATCTAAAAAATTTATTAGGCCCACGTATATGGACTTGTAAGTATTTGACAATATCCTATTTATACTTATCTTGCCATAATAAAATGTTTCAAAATGTATCTAAATTCACTTTTACACAACTGATTTTAGTCGGTTATTATTATTAATATGTTAAATAAGTGGCTAATAATCTTATCTATATTATGAATTAAATATATTATACATGTAGTTCCGTGAATAATTAGTGACCATCTAGCTCGTCACTATTGATTTACGAATGACCAAAAATCAGTGACGAAGGATTATGTGGTCACTAAATGACCTAAATAGTGACCAAAATAAAAGTGGTCACTAAATTTTCGTCACTAAACACACTTTTTCTTGTAGTGGTTGGAATATTAGAATCATAAAACTATAAACTAATAAACCATAAACAATTAACATCAAAGCATGTAGCACATCGGAATATGATCTACATAACATATAATTAATTAACATAAATTTAAATAGACGCGTACCTTTTCGATTCCTAGCAAGAACAAGGAATCACGTGCTCCAAGAACAATATAAACCCTAATAGGGTTTTAGGATGGATCGACAAAGGTAAGTAACACTTCCAAGATCACAAGCTAAAGTAAGCTTGTACTCCGTTCCTGTACACACGTATTACTAGCGTCTCAAAGTGAAAAGCTAGGTTCATGTATCACAAATAAAACATCACAACACCTAGGGTTTGATGTTCTTAATAATACATGATCGAACCACTATGTACACATCATTGTCCAATCAAATAGGAATATAAAAGAATAATCTAATATCATACGCATGGCAATATACACGTATCAATGTATCATCACATGCACATGTGAATTCCTTTACTGTTTGTTATTGTGTCAGTGGATAGATAAGAGAATAGTGAACCAATTGAAAAAAGCAATCGGTTAGGGATATAATTGTCGTTCGATTATATTGACCTAAAGGGGTTTATATACACTCCAAACTTGCTCACCAAGTTTGAGTCTAACACCTCCTCAAGTTCCATAAATCGACACTCAACCCCCTCCACTTTCCTTGTTCGATCATATAAATATGTGTGATTTAATAATTAATCATAAATCATTATATTAATTATTAATACATTGAGACTCATACGTAATGTGTGCAATCCCGAAGTCTCGGGTTCGAAACCGGACATACATATATTAATATTTATACACAAACTCTAACAGCTCCCACTTGGATAAACATTAATATAGTAATGACATGGGTCAGCCTAGCTTTACCTTCCCAATGCCCCCAGCTCGATCCGAGTTGTGGTTCTCCTGGAAAAAACCACGTGATGAAATTAATCATCATACTTATCCTTTTGTTACTAATACCGCGTTAATTTGGATATGGATCTTTGTCATTCCATAATTAACTATTATATTTCTCGTTATTATCGATTGATCAAGATTACCAAAACATCTGAACGTATTTCAGATAGACTTTGGGTATGGCCATACAAACATCTTGTCAACCCTACGAGGGGCCCAGCAGTATTATACTTCAAAACAAATTTGAAGGAACAAATCCTTTATTGACTACGAGCATAACCCTTGAATTTCACATCATTTTTGAAAATTGCCCTTATAACTACCTTTTACGGTTAGCGTTAGACCATCTTACAGAAAATGAGCTACATTCTCGGCAATTATCTGGTATCTCAAGTCTGAGGATAAATATTCATGATTTACTTAATGACGACGATCCATAAAGTATAATCATGTGGTTGGGATAAGTCCTATATTCAATTTATCCAATATTGAATATCATGTGATATTGGTGTCTCAACCTTACAGTACATTCTACCAATCCTCACATTTGTCTTAATTCAATAATATTCCCATATTATTGATCGACAACGGACTATTTAGAATAACATAAGTTATTCACGGATTTAAACATGCAAATATAGGATACAATATTATAAATGATAATAAACGTTATCCGCACTTTATTTCATTAAAATAATATTGCTTAACATCCCTTATCCAAATACTAACTAGATCAATGCATGATAATTCTCATTAATGAATTATGCCACAAGTCATGTTCCACATACTTGTTGACAAGGCATAAATCAACTAATGTTGATCTATCGAAATTTTGAGAATACTTATTTCAATAATGAAATACTTGTATGTGTGCATTCATCTATCTAGATATTGCCACATACTTCATAAAATGCGTGACATCCTCATGCACGAATTTATGACAATTAAACTACCAAACCTTGTAGTTAAAGTATTCTAATTCTTTATGCATAATGCAACTATGCTCATTATGAGCATAACTAGTACACATGGTTTCCTAATAAGGATGAGCTCCCACCATGACTAGTATTGAGTGTCATCTCAATCTTACTAGCATCATTGTATCAATCAACAATATGCTTTTTTTTTAAAGTTCCGTAAACTTTAATATCAATCGTGTAATGTTTGATATCTTCAAATCCTTCAAGATTTGACCATAATATCAATCAAGCAATAACTTGCCATATGGTTCATATTTAGAATTTTGGAGCAAATCCAGGCTGAGGATGTAAATTCTAAACCATATCCATTACACTTAAATTTCTAATAATTTTTAATTAGATACTAATGTTGTCAATCATCTTGCATCCAAGCATGATACAACAAGCAACATGATGTACATGAATAATCATTTCGTCAGCCTTAGATTTATTCACGTCATATCTTTTTCAAGATATGTTTCTATCTAGATCTTCTAATAGAATATCATGTTCTTTTAGAATCAGTTATTTTACCGCTTATGTTTATAATCAAATAAACATATATTTCAAGGTTTTATTTTCTATATGAAGTTTCATTCCAAACTAAAATTTAACATATAAATGTTAATGGAATGTTACTTCCTATATGTTATACAACATATATGAAATAAGAAAATAAATACATCACTCCCACTAGCTTTCAGGAATATTAAGAAATATCTTAATTTTAATTATAAATCAAAACTAGATTTAATAACTAAAAATAAGTATATCTCCTAGATGCATGCAATAATCCATTCACGAATGATTTGCATTTTGCATACTACTAAAGATTATTTGAATTCAAACACTCCTTTCAATTACTTTTCGTCCTCGCTCAAGTAATTATTAAAGAAAGAGTTTTGACATTCCATTATTAATTTCATATAAATGAAACTAACAATGACAATCATAATCTTTATATATTTAATGTGCTTAGAAAGAATTTCAATCACATTTAATTGCTTATTTGTGATTGATAATCTTTTCACATATTAAATATGTATACAAATTTGTCCATTCTGATTTCTACACAAGAATTTAAATCTCTAGGATTTTCATTTCCTTTGCAGAAATTCATTTCCATTCTATAGTGTAACTATAGAGTTCAAGATTAACTACGTTTCCAAACTAGTTATCTTTTTGGACTGCATCTAATTATTCATAGTATGAGTAATTTGCCAAATAACATTTGCAATTTATTAACAGGCATATCACGATCCTGTAACTCATAACCCTCAACATATTCTACAAATATTTGAGATACCCTTACGGATCTATGAATAAGAATTTCATCATCTTGAGATTTAACACTAACATGTTAAATCCTCATTATGATTTTGCTAGTGTATTTAGAAGATTATGTATCTTGTAATTTTTATCTTTTGAAGATAAAACTCCCACTCGCCTTTTGCAATTTATAGATTACCTATAAATGCTTAGCAAATAGAGCAACACCAACTTGTTCTCTTTTGGGACTTTACAAATACATATTGACAATTCCTAACCTTAATTTGTTAATAACCTACCCAACAAGTAGTTTAACAAATTATGAACTTCAATTTTAAGACTTAATGTGATTGATCACATTCCATATTAAATGGTGTCTTATTAATCTTCTAGGTTGGAGTCTTAATTGAGTATATTCAATTCATACTCAATTTTCTAACCTTGATATCTTTAAGAAGATTAGAAGATATAGTTATCTTTAATCAAACAATATAAAAAAAATTTGATTCTCCTAACTGAACATACCATAAACACTATGTATTTCATTAGGATTAATATTGTAAGTCATTCTTACAATATATAAGATAAATATATATCGTTTTGGCTTACCTATTTACCAACTAAATCAACTTAATGGTAAAATAGATTTTTCTAGCCAGTTGCATGCTTTATAACTTAAGTGCCCTTTTGATCAAGTCACTTAATTTCTATGTCTTACCAAAAAGACATAAGCTGTTATAATCCCAATTTACGTTACAAATCATTGATCAACTCAATGACTCATTGTATATGTCTTAATTAAAAAACATAACAAGATAACGTCTTACTTTGTTATAAGTCTTATAGCAATAAAAGACTTCATATTTATATCTACAATATAAGCATGTATAACTAAAGTAATTATGAAACCCACAACTTGGTTTCAATAGTATTTCAAGTTAATTTATTACTTCATATATTTATGTCATTCCAAGAATACATAAACATCTAAATATGAAGTAGTATAAGATTACTTCATTTATTTATGTCATTACAACAATACATAAATATTCTCATTAGAAGTAGTCTTATTATCATATTGACACTTGTTCTAATAATTATCTAATTTTAGAAACTTGTAAATTAACATAGTTTCATTTCATCAGTCGAGGCTGATAATGATGAAAGTATGTAATTTACCTTGTCATTAATATCTAGTAATGAAAGTAGATATTAACTTCAAGTGTTCCATAAATTAGAATGTGTATAAAACACATTAGAACATTGATCTCTTACCTTACAGTCAAGAGATCCCTTTAAATCATATTCCTTTATGTTGTTGCTTGCACACAATAAGATCTCTCCCACTTGTGCATGGAACAACATCACGTATCGAATAAACAACACGTCAATAGTTTGCTTATTTGATCAATATGATTGTGTCATAGATATAAGTAGATATAGAATCACCTCGTCTACTAAGGAAACGTACACGACTATCCTTAATACCACAAGTGTCTATAATTGGAAAGTATTTATCTCAAAAGATTCTAGAGATAATCCGGGAAACTACCAAGACTTGTAGCTCCCACTGAATTTAAGATCACTACATGAACTCATTATTCAGTAATTACAACACAATGCTCCCACTGGGTTTGACAACATTGTAAGTGTTGCATTACCAGTAAAAGCAAATAGCGTGCTATTTACTTTCCTACACCTTTGATGAATCCCTTACGTAATACATACTAAGGTACTTCAAAGAATGTATTCTACTTTGTGAATGATGGAACATCCATCAATGCAATTAACTTGAAAGAATTGGGTATGCAATTTCTTCCTTAGTTAGGTCTACCATCCCCATCATGGTATGTAGCACCTTTAAATGGTTAAAGCATAATAACTAGATCAAACATTCTAGTTTGCCTTTTACCAATTTTGCGGTAATTAGTCTAGTTTCTAATTTAATAACTCCTAACCATGCAATTTCTTAAGAATTCGCCATGAGTTATTTCTTATAATTTAGACAATTCTAATTTTCCTATTATGCCTTTCTCATCCATGAAAAGGAATAGGATTAGGTCTCACTCTTCACACGGAAAGTGGACTCGGTTTATTCTTTTCAGTAAAAATTGACTCTATCCAAAACCCCTACGGGTGTAGATCAATTTACTACTAAAAGAATATCTTATGTTTACGGTTTTAACGTTGCATTAAATACATTAAAAGAATTTTCAAAATTCAATTTAGTATTTTTGATAATAACTTTTCAAGAAAATTAAACACCCACGGTAAAATAAAAATTTCACCATTTAATTTTCATTGAAAATTAGGATCCTAATTGACGTCGTTTCATCACATCAGCTTTGGCTGCTAGCAATGAAAGTGCTCAATAAGGTACGGGATCACCCAATTGCCAATATCCAATTGCAATTCCTAGAAATCTTGGGACTTACATTATATTGCCAACCTTGGTTGCAAAATGTAAGCATGTTTCATCCCCAAATCTTTATGCCTTGGCGCCGTTCCATTACATCAGCTTTGGCTGCTAGTAATGAAAGTGCCCAATTAAGTTTAACCAACTTAAGAAACAGTAAATTGACGTCGGTTTATTGCATTCAGCTTTGGCTGCTAGCAATAAAGTACTCAATTTACCCTTAGATGACCACCCTTTGAACATCAACATTCAGCTTTGGCTGCTAGTGATGTAGGATGAAACCTTAGGTGTTTCTTTTTGTAGTTGGGTGGCATATTACTTAAATTTATCAGGGTAATAAATTTTGATGTGTTAAATCAAAAAATATGTACAAAGATGTCATGCATTCATCTTTGTATCATATATGTTTTCAAAAAACAAAACCGTTTACTCATTCGTAGCTCAAACCATCAAAGTTTTTAATTGAGGCGCTGAAAAACTTACAGCTTTGCCTTAAGATGCTTCGTATTTATCGTGGTGTACTTGGTAAGTCTAAAATTGACGCACAGGCGGGCGTAGGGACGACAGCCGCCGAAGCTGGTTAAAACCATGCCCCTCTAAGGTCACAATTTAATGCGAACCAACCTAGAACCCACTTTTTAGTTTGCCAATTTTAGGTCCGCCGCTTCGACCACTTAGTACAGTCGCAATCAATCAACTAAAAAGCATATGATTTTCTTGCTAAAACAAATTTATGTGGTAAATTTATTATTGCTAGTCTCGTCTGGGAGCAAATTACCGTGCGAAGCGAACCACTGTTGGCACATAAGACTTTGCAATAAAAGGATTTACCACAAAGGTTTCATAGTTATTAGTCTTATTTATTTTTATTATGAAAATTACCCTCTTATGTGTTGCAATCCATCATAATATATAAACACAAAAGATCAAGTAATTACAAAAAAATAAAAATAAACACATAATAACAAATATATGATCATCCACGATATCATATAGCCACATGCAAACCTTTTTCAATAAATCCTAATATTAATTCTATGTGAAATTTTAAATGTATGTAACTAACAAAACTCCCATTGGTTTTCGAGCTCATTGTGCCCAATGGTCCACAGTGATGAAGCGAAAAGTGTACCGCTTTTAAGGGGTCATTTAAGCCTTAAATCGTATTTATTTGATCAAATATTGCCCTAAATCGTTCCTTTTGTCATTTTAGGTACTTTTGAGGAGAAATCTGGAAAAGGAGGCATTTTGGACGTTTTTGGAGCATAAAAGTGAAGAAAACGACAAAGTCTCAAAATCGGCTGAAAGTTACCTTTGACGGCGTCACAATTAACCCCAGACGGCGTCATGCCTTGGCAAGAAAAGGTGGACGTGAAATTTACTCATGATAAGCCAGTGAAAATAGCATGTGAATTCTGACGGCGTCACGCTTTAACTTGATCAAGGGCGTCACGGCTTAAATCAAAGAGGGACGGCGTCACGTTCAAGGTTCGACGACGTCAAGCCTTGATAAGCCAGAATGGATTTTTGAGAGCTAAAGAGGGACGGCGTCAAGAAGGTCATCCGGGAACCCTAAAAGCGGCGAGGTGACGGCGTCACACTCCATAACGTGACGCCGTCAGATCCAAAAATCTATATATAGTTTTCTAATTTTTTATCATTAGTGTGGAACTTAGTGTGTGGAATTTTGGGAGAAAACCCTAAGACGATTTTAGCTTCTTTTTCAAGGCTTTTTGCCTTGAGATCTTCCATGTTACATTGAAAGATAAGTTATCAATTAATCATTCAATATGTCTATGTGTTGTTTGATTCTATCTTATTCTTGTCTTTTGTTTAACATGTTAGGCTAGATTTATCTTGTGTTTGCTTAGATCTAATGAAACCTAGCTATTGATTATTGGTTATTAGTGTGTTGTTAGTTGTATTGGATGATTGTTTATCTATGTTAGGCTTAAGAAAACTGGCTAACTTCCTATTCGGTAACTTGCTTGAACGTCTTAAGAAACATGAACCAAATGCGTACTAAAGGTTTTTATGGTTGTATTTAATGCACAAGCGAATTCTAGTGATCCCATGTTAGGAGCTTCCTAGCCGGCTCGACATAGGAGTGAAGTAGGAGCTTGTAGAGTTGGGGAAGTAAGTACGCCACCCCACGAATGGTATTAAGGAATACACCCGTCATCCACGCGACTAATACACACTAATCAACCGGTAAAAGATAGTTAGGGAGTAAGGAAATCTAAGTAAACACATTTCTCTACACATAAGTTTCCACCAAACTTTTCATTTTTGTTATTTTATTTGCATTCGTAGTAATTTGGGTTAGTTGACTAGCAACTAATTCCGCCCACTCCTTCAAACCCGAGATTTTACTTGCTTTCATAAAAATTATAAAAACATAAAAAGAATCTTCCTCAACCCTTAGACCTAATTAGAGTAGCCTTTCATACCTAACGAACACTATTCCCTGTGGAGAACGATCAATCCCCCGTACTTACCACTACACTATACTACATCGGTCAGGTACACTGCCTGGTGGGGTTGTAAGCCTCTTGAGATCCCTCAAGAGGTAAAACCTGTTGTAAGGTTGCAAAACCCACGCATCAAGTTTTTGGCGCCGCTGCCGGGGAATAGTTATTGTTTAGGTTGAATTTTTATTTTATAGGTCTACTCACTAGATTCCTTTCTAGTGAGATTTTTATTTTATTTTTCTAGGTTTTCTTTAGTCTATCTTTTTCTTTGTGTGTTTGTTCGTAATTTCCATTGACTCTTCCGTTCACCATTATGGAGTACGCGAATCCACCATACCACCAACCACAAAGGCCATTCTACCCTATTGACATCTCGAATTTCAAACAATATCGAGATGAACCCATATATGATGCATGGACTCGTTTTAGAAATTTACTCCGAAAATTCCCTCATCATAGTTTCGCTTTAGCATCCCTAACCCGAACCTTTTACTATCGTGTTGGCCAATATGACCAAATGCGCATTGAGGATTTTGCCAATGGGGACTTTAGGGAATTAAGTGCTGAAGAAGCATGGGATGCCATAGAAGATTGTGCCCAATATTATTATAGGGTAGACAACCCAACAGACGTTAGTACAAGTCAATTGAATATAAATTTCCTGGATCATGAAACAAGTTTGTTTGGGGATGAATACATTAGTGTTGAGATACCTAAGTGGTTGTCATGTAATGCCATAGTACAAAACAAACACATAGGTTATCTTGATGTGATGGAGGATCTAGCCGAGCATGATCACATTGATCAAAAAGACCTAGGTTTTATGATCGATGACGATGAATCTCAAGAAACACATGATGAATCTTTTGGGCAATTTGAATATAGTAGTCAGAATATTGAGGATGATCCTTATGATTCGGATATAGAAGTTGAGATGCCTAGAGAAGCACTTGAGATACTAGGGAAAATGTTAGGGTTAGATTCTAATAAAACACATGATGAGGATATAGGTGGTCTTGACACAAGGAATGATGAGGTAAGTAACATAAGCCTACCAAGTACCCCACAAGTCCTACCATCATTTGAGGCACACACACCGCCGGTGACTTACCCGGAAGAAGTTGAGGAGACTATAGGAACCCCAATAGAGGTAGAGCCCTTTGACCAAACACAACTAGAAGAAATAAGTTTGAATGCTTTTAGTGATCACAACCTTTCTTTTAGTTCTATGGAAGTTCCTAGTTTTGATGAGCCGGAGCCTCAACCAAAACCGTTACCTAATCTTCCATCCTTGGATGAAAATTTAGGAATTGAATTAGGTCCCGATCCACCCATCAAAACATATAGTCCGGGTAGTCTTAAGTTTAAGGTAGTAGACATTAAGCCTTGTAGTGAGGAAGACAATATAGGAGTGAAAAATGACCTTACATGTCTACATCACCCATTCGTGATTGATCACAAGAAACATTATGGGTTTAAACCGGGTCTATTGGGTCAAGATGGATTCCCAATTAGGAGTCTCTCGAAGTTGTTAGAAAATGATCCCTTTTTAGGAGAACACTTTAACTCACCCATTGACCAAAGTGAACTAGGTAAGGTTATGATGAAAGGAGCACACCCCTTTGAGCATATAATTCATCCACCAATCTTTCCTCACGTGGCATACTCCTACCGAGCTGGTGTGTATCGCTACTATCACCCGCACTTAACCCTAAGTGTAGGGAAAACCTCCCTTATTTCCGTTAAATAAGGGTAGAGTCAGGCTCGTGACTCGAACAAAAACAAGCGCTTCTTGGGAGGCAACCCAAGCTTTATTTGCTTTGTGTGTTTATTTATTTGTTTGTTTGATTTTATTTGCTTCCGTATGTATGTTTAATTTTTATTATTATTGATTCATGTTCAAAACTAATTTGTGAAAATGCTTTATTTTGTTTTTAACTTCGTCTTAACTACATATAAAGGTATTTTGCAAAAGATAAGTGTAAGGGAAATCTAAATCGGTTTGTTAGAACACAAATGAACATGAATCATAATAATAATAAATTAACATACATATTAGTATTTGTTTGAGTCAAATGCTTGTATCGAGTCATAATGATGTTTTGCAGGATTTCCAGGAAGTAAGGTAAAGGTTTTTCCAGAAATTTTCCGGAAACTTAAAATGAGAATTTTTTTCAGGTCATTTCTGACGGCGTCAGGGTTTATAACCTGACGGCGTCAGATTTAATTTTCAGAAATTTTTGAAAGTTTTGTTTTCATAAAAAGTTTTTATTAAAATCTCCAACTTATAATCTTCAGGAATCTGCAAAGTTATCATTCCACAAGCATTATATCCTTATATATAGATTTTATCCCGCCGATGTTATGCAGGTTTTCGTGTTTGTTTTCTCAGGTTTAACAGGTTATTTTGGACAAGGAAATGTTTTGAATCAAGCTTTTGGCGATGCATTAGTCATGGAGCTTCAACATTCTCCTTGGAGGAAGATTTAACCGTGTAATTTCATTATCCACCGAGCGAATCAGGGGAGTATTTGATTTCATTCTTTTACTTTTTACTTTTACATCTTGTTATTTGAACATTGGGGACAATGTTCATATTAAGTGTAAGGGGAGGGTAAAAGTACGATTAGAGAATACTATTACGCTTGATTTTTGTTTGTTTAATAGTAGATGTGTAATAAAACTGAGAGAAATACTTGTTAAGGTAATTTTAGTGCCAAATTTAAATTTTTTTACAACATATAGGAGTGAAACTTTAGTTCTAATAAGCGTCTCACGGATAGGAGTTATATGACTAGCACAAAAACCGTACCACTAAAAAATTTTCCACCCCCAAATATGTGAGGTTCACCCCTAGAATTGGTAGGAAAAGCATTTATGCTATGATGTGTGTACCGGTAGCACTTAGATTCTAGAACTTGCGTTAGGACCATTCCAAGGCCACAAGTGAGACTACATTCGTGTAGTTAGATTTACTACATGATAAGAGGCATTAGGATTAACCCATTGTTTTACACCTGTGTTTTTGTTATAATTACATTGGCTATATTGGTCAAGTAATTCTCCCACACCCTTTGCGTTGTACTCATTTTTAGTACACGATACCCCTAGTACACCCCTCAGAGCCTATCTTTTCGTTTCGACCTTTAAGCATTTTACTTAAAGGAAGAATTTGTTACACCCCACTTAAATGTACACCCAAATCGCCTTAGCCTACCTTGTATGCACTCATCTTTAGTGCATTATTGTTACAACATTTGTTTAAACCCAAGTTAATTATCTAGTTGATTACATGGTTGCTAAGTCGAGTCATATCCTTGTACATATTGTTTTGGGACGATTGGGACTCATGGGTGAAGTACTAGTGTAATGGAGTAATGGGGAAGAACATCATTTATTACCCCCATATGTGCTAATAATTTTAAAAGTACTCCAAGTTTTTCAATTATCTTAATTCGAGTCATTAGAATAGTTATTTGTAAAGTTATGTAAAAATTCAAGTGTAAGGGGAATGCAATGCCCCTATGATGTATTATTTTGGATGGTAGGGCAAAAGTGTATGAAAAAAAAAAAAAAAAAATCAAGAAAAATACAAAAAAAATGAGAAAAAGAAAAATAGAAAAAAACATACGGACTACCATCCCGTTTTATTTTATGTTTATTTTATGTTTTTGTTTTTGTTATTTCGTTTCTAGCTTAAGATCGAGTCTAGTCTTGGCTTAGCAACGTTGTATAGTACATGTAATTAATCAAGATCTTTAACTCGCCACCAGTAAAATATCCCGTATCCAACAAAACCGTGTTTTCCTTTTCCCTACACCTAACGTTATAACCCATTTAAAAGCCCTCTTTGATAGTTTATCTTAGGTGCTTACGCCTAGTGGAGGAGGTTTTCGATCCTTTCCCAAGTCTATGGTAATCTATTTGCTATGACAGGTAGTGAGAGATATTATCCGTTTTCATTTATGAGATTTATTTTGATGACACTTGAGAGATGTGAGTATCTAAACACTACTTGTGAGGTGCTAGTATGTAATCTCCGTGCTTAATATGATTGAAGTGGAACGATTATTTGTTGTAATTACTTTTATGTTAGCATTAAATGACCCCTAACTTGTATTTTGATTAGAATAAAAGCGCATTTGCTTGAGGACAAGCAAATCTCAAGTGTAAGGGTATTTGATGAAGCGAAAAGTGTACCGCTTTTAAGGGGTCATTTAAGCCTTAAATCGTATTTATTTGATCAAATATTGCCCTAAATCGTTCCTTTTGTCATTTTAGGTACTTTTGAGGAGAAATCTGGAAAAGGAGGCATTTTGGACGTTTTTGGAGCATAAAAGTGAAGAAAACGACAAAGTCTCAAAATCGGCTGAAAGTTACCTTTGACGGCGTCACAATTAACCCCAGACGGCGTCATGCCTTGGCAAGAAAAGGTGGACGTGAAATTTACTCATGATAAGCCAGTGAAAATAGCATGTGAATTCTGACGGCGTCACGCTTTAACTTGATCAAGGGCGTCACGGCTTAAATCAAAGAGGGACGGCGTCACGTTCAAGGTTCGACGGCGTCAAGCCTTGATAAGCCAGAATGGATTTTTGAGAGCTAAAGAGGGACGGCGTCAAGAAGGTCATCCGGGAACCCTAAAAGCGGCGAGGTGACGGCGTCACACTCCATAACGTGACGCCGTCAGATCCAAAAATCTATATATAGTTTTCTAATTTTTTGTCATTAGTGTGGAACTTAGTGTGTGGAATTTTGGGAGAAAACCCTAAGACGATTTTAGCTTCTTTTTCAAGGCTTTTTGCCTTGAGATCTTCCATGTTACATTGAAAGATAAGTTATCAATTAATCATTCAATATGTCTATGTATTGTTTGATTCTATCTTATTCTTGTCTTTTGTTTAACATGTTAGGCTAGATTTATCTTGTGTTTGCTTAGATCTAATGAAACCTAGCTATTGATTATTGGTTATTAGTGTGTTGTTAGTTGTATTGGATGATTGTTTATCTATGTTAGGCTTAAGAAAACTGGCTAACTTCCTATTCGGTAACTTGCTTGAACGTCTTAAGAAACATGAACCAAATGCGTACTAAAGGTTTTTATGGTTGTATTTAATGCACAAGCGAATTCTAGTGATCCCATGTTAGGAGCTTCCTAGCCGGCTCGACATAGGAGTGAAGTAGGAGCTTGTAGAGTTGGGGAAGTAAGTACGCCACCCCACGAATGGTATTAAGGAATACACCCGTCATCCACGCGACTAATACACACTAATCAACCGGTAAAAGATAGTTAGGGAGTAAGGAAATCTAAGTAAACACATTTCTCTACACATAAGTTTCCACCAAACTTTTCATTTTTGTTATTTTATTTGCATTCGTAGTAATTTGGGTTAGTTGACTAGCAACTAATTCCGCCCACTCCTTCAAACCCGAGATTTTACTTGCTTTCATAAAAATTATAAAAACATAAAAAGAATCTTCCTCAACCCTTAGACCTAATTAGAGTAGTCTTTCATACCTAACGAACACTATTCCCTGTGGAGAACGATCAATCCCCCGTACTTACCACTACACTATACTACATCGGTCAGGTACACTGCCTGGTGGGGTTGTAAGCCTCTTGAGATCCCTCGAGAGGTAAAACCTGTTGTAAGGTTACAAAACCACGCATCACACAGACACCAAATAACTTGGCCGCGTAAGTTTTGGTTAGTTAGATACCACATTGCACATAACTTATTAATTAATATATATTGAGGTCTTCCCCAATTTAAGATTTATTTAAATCATGTAGCTAATAATTCAATACAAAATCAAACAAACCATTCCATGACAAAATATGCAAGATTTTGTCATGGATCCCATATTGCACATATAATCATGTTAACACATATTATCATGTCAATATATCCTGTACGCAATCTAATTAATTAATTAACGACGTCACATAAGGTACTCATTAATTAATCCCTAAAAATTGCATGCAATCCTAGGGTTTTCTACAAGTTTTCTACAAAAACTAAAACCCTAAATTTTAATTATAGGGTGTCGACCCTAATTAGGGTTTTCAACAAAAAACAAACCCTAGATCATTAATTGCATGTATCTAATTAAAGATTCAATTTTTAAGGTTTTATGTAATCAATTACATGTTAAAAACCTGGCTCATGATGCCACTGTTGGAATATTAGAATCATAAAACTATAAACTAATAAACCATAAACAATTAACATCAAAGCATGTAGCACAGCGGAATAGGATCTACATAACATATAATTAATTAACATAAATTTAAATAGACGCGTACCTTTTCGATTCCTAGCAAGAACAAGGAATCACGTGCTCCAAGAACAATATAAACCCTAATAGGGTTTTAGGATGGATCGACAAGGGTAAGTAACACTTCCAAGATCACAAGCTAAAGTAAGCTTGTACTCCGTTCCTGTACACACGTATTACTAGCGTCTCAAAGTGAAAAGCTAGGTTCATGTATCACAAATAAAACATCACAACAACTAGGGTTTGATGTTCTTGATAATACATGATCGAACCACTATGTACACATCATTGTCCAATCAAATAGGAATATAAAAGACTAATCTAATATCATACGCATGGCAATATACACGTATCAATGTATCATCACATGCACATGTGAATTCCTTTACTGTTTGTTATTGTGTCAGTGGATAGATAAGAGAATAGTGAACCGATTGAAAAAAGCAATCGGTTAGGGATATAGTATATATTTATTGTCGTTCGATTATATTGACCTAAAGGGGTTTATATACACTCCAAACTTGCTCACCAAGTTTGAGTCTAACACCTCCTCAAGTTCTATAAATCGACACTCAACCCCCTCCACTTTTCTTGTTCGATCATATAAATATTTGTGATTTAATAATTAATAATAAATCATTATATATTAATTATTAATACATTGAGACTCATACGTAATGTGTGCAATCCCGAAGTCTCGTGTTCGAAACTGGACATACAAATATTACGGAGTAATATTTATACACAAACTCTAACAGCATATCCATTATATTAACATTCTAAAGTTTTGTTATGTTTTGCTTTCAATAAAACTCCTTAATTACTAAGTTCTTGTTTTTTTAATCGGAATTGGTCTAGTTTGATTATAGCTGAAATATATAACTGATCAACTTTTTCGTGATCAGTTTTAAGTTCGTGGAACGTAAATGAAATGTGAAAGTCGTCAAACTAACACAATCAACTTAAGGATTCAGTTTCGTTTGGGTTCGATACATAGTTTAAATTTCAGTTTGGTCAAGACATCACATGGCTGGGCCCAGGCTTCTAAGGCAGCTGGTTGATATCATTAGAGCTTATGGTCCCTAAGTGAGAACTTCCCGGTCGGTCACCCAACCCGGTACTACTCTCACTTGAACACGCTTAATTGCTTAAGCATCTACCACTAGACCACAAAGTTATAGATATATAAAACCTATGGGGCACTAAACATCGATCTATGTTTACTTAGGTGCATATATATTTTGAGATGGGGAAACTATTAAAAAATATATCGAACTTTACGTGAAAATCGGTTTTGTGTAGCGAACTAAAATTTTTAAAGAAAAGAGCATCGAACTTCCAAAAATGCATCTATTTATGTATTATGTGACCTGCACAGCAGGTTGCAGGTTTTTTTAAGGGGAAATGACCTTTTTACCCTTCCTTATTTTGCAAATTGCAGCCAAGGTCCTAACAATAAGTTACATAAATAGTCTCTGTCGTTACGCTAAATTGCGTCCAAGGTCCAAAATCATTTTTTTTAGAAAATTATATATAATTTCAAAAAAAAATTTCAAAAATTATTTTTTTCCGGAAAAAAATAATTCGGATTTTTTTTTTATTTTGTTTCCAAATAAAATTTTTTTGTAAAAAAAAAAATTTTCCAAAAAATATTTTTTATTCGAATTTTTTTTTCCGAAAAATATTTATTTTTTTAAATTTTCAGAAAAAAAATTTTTTATAAAAAAAAAAAATTATTTTTCCAAAAATATTTTTTTTTTCGAAAATTATTTTTTTCCGGAAAAATTTTTTTTATAAAAAAAAAATTTTATTTTTCCAAAAAAATTTTTTTTTCGAAATTTTTTTTTTTCCGAAAAATATTTATTTTTTTTAATTTTCCAGAAAAAAAATTTTATAAAAAAAAAATTAAATTTTTCCAAAAAAATTTTTTTTTTTCCGAAAAAATATTTTTTTTTTTTTAATTTTCCAGAAAAAAAATTTTTATAAAAAAAATTAAATTTTTCCAAAAATTTTTTTTTTCCGAAAAAATATTTTTTTTCGAAAAATATTTTATTTTTAAAATTTTCCGAAAAATAAATTATTTTTTCAGAAAAAAAAATTTTCCGAAAATAATTTTTTTCTTTTTTCAAAAATTATTTTCAAAAAAAAATTTTCCTAAAAAAAATTTTTTCCGTAAAAAAATTATTTTCGGGAAAAAATAAGTTATTTTTCTAAAAAAATTTATTTCCGAAATAAAATATTTCTTTTTCTAAAAAAATTATGATTTTGGACGTTTTTCGCAATTTAATGTAACGAGAGGGACCATTTATATAAATTCGGGTTAGTAGTGTAAATGTGGGAAGAAAAAAAAAAAAAAGAGAAACCTGCTGACTAGGCTTGTGACCTGCTGTGCAGGTCACATGTTACATAAATACATGCATTTTTTGAAGTTCGATGCTCTTTTCCTTAAAAATTTTAGTTCGCTACACAAAACCGATTTTCACGTAAAGTTCGATACATTTTTTAATAGATATATAAAACCTATGGGGCACTAAACATCGATCTATGTTTACTTAGGTGCATATATATTTTGAGTTTAATTAGCTCATATGTTTTCTCAAGATAAGTAAGAGTACGTGATAATAACCATTTAGTATGTAAATTTCTGGATGTAAAACAAATAATGATAATGTGATTGTATGATATATAATATAGTCCTCTACACTTTACAAAATTTTATACATGATTTTTACACAATGGATTTCACAAGTTGTAAGTTGTAAGTAACTTAAAGTTATAGAAAAAATTGTCTAGACCTAAATTAACAAAAATCTAGATAAAATTTGATTATGTGCCCTTGGACCAAATTTTCGATAAGGATTCTAATTAATGACTTTATACATATTAATATATCTTAACTTAGTACTAACTACTAATTAAGAGTTTCGTATTTTGAAGACAGAAAGAAATACATGCCCGTTTTATCTACAAAAGTAACCAAACTCATGCACATGTGTATAAAGACATTAATTTGTACTTAATACCTAGTTACTCACTATATGTACGCTTGATCAAAATGCAGACAACACTCACATATATTGTTGGACATTGTTAGAATATGTGGAAGCTGAGAATTGGAGAAAAAAATGGAAACCTTACCACTGTACTAGATGGAAATGGTGATGAGTATTTGTTTAGCACCAACAACTTTGTTGGAAGGCAAATATGGGAGTTTGACCCTGATGCAGGTACGCAAGAAGAGCGTGAGGAAGTAGAAAGGCTTCGAGAGCAGTTCTTGATCAATAAGAAGATGCTCGACATCCATTGTTGTGGTGACTTGCTCATGCGTACTCAGGTCTCTTATTGCTCACCTTCGTTTTTTTTAGCTAAATATACTAGTTTTATGACTTTATCAATGACAATAGACTAAAAAGTCTATAACTCATGCTTGTTCACAGCTTATTAAGGAAAGTGGGATCGATCTTATGAGCGAACCTCCGGTGAGACTGGGAGATGAAGAAGATGTGAACTATGAAGCAGTGACAACAGCTGTTAAGAAAGCGGTTCGATTGAACAGTGCAATTCAAGCGTGGGATGGTCATTGGCCTGCTGAAAATGCCGGTCCTCTCTTTTTCACCCCTCCTCCGGTAAGTATCAATTGTTTCGGTCACAATCTTTTATGCAATAAAAGTCATGCATATAAATGAATTTTGTGTACATAAGTGGTACATTGGATACAATCTTGACAAAAGAGCACAAGAAGGAGATGATTCGCTATATGTACATCCATCAAGTATGTTTCAATTTGATCTCAAATGTTTATGGAGTACACTCGAGTTTTATTATTATATTTTTTGTTATATACAAAAACAAGAAACGTACTGATCGAACCAAAAACAAGAAACAAAAAACACGCAACTCATGTATTGCTCTAACCCATTGTACCTCTCTATCTATCTTCTTGCTAAAGCACAAATATACATAGATCATTTATTGTGTGACTTAAACTTTGATCAATGATTGTGTAGAATGAAGACGGAGGATGGGGATTCTATATATCGGGGAAAAGCACAATGATAGGGAGTGCTTTGAACTATGTGGCTCTAAGACTTCTTGGAGAAGCTTCACCAGACGACGACATTGATGGTGATGGTGCACTTGCTAGAGGCCGTAAATGGATACTTGATCATGGTGGTGCTACATCCATCCCTTCATGGGGCAAGGTTTATCTTTCGGTATGTACTTACCCACAAATATTACTCCGTATTGTTACTCTTTTGTCACACATTTGCTATCTAATCATGCACGCGCGTGTTTTCATTTCAAAGCATAAAAGGGCTGGGTCATGCAGTTGCAACTATTTGTGTGTTGTTGTATATATATGTGGGCATAAGTACTTGCAGTCTTACTAGTACTACTGACTGTTCATATATGGCATGAGTACGCGGTATCCCTACAACAGTATACATGAAATATGGGCATTTCGATGGGTCATTAAATGTGATACAGTAAGACAGATAATTAGGCCTTATGCCCTTATTCATAGACCATACACTTATCTCATATTAGATGTACGTTGCCCAAAATGTTCGTAACGTACAGGCCTTTGTGTTAGCTTTATGGACAAATATTAATGTGTGTATATCTAGAATCGAACTCGCGACCACGGGATTGCACACATTACGTATGAGAAATTAATGTATAATAATTAATATATAAACCGTTATGTATTTAATTATTAAAACACAAAAATAACGACTAACGGACGTTAAGTAGTTAACGGGAATTGACTAACGACCGTTAGGGAATAAGAGAAGGACTATAGATGAAATTAGAGGAACAAGAAGGTTCCGGAATCCCTTGGAGATTACATGGCCGATCGGCATAGGGCTTGCCAAACCCAACCCATTGCCAACTTTTCTCCAAGATACTCATCCTATAAATACAAGGCTTAGGGTTATTCATTCTTCACTTCTTGTGCACTAGCTATAACCCTAAACCTTCTTTCTTCTTCTCTTGTCTTGAGGCCGATCGAACATATAACCCTAAGGGTTGATCGACTCAAATTTTACATAAGCAAAATTGTTTGGTTTATTTTGTGTTTACATTACTAGCATAATCTTTAATTCGGTTATAGTACGTGTGTACAAGATTGTGGTATTAACTCATCATAGTTAATATATCTTGGATTGAGATACAAAACGGTAAGGGGTATCTCGTTAATCCATTTTTGATATTAAAGAAGAAGATTGAAGTTTGATTCTTGTTCTTGCTAGAATCAAAAGGTACGTTCTCTCTAATTTTCGGTTAATTCTTTATATGTTAAAATTATATCCTACGCTTCCGCATATGTGTATGATTATTATTAGATTAATATATGAACTAGTCATGATTATTAAATTCTAACACTTTGTTCACGCGTTAAAGGGTCTAGATGGCACACCACTCACACATAATCTTTATTACATATATGGTTGATCACGCATGAAAGAATTATTCTGTCTATATAGGTTCTTGGAGTATACGAATGGGAGCGAATGGGATGGTTGCAATCCTCTACCACCGGAACTTTGGCTTTTTCCTTCCTTTTTGCCTTATCATCCAGGTAGGCCCAACCAAATAAAACCTTAAAATTATACATGCAAGTAAGACAAAAATATACATGGGAAATGATAAACTCAAAGATTTCCACAAAACAATTCACAAAATGAGATGACATAGAGTGATTGGTGTATTTTTCTATAACTTCCCTCTCTTCTCTCTCATTAATCCAATCACTTTATGCCATCTCATTTCGTGGATTTGTGCAATTGGCATGACCGGAAAAGACTCTCTGTTACGAATTAAAGACACTCGTAAATTTTACTTTACAATCACTTTATAAAAATATTTTTAAGTGAAAGTAGACTCAATTAAGTTTAAAACGATAGGTGGCACGACTCCTACGGACTTACGGTTGATTTTATACGAATTTTTGAAAATTACCGAATTCTGAAAAACAGACGAAGGTACCGTTAAATTTAGCGGTACCGTCCATATTTAACGGAGCCGTCCGTTATATTTAACGGTGCCGTACGTGTTACTTCAGTTTTTGAACAGAACCAACTTTTATCAATTTAAGAAAACCTTCAAGCTAGTATGACAACATATACTTAACAACAAAACTTGTAAGTATTAAGCAACTAGATACTTTTCATATTTTTATCACCTTCATGGGTAATTTGATACATGGATCGTACTCAATTTTAAAAACCATTTGTTTTAAAAATTTGAGCGACGTGGCTCTGGTACCAATTGTGGAAACCGTAGAGGGGGTGAATACGTTTCCATTTAAAAACTTAAAACTTTTTGTATCAATTACCCGATCAAGTGTGACGTAATATGAAAAGTGTCAACTACGGTCATATAACATTTAGAGATGGTATAAAGTATACCACCACACAAACATAAACACACCATGACTCAAACATAGTCAACACAATATAAGCAACAAGGCACACAAGCATAAACACAATGCAAATATAAATATAAAGCGATAAAGACTAAAATGAAAGTAAAGAGATAAGTAAGAAGGCGCAAACCAGACACGATGATTTATAGTGGTTCGGTCACGAAGCACCTCTTTGCCCTACTCCACTCCCCGAGTACCCAACTCGAGAGTTACTTCACTAATCAACAAACTCCCTTCAGGCGGAGAAAACCGTACACATCGCTTAACTTGTTTTCCGACACTAAGCTAGATGTCAAGTGCTAATCTTAGCTAGCACCAATCTACCACGATCTACCCGATCTACACCATACACGTCGCTTATCCTATTTCCGACACTAAGCTAGATGTCGAGTGCTAATCTTAGCTAGCACCAATCTACCACGATCTACCCGATCTACCCTTGATCCACATGATCAATCACACAAGCCCAATGGCTTCAAGAGATCTCCAAGATCTCAACACGATCACAATGATCTACTCCCTCTTGACTCGATCTACCCGATCTACCCTTGATCCACATGATCAATCATACAAGCCCAATGGCTTAAAGAGATCTTCACTATCTCTTAAGATCACAATGATCTTGACTCACTCTCTCACAAAAGAAAAATAATCTTGATGTATGCTATGATACAATCAAGAGTGTAACAAATATTACAAGACCTAACAACTCCAACTCTTGTATCTTCTTGGATACCTTGAGTTCTTCTCTTGCAAATGAAGAGGAATGATAACACTTTGTATCTACTTGGATACTTTGTGTTCTTCTCTTGCTAATCAAGAGGGATGACAACACTTTGTATCTACTTGGATACTTTGTGTTCTTCTCTTGCTAATCAAGAGGGATGACAACACTTTGTATCTACTTGGATACTTTGTGTTCTTCTCTTGCTAATCAAGAGGAATGAAGAGGATCACTTGAATGGATGATTGGATCACTCTTAAACAAACTAAGACTCTCCAAATGATCAAAGAAAGTCATCTAAGTGAGGAGGGATTAGACCAGAGAAAAAGGACTGGAAAAATCAAGTTGAAAGTGTGAAATGGTCCACTATTTATAGGCAAAGAAAAATCTAGCCATTACGTACGGACGGATCCACTAATTGTGCCACGGCTCCGTTAAATTTAACGGAACCTTGGAGCCGTCGGTGTCGAAAATGCTCCAGACACTCCAAATTTTGTCTTTTAGTGGTGAAGGTTTATTTGGGGAAGTTTGGAGCTGTTTTGGGGGGGGGGGAATAGTTGTTACTATTTTTGAAATGATTTTCCCAAATAAAACATTTCTTTCTAATTCAAAAATAATTTGTAAAATGTATTTTTGAAAAATGTTTTGTCACATTTATAAAAATGTGAAGTTTAGAAAAATATAATCCTTTGATCATTTGTCAAGTAGTAGATTTGTTTGTCCATACCTTGAGTGATTTACGTCGGGATGGAAATCTACGACTTTGTTGAAGCATACTTGAGGCGTCGAGAGATGTTGATGTAAGTATGCATTGATGATTTGTGTTTACAAGTAACTTGCGCATTTTACGTTATGCATTACAAGTTACATGTTTGTCATTATTAAAACCGAAGAAAACCGTTAAGTTTAAATATCGTAATATTTGCACTAACAATCTCCCCCTTTTTGATGATGACAAATATGTAAACCGTAACACACAGTAAAATGTAAAAGTTACCTGTTTACACTCTCTTCTCCCCCTTTTGTCGAAGCAAAAAGGTAGTTGCCTCGAGCTCTCCCCTGAGTTCATTTCCTACTCCCCCTTATTGCATTGATATCCTTTCTCCCCCGAAAGGCAAGCTTGCATCATCCCAGTGAAGTCTTCTATCACCACCATTAGAAAGACTCCGTGCTATGTATTCAAATACTCCCGAGCTCCCCCTAGCTCAATGCTCCCCTATAGTGACTTAATCCCCTTGTTTATTTAACTTAGTATCTAGCGGATCCATGGATCAAATTCTTACAAAGGCTTTTCCTACATCAAGGGTTAGCTTCGTGCAGCATAATATATAACAGTATAGGAGCAACATTATAGGGATAGAGTACACATAGCAAGACATGCATGGGTTGAACTATGTTAACACGTAAGTGTCACAACCTGACCAAAAACCTAAGTTGTAATTGTTCACTCAATCACACTAATCAAGAACGAGATTCGTTCATTGACTGACGCACTAAATGACTTCTTCCAAGTTGTCATTGGGAAGGAAATTTCTAACAAACCTTTTGAACAGCATAATCATCTACCTAAGATGATTGATGTTAAGGATAGTTTGTTGATAAGACATACTCTAAATGATTACTATTATGACAAGTCGTGCCATAAAGTAGACTCGATAGAGGTTATACCTAAATGATTCCATAAGGTGGGAGAGTGTTGGTTGTGGTGACAACAAGGACAACTTGGGTTATGTGGTTGTAGGGGATAAATAATGGGATGACCCATTAGTGTTTGTGGTGATGGTGATGGTGATAAGGATGATGTGTTGGTGCCAAGTCCAAAGATGTTTGATGGTGATAGGGTTAGTGTGATAGCTAAAGGTTATGGTGGACTTGGTGGAGGTAAGGGTGTAGGAATCCTAAAGGTGGAGGATGATGATGATGTGGTTGGAGATGTTGGTTTTGCCCTTTGAAGAAAGGTGGGAAAGGATGGTTTGGGTTAATATATCGTTTGCACTGACAATGAGATGCATGATATATTTCAAAAGGGAAAAGGAAAAGGTGTATGTGATCCTAACAGGATTGTTGGTGGATATCTCTAACGGGGTTAAGGTAACGAAGTTCTAGGTTTCTAGATTGGATGATCCTAGTTGTGTGTTAGAGATAATTTGGTGCATGAAGGGTTTCATGTGTTTGTGAGGATTGAAGGTTGTTGAACTAACTATCACTTATCCAAAGTGAGGAGTAGTTGTAAGGTTTGAGTGTGATGAGTTGAGGGTTATAAGGTTTGAGTGTGATGATCTATGGGTTGAAGGTTCTTAGACTAACTATCACTGTTAAGAGTGAAGTGTAGCTAAAAAGTTTGAGTGGGATTGATATAAGGGTTGAAGGTTGTAAGGTTTGAGTGTGATGATCGATGAGTTGAAGGTTGTAAGGTTTGAGTGTGATGATCTATGGGTTAAGATGAGGTTTGAAGATGAGATGCAAGATAAGCTTGCAGCAGTGAGGCCTTATATAGGAAAGGGTTGTGGGATTCAAACTAAAGTTGGTGATGGTGTCCTATGGTGTAGTGAGGAAATCTTAGGGTGTGTGTGAGTTTGCAAAATTTTGCAGGTTTGAGGTTAGGGATGCAGGGATCAGGAAGGAACAGTGAAAATTCGTCGAACATAGGCACGGTACCACTAAATACCACACGGTACCGTTAAATTTAATGGTACCGTGGCATATTTAACGGTACCGTGATCTGGAAGTCACGAATTTTCCTGTGCAGCCTAGTTCTGGGCAGCTAAAGGGAAGTTTCCTAGGGAATAAGAACCACATTTGTGTGTTCTTGAGAGTGTTTGGTGAAAGACTATATGAGTGTGTTTTCGCTCCTCCTTAATCTATGACCATCCGGACAAGATGTAAAAGATAAAGAGAAAAACAAACGTTGACGAAAGCGATGAGCTTAGTAACGTCATGACAAGTGGTGGATAGCATACGGTAAACTTCACCTTTGAAGTCACGTAGCTCTTCTCAATCATTGTGAATATTCATAGAATATTTATATGATGAGGCATGTGATTACTTGGAGATATCCTAAGGGTTAAGAAGATAAAATCTTCAGAGTTGTGAGGTTGGTGATAAGGTTCTAGTGGGGTTATCTCAACTTATCCTAGCGGTTCTTCTCCTGAGGTGTGTGGAAGGTGAGTAGGATGCGGAAGCATTGGTAGTGTTTAGTACCATGCGGAAATGTAAGGGAAAAGGCTAAGGAATCAGATGATAGATACAATCTATTCTGATAGGAGACGGTTTTGGGTTCAAGACTATATCGAGTGGGTTTTGATGGTGTTGGTGAGAATTGAAAGCAAGATTTTTGACAAAGAAATTTCACATATGTTGTGATTTTTTTTCTGGACTTTAGATTAAAAGAGTTTATACCGAATAAATTCTTTTATGAATGAATCCAACGGGATTCGATGAACGTTGATCGAGAACGAGAAATGACATTTAATTGCATTTCGCAAATTAAATACACTTTAAATATTTCGGATGAAATATTTAAGTTGTCATTAGAATTCAAGAGGATTTTACGAATAAATCTCGTTGATTTAGTGAGACTTTTCGACACGAGGAGAGAATTTATACCTAATAAATTCTTTGAACGGTATTGGACGAGAAGAGATGACTTTTATATTTCCGAGGAAATACATATGTATTCATTAGAGCGATGTGAAGGATGACTTAATATTTCCAGTGAAATATTTAAATAGTCATAAGATTTATGGAATATGTTCCATCATTTCTAGACCTAGACGGAGATGGTTAGGGGATTCTCGGTTGAGAGGTTTGGTTGATTTACGGATTTCGAGGTGCTTCGCACGCGAGTGTTTCACGGGGTTTTGAAAGACGTAAAGCTAGGCCTATAGTGCTGATTCGCAGCAAGGTTTGGGATCTAAAGATGTGTATATTCACACGAGGATGAAAGGAACTACTAATCACTTATATAGTAACTCGTGAGTCCTTTGTCACCCGAGGGTAGACGTAAGCTTTTAGCTTTTGGATGAGCGTTTTAACATACATTGTTAAAAGGCTTGAATGTGATGTTTCGGATATGACATTTAACAATTGCGATCGCAAGTTAAATTTACTTGAATATTTCGGATGAAATATTTAAGTTTTCAACCCTACTCCGAGTTCTACTGGGTTTGTATCTAACCTACCCATGACAAAAGGGTGTATTGCTTGGAAGAAGGCAAAGGGATGACTAGGGAATTAGGACAACTTTGCGACTACTCTAACTTATGGGTTTTGACACTAGTGTATGACTCTATGACTTCTAAGGGTTCATAGTGATGGGCATACCTAATTCCTAATGTGTCAAAAGGACATAGTGTGGGTGCAAACTTTACAAGTAAATCATGTAAAATGCACATAAGGAATAAATGCAAGCATCATGTAAAACATGATAATCATTTAGCATTTAAGATCATGAAGACATTTAACCATATCTTACAAGAACATGTTATCATTTTGAAACACGTATGTGGGATGCAAGCAATCTAGGTTTGCTAAGGCAAATCCTAATTACTACTTGTTCAAGATGACATCCTAATAGGAGATATAGTTCACCGATGTAAACAATCTCTAGTTAAATGTAGGAATGAAAATTTTTCAAGTTAAAGAATGAGTATGAGACTATCACTAGTGGTGCTCAATTAAGGCTAAACACGACCATTTTTACGGGTTATACACGAACCCAACTTCTCTCCTGGAAGCAATTCAACCGTTAGGTCAAATTGAATTTCTAGTGCGATAGGTTCTCCAGTAGTCATTCTCATATTAGAAAAATTCAAATTCCTATATTTGCCTATCAAAGTGTGGAAAACTAGAAGGGGGGGGGGGGTTGAATAGTTTTATGTCTTTTTAATTTTATTATGAAAACCTTTGTTTATTTTTAAAACACTTAGATTCAAGTTTGTATGAAAAATAAAACTTGAACCTTATTATTAGTTATATAAGTATTCTTTTAAATTGATTGTAAAAGTTTTGGTTTCTTGAATGGAGTTTCAATTTGATCTATATGTGAAGTCAACTTCTAATTATTACTAACAGTTATATATGCCTATATGTTATAAAAGTAATGACGATATAAATAAAGATGTAAGTAAAAGATGGAAAGATCTAACCGAGACACGAGGGATTTATAGTGGTTCGGCTACAAGGACACCTTCCTTGCCCTACTCCACTCCCCGAGCACCAAGCTCGAGAGTTTTCTTCACAACTTCAATAAGCTCCCTTATGGCGGAGAAAACCGTACACAACTTTGGCTTACACGGGTTTAACGACACAAAGGTAAATGTCGAGTTCTAATCGTAGCTAGAACCAATCTCACAACTTCACAACACAACTTCTTCACAACTTATTCACGACTACTTCACAACGGCTTCACGACTGCTTCACGACATCTTCACGACTTCAACACGACCGCTACACAACCTCTATGCTGCGGCTTCACGACTTCAACACTATGTCTTCACGACTAAGACTTCACGACTTCAACATGACCGCTACACAACCTCTATGCTACGGCTTCACGACTTCAACACTATGTCTTCACGACTAAGACTTCACGACTTCAACATGACCGCTACACAACCTCTATGCTACGGCTTCACGACTTCAACACTAGAACTTCACGACTAGGACTTCACGGCTTCAAGACTTCTCTACTTCACAACTTTACAAGGCTTCTACTCTACTTCTTTACTCCACAACTACTTATCCACCTTCTTCACTACTTACACACTACTCTAGCCTAATCACTTATGTTTACAACTTATATACACACTTTACACAAATGAATGAAAGATTTACAAAGTATACAAAACAAACAACTTGAGTAACAAGATGCTACTAAGTTGTAATACTTCTAGTCTTGATTGATAGAAGTATTCTTCTTTTGCACTTGGATGGTGGAAGCTTGGATCACTTGGAAACCAATGCTTAAGATTACATGATCAAAGGTTTTTTGAATATATGAAATGAGATTTACAACAGAAAGTTTTAGTGCAAAAGGGTGAGTAAAAATCCAGGGGAAGGCTGGTATTTATAGGCAGAAAAACTGGACAGCTGGGAGCTACTGGAGCGTGGCCGGCCCCCTTAAATAGGGGGGCGGTCCCCTTAATTTTACTAGGCGGCCCCCTTAATAATTAAGGGGGCCTCCTAGTAAAATTTTCTGAACGTTGCCCAGATTTGTCCTTTTGTGGGGAAGGTTTTTCTGGAACATTTTTACTGATTTTGGTTAAAAATTTGAATTCATGTTTTTATAAAAGATTAAACATTTTTATTTAATACCAAAATTGTTTTTCAAAAATATATAAAATGTTTTTGACATTTTATAAAAAGTTTAGAAATAAAGAAAATGTTCCTTTGATCATATGATGCATTAAGCATTAGTTCATTCATACCTTAAGTGATTTTAGTTGTAGAAGTGAATATTTACAACTAAGTACTTGTTTAATTTATAAGTTTATGTTTTAATGAGTTTACATTTTGTGATCATCAAAACATAAAGATATGAATAAATATTGATAATGTTTTTAGGCATTTATTTATGTCAACACAAAGTATAGCAAAGATGATATTAGCTTATTTTGCTAATATTTGCCCTAATATGACTCAACTAACCATACTTTGAAAGTCGGTTAAGAGAATGACAGGTCGTACACAACTCCTAACAAAGGCAAGCGAAATGTTTTAATTTCGTGTTTGAGATTTAAAGGTTATTTGATGGAGATGGTGTATTTTAGGATCTCTTGGACAACATCTTTGTTTGTTGAGTTGTTACATGTTACTTTAACATGATTTGGTTTCCTAGAACCAAGAAACACTCTAATGTGATACAATGTAGAATCTGCTACATCGTGTGTGTTTCAAGAACGCTCCTTTCATATTTTGAGTGAAAATCTAGTAAAGGTTATTTACCTCAATAGATCTTGTGAGCATTTTATTTGAAATGAGACATACTGTTTATTTCAACAAGTATGCTTTTCTGAGAGGAAACTTATCACTCTTAAGAATGCTTTGTGAAACAAGTATTTTAGTGTATGACCAATTTTACTTGTTTATGCAATAACACATGTCGTATTAGGTTATTATTCAACTCTAATATCCTATATTTGTTAACAGGATGCAATGTATTCTCTTGTAACATAACCATTCATGTCACAAAGAAAATAAGATGCATAGGATATAAGTTATCCTTTATCAATCTTTTGATAAGAGAAATACATGTGATATTCTCAAAGATTGATGACTTACATAATAGTTAATAACATATTATGTGTGACACTTTTACTAGACATGTGACTTTGAGTGTTGAGTCGTTCATGAGCAAAGTTTACATATGTTGTTTGTTTGCTCTTGTTTGGTTTTTCGGAAATGACACATTTACTAATTGCATTGCAATGTAAATTACTTGTATATTTCGGATGAAACATCCAAGTTGTCAATCCTACTTGGTTGTGTATTTTATGCATCTTTTAAACATGTTAGTTTAAAGTTTGGAACACAACCATTGGACAAGAAGACTTAACATAGCATCTTCAACACAAGTGTGAGTTATGATCCGATGCATATTATTTTCGTCTTGAGAGGACGTCATTATTTTCATAACAATCGAGTGTGATTGAGTACGTAGATTCAAGGTAATATGTTTCATCATGTTTTGATGTTATCTTGAAGCTAAACAAATAATGACTCCAATTTTATGTCCACACTCGAAAACTCGTCAATTAGATTCGATGATGATATCAATCATAATTTGAATAATGAATTGATATGTACTCGAAATCTTTATTGACCCTCACAATCACTCCTTTTTAAAAGGAAAATAAAAATTTATGGAATGTGTTCCATTTATTCTAATACTAGTTGTATGTGTGAGGTTAATGACATATTAAGTTACTACTTTGATATTGTCATTTATTTTTATTTGAGAAAAACTATTTATATTATTAAGTATAATATTCTTAGTTTTTCGACACCTCATTTGTATAAAAATAATTATCTTAACTATTTTTATACAACATACGTAAAATACTAAATGTTTAAAATATTTTGTATGTGTGTTAGATCAATGCAAGTTTAATACATTTTCTTTTACTTAAATACTAATGAATTAATATGATCTTTTATCTTGTTTAGACAACCCATGGTCAAGCAAGACAAATGATGTAATGTTTTAGAGATCATGTTACGGATTTTATGAAAGTGTTAAGTATTTTGGGGTGATGTACTTTTTACACTTAAACCTTTGGAAAAATAATTGTGTAAGACAATATCTTTCGACACACATGATCTACCAACTTAGTTTCTATTCCTAAGAAAGTTACTAAACCATTTTAAAAGCTTGCAACAAATGCAAGAAAAATGGTCTATGCCTATATGCAATGCAAAATCAATTACGCAACTTAGTGCAAGAAGTCTAGCCTAAGTCCTATTGACGCATAAGCCGAAAAGCTAATATTCGACACATAGCACCAAGGCATGAAAGACACTTATGCTAAAAGATAAAATTAGCTCAACTGAAGATAACAATAAGCATACAAAAGTATTAACTAACAATACTAAGACACAAAGAAAAACAAATAGTCATTTAGCATAACACACAAAGATACTTATCATCATTTTGTGTATTAAGTATAACAATGTACACTTAGCTTGACTTTATTTGAAAATGTGTGGAAAACTAGAAGGGGGGTTGAATAGTTTTATGTCCTTTTTAATTTTATTGTGAAAACTTTGTTTACTTTTTAAAACTTAGATTCGAATTTATGTGATCTCAACTCCTTGAACAATATGTATATAAGTAAATATAAATAAGTAATGCAAGTAAGGTAATAAAATGAAATGAAAGCTAGAGATGGAAAGATCTAACCGAGAGACAAGAGATTTATAGTGGTTCGGCTACAAGGACACCTTCCTTGCCCTACTCCACTCCCCGAGCACCTAACTCGAGAGTTTTCTTCACTATGTCAACAAGCTCCCTTATGGCGGAGAAAACCTTACACAACTTTGGCTTACACCGGCTTAACGACACAAAGCTAAATGTCGAGTTCTAATCGTAGCAAGAACCAATCTCACAACTTAAACACGACTTAATCACACCTTCTTCTTCACGACTACTTCACGACTTCTTCACGACTTCTTCACAACTTCTTCACGACTTCTTCACTACTTCTTCACAACACTTCACAACTAAGCACAACCTATGTACACTTCTACTTCTTCACACCTTCACTACTTACACACCTTAACAACACAACTTCTCTACTTACACACTAACCTATCCCAAACAATTATACACACAACTATCTAACAACAATACACAACTTATATACTAGTGTATGATGACACAAACAACTTAGGTATCTAAGTTGCAATACTTCTTCTCTAGTTGTTGAAGGAGTATTCTTCTCTTGCACTTGAATGGAGGAAGCTTGGATCACTTAGAAACCAAAGCTTAAGAATATATGATCAAAGGGTTTTTGAAGATATGAAATGTGATTTAAAACAGAAAGTTTCAGTGTGCAAAAGGTGAGTAAAAATCCAGGAGAAGGCTGGTATTTATAGGAGAAAAACTGGACAGCTGGAGACCTACTGGAGCGTGGCCGGCCCCCTTAAATAGGGGGGCGGTCCCCTTAATTTTAAGGGGGCCGCCTAGTAAAATTAAGGGGGCCGCCCTAGGTGTCCGTTGCCCAGATTTGTCCTTTTGTGGGGAAGGTTTTTCTGGAACATTTTAACTGATTTTGGTTAAAAATTTGAATTCATATTTTTATAAAGGATTAAACATTTTTATTTAATACCAAAAATGTTTTTTAAAAATATATAAAATGTTTTTGATGTTTTATAAAAAATGTAGTTATTAAGAAAATGTTCCTTTGATCATATAATGCAATAAGCACTTGTTTATTCATACCTTAAGTGATTAAGTTGTAGAAATGAATATTTACAACTAAATACTTGTTTATTTGATAAGTTTATGTTTAATGAGTTTATATTTTGTGATCATTAAAACATAGAGATATGAATAATGTTTTTAGGCATTATTTATGTCAACAATCTCCCCCGTTTTGATGATTATAAAACTTAAACTTATTAAATCCAAAAATTTATTTTTGGACAAGTATTTAGTGAGTTTACATTCACTTCTCCCCCTTTTTGTAGAATCAAAAAGGTTATGCCGACAAGTTTTTAGAAACTAAATTTGTCGGGACGAGAACTCCCCCTTGATGTTTACTCCCCCTCGTTTGAGGGCACCAGGGAGACGAGCTATGGAAATCTTGGCTGCAAAAACAAGTTAGGAGACACAAGATACATATACATAGCAAAAATATTTAGAACAACCAACTAATGCATTCAAGATGATCATATATAACATATGAATCATCATTACATTACATAAAATACTTGAAACATAATGATTACAACATAACTAGAAATACTAATGGTCCTCATATTGCCAAAGAGAGCGATTGGACTTGCTTGCGACACAAAAGGGTGAGGGATTTTATTTTGAGGCGGAAAGCATGTGGATGGGTTTTAGTTATGTGATGGTGAGGGAAATGGAGCGGATCCATTGATGTTATATCGTTGTAGTGGAGAAATGGGATGAGGACGAGTGAGTAGATATTCGATCCAAGAAATATCTTCACTTAAGTGGAGGATTTGTTTTTGAAGGAAGATGCAACAAGGGCAATAGTGGGTGTGGTTTGTAACTTGATCCAAGTTAAGAGAGTGGGGTAGGCAATTTGAGTAAGGTGAGGTTGGAGGTTGTCCCTTGTTGCGTTGTGTGAGGTGCATAGCAAGGAGATCACTAAGATCATGGATTTGGTTAATCTCTTCATGAAGCTTTTTCCTTTCATGAATGGGGATTTGGTTATTTGGTGGAAATGGATGGTATTGGGGTGAAAGATTTGATGGTTGACCAAGGAGATGAGGGTTTTCAAGGATTCCATTGAAGTTGGTTTGATGTTTAGGGGAGTAGCTTGGAATGAATGTGGATGTTTGGCCAAAATGGTAGGGTTTGTGAAATGGTTCAATGGAATGAGGTTGTGATCTTGGAGAGTAGTTGGGGATGAATGATGATGGAGGTATTAGTTGTCTAGTTGTGATGGGCTTATGGTGAGGGTGAGGTTTTCTTTTCCACCCGGGTTTTAAGGTCATCCTTGCTAGCTTTGAGGTTTTTGGTTTTGGGTTGATAGGAGAAGACATGATGGGATGATTGAATGTGGTGAGATATGGGGTTATTTATAGTGGAGGATTTGTGTTGTTTAGGAATGGATAGGCTTGTTGGGTGATTAGGACAAAATGTGTTTGTAAATTTGGGGAAGTATAGGATCAAATGGGCTAAAAAGCAGAAAAAGATTCTGTGAACCCGTCCAGCAGATGGCCGGTCCCCTTAATTATGGGTGGTCCCCTTAATAATTAAGGGGGCCGCCTTATGAATTAAGGGGGCCGCCCATCTGGTACTTTTCTGGGTTCCAGAATTGGGTTTTTCTGCAGAAATAGGTGAGGATGGCTATGTTTTGACCTTCTGGTTTTAGGCAAGTCCCACTCTTTGAGGCAATAGAGAAACATATTAAGCATGCATGGCATATAAGATAAACAAATAAGCAAGTAATAAGTTATATCTAGCAATTTAGAGAATTAAGTAAACTAATCATCTAAGGCAAGGGTAATAGAGCAAAGGCACTAGAAACTAATGGGGAATAGGTGATGGAACAATTGTGAGGATGTGATAAATAAGCTTGTTCTAGTGTGTGCCTATATGCAACAAATGTGGAGATGTGATTGTTTCGACTCCTAAATGCAAAAAATTTCCTAAGAAACAATCCAAAGTCTCCTTGATTTAATTTTGCTCAATATATGAATATCAAAGATATATATTAGATTATATATTTTGACAAGTCATGTGAGATCTTATGCATGAAAAAAAATGTTTTTAGCATTATTCAACAATGTGAGAAAAATAGTTTTCATGTGTTTTCCTAGATGTGAGAATGATTTGTAGAAAATAGATTGGGTTTTGTTTATAAATATGTTTATGCAAGAAAAATATTTCCCAATCTTTTGTTTTGTGCAAAACAGATTCCTAGACTCAGATGAGAGGAAAAAAATAATTTTACAAACAGATGGCCGGTCCCCTTAATAATTAAGGGGACCGCCTTTATAACATTAAGGGGTCCGCCCATCTGGAAAAAAAAATTATACCAAAAGTGCAGAAAATTCAGTCAATTTGTTCCATCATCCCTACGCCTAAACGTAAGTGGTTAAAGAGTTCACGCTTAAGGGGCTTAGTGAATATGTCTGCTAAGTTATCTTCCGATGCAACCTTTTCTATAGATATATTTCCTTTTTGAACGTTATCGCGGAGGAAGTGGTGGCGTATTTCTATATGTTTAGTCCTAGAGTGTTGAACGGGATTCTTACTTAAATCTATAGCACCTTTGTTATCACACATAATTGGGACATCATCTAACCTAATGCCATAATCTACGAGAGCTTGTTTCATCCATAGTGCTTGTTGACATGCCTTTCCAGTGCTTACATATTCGACTTCTGTGGTAGAAATAGCAAGAGTGGTTTGCTTCTTCGAGAACCAAGATGTTAGACAACATCCCATTAACGTGCAAATACCGCTAGTGCTTTTTCTATCCACGTAGTCTCCCGCATGATCCGAATCTGCATAGACGATGGTTTCTATGCCCGATCCCTTAGGATACCATAATCCTAAGTGTATAGTGCCTTTAATGTATCGGAAGATACGCTTAACCGCTTCTAGGTGAGAGGTTTTGGGATCCTCTTGAAAGCGAGCACAAAGGCATACACTAAACATGATATCCGGTCTACTTGCCGTTAAGTATAGTAAACTACCTATCATTCCTCTATACTTAGTGTTTTCTACGGACTCACCCTCTTCATCTCTTGTGAGTTTTACTTCCGTAGACATCGGTGTCTTCATGGGCTTAGCGTCTTCTAATCCAAATTTCTTAAGCATTTCCTTAATGTACTTAGATTGATTAAAAAATATTCCATCTTCTAATTGTTTTATTTGTAATCCTAGGAAGAAATTAAGTTCACCCATCATACTCATCTCAAACTCATCATGCATGATTTTGGCGAATTTATCACACATATCCTGACAAGTCGATCCGAATATAATGTCGTCGACATATATTTGGACAATGATGAGATTTGGGCTTTTCTTTTTCGTGAAAAGAGTGTTATCTACCATTCCCATGGAATAATCATGTTTAATAAGAAATGCCTTTAATCGATCATACCAAGCCTTGGGAGCTTGTTTGAGTCCATATAAAGCTTTCTTGAGTTTATAAACATAATCAGGTTTTGCGAAGTCAATGAATCCTGGAGGTTGTGCCACGTATACCTCCTCATTGATAAAACCGTTAAGGAATGCACTTTTCACGTCCATTTGAAATAACTTAAAATCTAGGGCGCATGCATAGGCAAGTAGTATTCTTATAGATTCTAATCTAGCTACGGGGGCATAAGTTTCGTCATAATCTATTCCTTCTTGTTGATTATATCCTTGGGCAACTAACCTAGCTTTGTTCCTAGTAACTATTCCATTTTCATCTAACTTATTTCTATAAACCCACTTAGTTCCTATGATGGTCATGTTCATGGGATTTGGGACTAGTTCCCAAACGTCATTAGTTTTAAATTGATTTAGTTCTTCTTGCATAGCCATAACCCAACTTTCATCTTTTAACGCCTCATTTATATTTTTAGGTTCTATAGTTGATAGGAAACAAAAGAAGTTATTTTTATATTGAGCTTGTGATCTAAGGGTTCTTTGATTTAGGTTTCCTATTATATTATCTAACGGGTGTGATTTAGATTCCTTAACATTTACTATTTCGTTTTCACCTAATGTTATATCTTCATTATCATCGCCTAAGGGTTTAATTTTACTAACCTCAATAGCTTCTTCTTCAACTAGGTCATCATCTTCTAGGGGCAATGTCTTAGGTGGTGGTGGAGTTTCATCAAAAGTTACATTTAAGGACTCTTCTACTTTCATAGTGTGTTTATTAAGTATTATGTATGCTTTACTATTTTGCGAATACCCTAGAAAGATTCCTTCGTACGACTTAGGATCAAACTTAGTAAGGTAGTTTTTTGTATTG
This sequence comes from Artemisia tridentata subsp. tridentata, assembly GCA_021014915.2. NCBI lineage: Eukaryota > Viridiplantae > Streptophyta > Magnoliopsida > Asterales > Asteraceae > Artemisia > Artemisia tridentata. The sequence continues at coordinate 65,296,616 of CP139507.1, forward strand.
AGAACAAAACATTTGCTCCCAAATACCCTAAAGTAATTTAGATTAGGTTTTTTACCTCTTAATAACTCATATGGGGTTTTTCCTAAGATTCTCCTAATTGAGACTCTATTTATTATATATGTTGATGTATCTACGGCATGGCACCAAAATTTTTGTGGGATAGATTGTTCATTTAGCATTGTTCTACTCATTTCTTGTAAGGTTCGATTCTTTCTTTCTACTACCCCATTTGATTGTGGAGTGCGAGGAGCGGAGAAATTGTGAGATATCCCATTTAAATCACAATATTTTCCGAATTGCACTTCGTTATCAAATTCCCGACCATGGTCCGTCCTAATTGATACTATATAACATCCTAATTTATTTTGAATCATTTTACTAAATATTTCAAATTTATTAAAGGCTTCGGTTTTATCACTTAAAAAACTAGTCCACGTGTATCGTGAATAGTCATCTACAATTACTAAGGTATAACGATTACCTCCGTAACTCCGCACAGCGGTTGGACCAAAAAGGTCCATGTGTAATAATTCTAGGCATCTAGTAGTGGAGACTATATTCTTAGCTTTGTGACTATCATGTGCTTGTTTTCCTATTTTACATGCATCGCAAAAGTGTTGGTCATATCTTAGGTTAGGCAAGTTTCTAACTAATTCTTTAGAGGCTAGGGATTGTATTTGTTGCATATTTGCGTGACCTAATCTTCTATGCCACAATGTAGAGTTTTCATCTAAGGTTGCTAGACATATTTTATCTTCCGGTTTATTTCCTAGTTTCATAACATATACGCCACCTTTCCTAACTCCTCTACCTATGACCTTTCCGTCCTTAACTATTTCGCTATCTTTACTTGTAAAAGTAACCCTACACTTATTATCGCATATTTGTCCTATACTAAGCAAGTTATATGTTAAGTTATCTACATGCTCAACATTTTCAATAGTTAGGGAGTCTTGAGAGATCTTACATTTGCCAATGATTTTTCCACGAAAATCACTACCGAAAATATCGTTACCTCCGTTGTATGCCTTGTAGGAGGAGAATAGCTTCCGGTTTCCCGTCATGTGCTTCGAGCATCCGCTATCCTTAATCCATTCGTCGGGCTCCAAATTTATCCCAAGACATATTTCATCGGTGGCTTGAGCTACAAGGCACTTTTCGTCTTTTGCTTTGTCCGCTTCATCTTTGTCGCTATCGCTCCATGTTCCACTAACAAATGCGCTATCGTAATCATAACCCGGTGGCTTTGGACATTCGCCAATGAGATGGTTTTGGCTTCCACATCTAAAGCACTTTCTTTTCCCGTAGTTATCATTTCTATTTCTTTGTAGCGATCTTCTTTCATCTCGCGGTTGTCTCGTGAATCTTCCTCGTCTCTTGAAGAATTTCTTGAATTCTCTAACGGCCATTGCATATTCTTCGTCTTCACTATCGTCACTTGAATCATCGTCATCACTAAGTTCCTTTTTGGCTTTTAGCGCGAGAGACTTGATTTGATCTTTCTTGCTCTTGACCGTTTTCGAGTCCCTCTTTATAATTTCTTCATGAACCTTCAAGTTGCCAATAAGCTCATCAAGTGATAACGTCATCAAGTTCTTTGATTCTTCAATCGCCGTGACCTTCACGCGCCATTTCGGATGTAATGCCCTAAGAAATTTCCTTACACAATTTTTGCTAGAAAAAGTCTCATCAAGTGCTTTTAAACTTGTGATGATTGTGTTAAATTTAGCAAATGCATTATCAATAGATTCCTCTTCAGGAATTGTAAATTGTTCATATTGTTGCACAAGAAGATCTATTTTATTATCTTTGACTTGACTATTACCTTGGTGAGTGATTAGTAAAGAATCCAAAATCTCTTTTGCGGTTTGACACATAAAAATTCTTTCATATTCTTTGCGTGGTAACGCATTATAAATAACCATTTTTGCTTCATTATTTTTTGCTAGTTTCTTTTTTAAATCATCATTTTGTTTTTCAAAAGGTACAATTTCATCTATCTTAGTTAGGGTATTATATTAAATAGGGGGAAAATCACCATAGGTAATAACATGCCAAAGATCAAGATCCTTTGATTTCACATAAGTTTCGAATCTATTTTTCCAATAAAGAAGACCATCACTTTCAAATAGTGGTGGTCTTTGCATAGATTGCCCTTCTAAATATTTTAAAGATTTCATAGATCGTTTCAAGTTTTAAAATACAGTTAATTTTAAAAATCTTGTTTGACGTGGCTCTTGATACCAATTGTGGAAAACTAGAAGGGGGGTTGAATAGTTTTATGTCCTTATAAATTTTATTGTGAAAACTTTGTTTACTTTTTAAAACTTAGATTCGAATTTATGTGATCTCAACTCCTTGAACAATATGAACAATATGTATATAAGTAAATATAAATAAGTAATGCAAGTAAGGTAATAAAATGAAATGAAAGCTAGAGATGGAAAGATCTAACCGAGAGACAAGAGATTTATAGTGGTTCGGCTACAAGGACACCTTCCTTGCCCTACTCCACTCCCCGAGCACCTAACTCGAGAGTTTTCTTCACTATGTCAACAAGCTCCCTTATGGCGGAGAAAACCTTACACAACTTTGGCTTACACCGGCTTAACAACACAAAGCTAGATGTCGAGTTCTAATCGTAGCTAGAACCAATCTCACAACTTAAACACGACTTAATCACACCTTCTTCTTCACGACTACTTCACGACTTCTTCACGACTTCTTCACAACTTCTTCACGACTTCTTCACTACTTCTTCACGACACTTCACAACTAAGCACAACCTATGTACACTTCTACTTCTTCACACCTTCACTACTTACACACCTTAACAACACAACTTCTCTACTTACACACTTACCTATCCCAAACAATTATACACACAACTATCTAACAACAATACACAACTTATATACTAGTGTATGATGACACAAACAACTTAGGTATCTAAGTTGCAATACTTCTTCTCTAGTTGTTGAAGGAGTATTCTTCTCTTGCACTTGAATGGAGGAAGCTTGGATCACTTAGAAACCAAAGCTTAAGATTATATGATCAAATGGTTTTTGAAGATATGAAATGTGATTTAAAACAGAAAGTTTCAGTGTGAAAAAGGTGAGTAAAAATCCAGGAGAAGGCTGGTATTTATAGGAGAAAAACTGGACAGCTGGAGACCTACTGGAGCGTGGCCGGCCCCCTTAAATAGGGGGGCGGTCCCCTTAATTTTAAGGGGGCCGCCTAGTAAAATTAAGGGGGCCGCCCTAGGTGTCCGTTGCCCAGATTTGTCCTTTTGTGGGGAAGGTTTTTCTGGAGCATTTTAACTGATTTTGGTTAAAAATTTGAATTCATATTTTTATAAAGGATTAAACATTTTTATTTAATACCAAAAATGTTTTTCAAAAATATATAAAATGTTTTTGATGTTTTATAAAAAATGTAGTTATTAAGAAAATGTTCCTTTGATCATATAATGCAATAAGCGCTTGTTTATTCATACCTTAAGTGATTAAGTTATAGAAATGAATATTTACAACTAAATACTTGTTTATTTGATAAGTTTATGTTTAATGAGTTTATATTTTGTGATCATTAAAACATAGAGATATGAATAATGTTTTTAGGCATTATTTATGTCAACAAAATGAATTATTTTCCACCGCATTTAAAAATTTGATCAAGTTCAACACCTTGAAAGCATGAATGCATCAACGTGTGATGTTCACTTTGTGATTTGACAAAAAAATTGTGCAATTGGCATGACCGAAAAAGACTCTCTGTTACGAATTAAAGACACTCGTAAATTTTACTTTACAATCACTTTATAAAAATATTTTTAAGTGAAAGTAGACTCAATTACGTTTAAAACGATAGGTGGCACGACTCCTACGGCCTTACGGTTGATTTTATACGAATTTTTGAAAATTACCGAATTCTGAAAAACAGACGAAGGTACCGTTAAATTTAGCGGTACCGTCCATATTTAACGGAGCCGTCCGTTATATTTAACGGTGCCATACGTGTTACTTCAGTTTTTGAACAGAACCAACTTTTATCAATTTAAGAAAACTTTCAAGCTAGTATGACAACATATACTTAACAACAAAACTTGTAAGTATTAAGCAACTAAATACTTTTCATATTTTTATCACCTTCATGGGTAATTTGATACATGGATCGTACTCAATTTTTAAAACCATTTGGTTTAAAAATTTGAGCGACGTGGCTCTGGTACCAATTGTGGAAACCGTAGAGGGGGGTGAATACGTTTCCATTTAAAAACTTAAAACTTTTTGTATCAATTACCCGATCAAGTGTGACGTAATATGAAAAGTGTCAACTACGGTCATATAACATTTAGAGATGGTATAAAGTATACCACCACACAAACATAAACACACCATGACTCAAACATAGTCAACACAATATAAGCAACAAGCACACAAGCATAAACACAATGCAAATATAAATATAAAGCGATAAAGACTAAAATGAAAGTAAAGAGATAAGTAAGAAGGCGCAAACCAGACACGATGATTTATAGTGGTTCGGTCACGAAGCACCTCTTCGCCCTACTCCACTCCCCGAGTACCCAACTCGAGAGTTACTTCACTAATCAACAAACTCCCTTCAGGCGGAGAAAACCGTACACGTCGCTTAACTTGTTTTCCGACACTAAGCTAGATGTCGAGTGCTAATCTTAGCTAGCACCAATCTACCACGATCTACCCGATCTACACCGTACACGTCGCTTATCCTATTTCCGACACTAAGCTAGATGTCGAGTGCTAATCTTAGCTAGCACCAATCTACCACGATCTACCCGATCTACCCTTGATCCACATGATCAATCACACAAGCCCAATGGCTTCAAGAGATCTCCAAGATCTCAACACGATCACAATGATCTACTCCCACTTGACTCGATCTACCCTTGATCCACATGATCAATCACACAAGCCTAATGGCTTCAAGAGATCTTCACTATCTCTTAAGATCACAATGATCTTGACTCACTCTCTCACAAAAGAAAAATAATCTTGATGTATGCTATGATACAATCAAGAGTGTAACAAATATTACAAGACCTAACAACTCCAACTCTTGTATCTTCTTGGATACCTTGAGTTCTTCTCTTGCAAATGAAGAGGAAAGATAACACTTTGTATCTACTTGGATACTTTGTGTTCTTCTCTTGCTAATCAAGAGGGAAGACAACACTTTGTATCTACTTGGATACTTTGTGTTCTTCTCTTGCTAATCAAGAGGGATGACAACACTTTGTATCTACTTGAATACTTTGTGTTCTTCTCTTGCTAATCAAGAGGAATGAAGAGGATCACTTGAATGGATTATTGGATCACTCTTAAACAAACTAAGACTCTCCAAATGATCAAAGAAAGTCATCTAAGTGAGGAGGGATTAGACCAGAGAAAAAGGACTGGAAAAATCAAGTTGGAAGTGTGAAATGGTCCACTATTTATAGGCAAAGAAAAATCTAGCCGTTACGTACGGACGGCTCCACTAATTGTGCCACGGCTCCGTTAAATTTAACGGAACCTTGGAGCCGTCGGTGTCGAAAACGCTCCAGACGCTCCAAATTTTGTCTTTTAGTGGTGAAGGTTTATTTGGGGATATTTGGAGCTGTTTTGGGGGAAAAAATAGCTGTTACTATTTTTGAAATGATTTTCCCAAATAAAATATTTCTTTCTAATTCAAAAATAATTTGTAAAATGTATTTTTGAAAAATGTTTTGTCACATTTATAAAAATGTGAAGTTTAGAAAAATATAATCCTTTGATTATTTGTCAAGTAGTAGATTTGTTTGTCCATACCTTGAGTGATTTACGTCGGGATGGAAATCTACGACTTTGTTGAAGCATACTTGAGGCGTTGAGAGATGTTGATGTAAGTATGTATTGATGATTTGTGTTTACAAGTAACTTGCGCATTTTACGTTATGCATTACAAGTTACATGTTTGTCATTATTAAAACCGAAGAAACCGTTAAGTTTAAATATCGTAATATTTGCACTAACAAGCTAAGAGAGAAGGGTCTCAAAAGAGTCTATGATCTAATGCGCTATGGAGCTGAGGAAGGTCGTTACATAGCTCAGGGTTGCGTTGACAAGGCAAGATCTAACTTTAACCAACATGTATCTTTACCAACAAATTAAGAAAAAAAAATGAAATATGACTAAATTAACTTGTGTTGGTTTTGTCGTAGGCTTTACAAATAATGTGTTTCTATGTTGAGGATCCAAATGGGATCGAATTTAAACGCCACCTTGCTAGAATCCCTGATTACTTGTGGATGGCTGAAGATGGTATGAAGATGCAAAGTTTTGGCAGCCAGTTATGGGACTGTACTCTTGTAACTCAAGCAATACTGGCAAGTGATATGGTTGACGAATATGGAGATTCCCTAAAAAAAGCTCACTTTTTCATTAAAGAATCACAGGTTTGCCTTTTATGCTTTGTATAAAAGTGAAGCTATAGCTACCATCAAGGTCATATTGATGATAGTTATATATTTGACTAAGTTTTAATGCTGAATTGGAATTGTAGATCAAAGAGAACCCGAAAGGGGATTTCACAAAAATGTGTCGCCAGTTTACTAAAGGGGCGTGGACTTTTTCTGATCAAGATCACGGTTGGGTTGTATCAGATTGCACTGCTGAAGCAATGAAGGTATGATCATAACTCTCTTAATGTCTTCGTTTTTATGTTCTAAATTGTCGGACTAAAATCTTTCATGATTTTTAATAAAGTGTTTATTGGCATTGTCGCAATTACCACAAGAAATAGCTGGCAAAAAGGCTGATGTTGAGCGATTATATGATGCAGTGAATGTCCTCCTTTACCTACAGGTACATTTTCTATTCAAGTTGTTTATTAATTTGGGTTAATTGCATTATTTATATGAATAATGTTTCTTGTTTTTGAACGTAACTAGAGTCCTGAAAGTGGTGGTTTTACAATTTGGGAGCCACCAGTTCCAAAACCATATCTACAGATGTTAAATCCTTCAGAACTATGTGCAGACATTGTGGTCGAGAAAGAGTAAGCCATATTTTTGTTCTATTCTAGGATCATATAGTTTTAGTACACGTGACTAAATGGACGGGTTTGGTGGGTCAAAATGGGGCATTTTGAAAACAAGTTCATGCCTGGCTGACCTGCTATGTTTGGACTTTTTAGGCATGTTGAATGTACAGGTTCCATAATTTAAGCGTTGCACGCATTCAAAAAGTTGCATCCAGGTCAACGCCAGAAAGAAATAGAAGTTGCAATCGAGAAAGGCATAAGCTTCTTAGAAAATAAACAACAAGCGGATGGCTCGTGGTATGGTTACTGGGGGGGGTGTTTTCTCTATGGAACATTATTTGTGCTGGAAGGATTGGTTTCGTGTGGGAAAACATATGAAAATAGTGAAATTGTGCGTAAAGCTGTCAAATTTCTGCTCTCAACTCAGAATTCAGAAGGTGGTTGGGGTGAGAGCTTCGAGTCTTGCCCACAAGAGGTAAGTAACTTACTCTATTTGGTAGCTAAAAATACCGATTGCATAGGTGTAAGAAATAGAGTGGTTAGGTAGCGGGTCAAACTGGATCACTTTTACATCTGAATGAATTCAGACCAGGTTGGACTGACCCATCCAAACTTTTTGAATTCTGTAAATTTTCAATTCCATTATATAGCTAATTTAAAAAGTTTCTTTGTTTAAATGATCAGAAATTCATACCATTGGAGGGAAATAGAACAAATTTGACGCAAACTTCATGGGCCATGCTCGGTCTTATGCTTGGAGGACAGGTTCGACACTTTTCAATGATTTCAAATTTATAGTACCAAACATATGCATGATAATTTAATTTAATCTAATAAAACATTGTTTTGTTGTATAGGCCAAGAGGGATCCAACACCATTGCACAAGGCTGCAAAGTTGCTCATCAATGGACAACTAGATAATGGCGATTTTCCTCAACAGGTATATTCTGACACATAGAAGTATCAAACCTTTATTTTTTTTATCTACGGGTGTTCTATAACTTAGACTAAAGACATTATATTTGCAGGATATAACGGGAGTGCACATGAAAAATTGCATGTTACGTTATCCAGAATACAGAAACACATTTATGTTATGGGCATTGGGAGAATATCGAAAGCGTTTTTGGTTGCCAAAACAAGAATCTTAAACTCCATGAGGGTTGCATATGTTGAAATAGGCCTAAGAAGACTACATTGATTTGTTTTTACAATCTTATAGATCATGAAACATTTATTATTGTGAACGAGGATTATCTTAGAGTTCCTATCATTAATTCGAGCTAAAGATCTGGCTTTTGTCTTACGGTTGATGTTTCTGCTCTTTTGTGTATGTCAAAATGATTATGTGACTTGGGGAATAAGAATGGGTCAAAATGACTGTGAATTATTTTCTTTCCACTTGTATATAAAAGAAAATGAAATAAACAAATAAACAATTACTATAAGTTTTATAATTTTTAATTGACCGAACTATCCAATTTACGGATTGTTTGTGTTAAAAATATTACATAAATAGTCCGTGTTAGTTACCTCACTTTACAAATAACTTTCATAATATCAAGATTTAACCAAAAAGGTATGTCGGGTAAAGATGTTAACAAGTAATTATTTATAGACTGATTGAAATTCAAGAAATCGAATACTTATTGTTGATTATTATTTTCTCGCAGCAACGCTCGAGCAACTCCCACTCGTTTGATACAAATTTTCCAACTTTCACTTTTCACCTTCAATCATTCCATATGATTAAAAAACTATTTTTCCTTACACTTGACCTTACTTTAAATATAACTAAAACTTGTACTAAATCAATAGTTATACGATATATTTCTAATCAAACTTTTTCTCAAGAGTGTTATGTGAGTGACCCATAGAAGATACCCAACTCCAATTGCATTGTCATGAAATAACCATGTTTGAGTTTAGTGTCAAATTATTTCATAGCTCGAGAATCGAGATGCAAAAAATGTGTAAAGAGAAGTATTTGATTACGACATCAAAGGTGTTTTGTCTTCGGAACAACTTTATGTACGGGTCACTTTTCTAAAAACTTGTATCTAGGTATCCCACATCGGTCAAAGTAAAGACAATTTGCTTGTTTATATATTGTGGTTTAGATGATATGTTTGAGTTAAGATGAGTAGTATGTCTTTGGGTTGAATTGATCATCCTGCTTAAAAAACAGGATGTGACATTTCTGCCGGAAAATTCCTATAAGTTCTTAGCTTTTTATCCTTTTAAAATTTGAATAATATGTTCCTTGTAATAATAATATCACAAATTACAATCTTTTTCTCACATGCATCACCATTCACCAATATAACTGATTAAAAACCTTCACATATAGCAAACAATTGTCAAAGAAGTTTTTAAATCACTTAACTATCTTCAAAGTGACATAGTTACAGGATTTGATGTATTTAAAGTATCATAAGAAATCATTCTTCAAGTTTATAGAAAAGTACCTGCAAAATTGTAAATGAATTGAATTGTAATCGAATGAATAATTATCCGTAGGTCCATATGTTTTTTCGTTTTATTTGAATTGGTGAACGGATAATTATCCGTAGGTGTATATTTTAATAATATTGGTGGATGATAATCGATAATTGTTGGATTGTATTGTGTGATGGATGATAGATAGATAGCGATCTGCTATTCAGAAATGAATATCGTTTCAATAGATAGAGAGAGATTTCAAATCTCACAATTAAACACAGAGGTTTCAACTTTTTCTTTTTGAGTGGTATGATGTGGTTCGTATTTTAGTAATAATGTAAGAGATAATAATGTAAGGCCTGTCGGCCACCCAGTAGTGTGGTAGGTGTAAATTATTAGTGTGCAATAATGTAAGGTGTGAACTATTCCACCTATTTATCTCTGTATAAATAGAGGCCTAGCCTCAGTAATGAGATATGCGAGTTTTGAGTTTAAACCTCTGTGTTTAATTGTGAGATTTGAAATCTCTCTCTTTCTGTTGAAACGATATTCATTTCTGAATAGCAGATCACTATCTATCTATCTATCTTTATCATCATTCATACATTACAATTCATTATCAAAAGAAAAATCATTCACCACCTTTATCATCAATCATCGATTGCCAATTCACAATTTAATTCGTATAAAACGAATAAACACATTGACCCGCAACTATTCATTCAATTATCATCCTAATTAATTTCATCAATAATACAATTCATTCACCAATTCGAATGCAGCGAGCAAACATATGGACCTATGGATAATTGATAATTATTAATTCAAATTCAATTCATTTCTGATTGCAGGTATTTTTCAATTGTAATCGAACGAATAATTAAATGTATGTCCATATGTTTTTTCGTTTTATTTGAATTGGTGAACGAATTGGGACGAATTATTGATGATTGATTCGTAGGTGTATATTTTAATAATATTGGTGGATGATAATCGATAATTGTTGGATTGTATTGTGTGATGGATGATAGATAGATAGCGATCTGATATTCAGAAACGAATATCGTTTCAACAGATAGAGAGAGATTTCAAATCTCACAATTAAACATAGAGGTTTAAACTCAAAACTCGCATATCTCATTACTGAGGCTAGGCATCTATTTATACAGAGATAAAGTAGGTGGAATAGTTCACACCTTACATTATTGCACACTAATAATTTACACCTACCGCACTACTGGATGGCAGACAAGCCTTACATCATTCACCACCTTTATCATCAATCATCGATTGCCAATTAACAATTCAATTCGTATAAAACGAATAAACACGTGGACCCGCAACTATTCATTCAATTATCATCCGAATTAATTTCATCAACAATACAATTCATCACACAATAAAATCCAACAATTATCGATTATCATCCACCAATATTATTAAAATATACACCTACGAATCATTCATCAATAATTCGTCCCAATTCGTTCACCAATTCAAATAAAACAAAAAAACATATGGACCTACGATTAATTATTCGTTCGATTATCATCCAATTCATTTACAATTTGCAGGTACTTTTCGCCCGTGATTTCCGCTAATAATTATGGTATCAGAGCTATGTCAAGAATCAATTAGCTCAAAGAAGAATCAAGATCAATTATGTAGGGTGTGCAATAATGTAGGCTCTATTACTAACAATTTGTAGCGGAAATCATGGGCGAAAAATACCTGCAAAATTGTAAATGAATTGAATTGTAATCGAACAAATAATTAATCGTAGGTCCATATGTTTTTTCGTTTTATTTGAATTGGTGAACGAATTGGGACGAATTATTGATGAATGATCCGTAGGTGTATATTTTAATAATGTTGGTGGATGATAATCGATAATTGTTGGATTGTATTGTGTGATGGATGATAGATAGATAGCGATCTGCTATTCAAAAACGAATATCATTTCAACAGATAGAGAGAGATTTCAAATCTCACAATTAAACACAGAGGTTTAAACTCAAAACTCGCATACTTCATTACTGAGGCTAGGCCTCTATTTATACAGAGATAAAGTAGGTGGAATAGTTCACACCCTACATTATTGCACACTAATAATTTACACCTACCGCACTACTGGGTGGCCGACAGGCCTTACATTATTACCTTACATAATTACTAAAATACAAACCACGTCACACCACTCAAAAATAAAAAGTTGAAAAAGTAAAAATAATGGACAAAGAGCTGGCTTGGCTCATAATTTCTATCACGCGGCTTCAATAATTCTTGAACTTTTGTCTTTTTTGTCTTGTCTTCTTGTGTCTTCAATGATTCTTCATTCTTACATCTGTGTCTCTGAACAGTATTCACAGACGTGTCTTGATTCTTTCGATAAATGTTGGCATAGTGAGATCTTAAAGTCTTCTGGAAGTGATGATAGTTGCACAGTGAAATTTTCAAAGGGTTCCTTAAAGTCTGGTAAAACTTTTTGTTGCTCTTCACTAATTTTTCCTCAATAATTTGAATAAATTAACATATTGTTTCCAAAATAATTAATTTTAATGTCTGCTTTCTGTCCTCGCCCTGTGCCGAGTCTTAATGATGCCAAAAAGACTCCTGCAAGTGCTGCTACAAAATTTTTAGTTGATGGAGTTTCTGGTCTTATTATCTCGTCCTTCGGCGGGTACCTGGTGTTGATTCCTAACTCTGCTAGAGTTATTGATGGTACTAACAGCTTGTGGTCTCTATCAAAGATTGGATAACTTCTAGGGTTAATTACATTATTTATATGACTAATGTTTCTTGTTTTTGAACGTAACTAGAGTCTTGAAAGTGGTGGTTTTGCAATTTGGGAGCCACCAATTCCAAAACCATATTTACAGATCGATGTTGAATCCTACAGAACTATTTGCTGACATCGTGGTCGAGAAAGAGTAAGCCATTTTTTGTCCTATTCTAGGATCTTATAGTTTTAGTACATGTAACTAGATGGACGGGTTTGTTGGGTCAAAATGGAGCATTTTAGAAAATAAGTCCATGCCTGGTTGACCTGCTATGTTTGGGATTTTTAGGCATGTTGAATGTACAGGTTCCATAATTCAAGCATAGCACGCATTCAAAAACTTGCATCCAGGTCACCGCCAGAAAGAAATGGAAGTTGCAATCGAGAAAGGCATAAGCTTCTTAGAAAGTAAATAACAAGCAGATGGCTCGTGGTATGGTTATCGGGGTGTGTGTTTTCTCTATGGAACATTTTTTGTGCCGCAAGGATTGGTTTCGTGTGGGAAAACATATGAAAATAGTGAAACTGTGCGTAAAGCTATCAAATTTCTGCTCTCAACTCATAATTCGGAAGGTGGTTGGGGAGAGAGCTTCGATTCTTGCCCACAAGAGGTTAGTAAATTCCTCTATTTGGTAGCCTAATCTTTTATTGCACTGGTGGAACATATAAAGTGACTAAGTAACGAGTAAAAATGGATAAGTTATACACCTCAATTAAATTGGACCGGGTCAGATTGACCAATCAAAACTTTTTGAATTTTGTAAATTGTTAATTTCGTATTTCCATTATTTAGCTTATTTGACATGTTTTACCCGTTGTGAATCAAGTACAATAAATGGATTAAAATGGTCGCCAATGATCTCTGTTCACTTGAAAGTTTTGTAGGTATCAAACATTACAAAATAGATATTAAAGTTTACGGAGTTTTAAAGAGCATATTGTTGTTTGTATACAATGATGCTGGTTTAATTGAGATGACACTCAATACTAGTCATGATAGGATTTCATCCTTGTTAAAGGCTATGTAAACTAGTTGTGCTCACTAAGAGCATAATTGCATAATACATTAAAGAATAGAATACTTCAAACTTTAAAATGTTTGGAAGTTTGATTATCATAAATTGGTGATAGAGGATATCACATACTTTATGAAGTACTATGTGGCAATATCAAATTATTTGAATGCACACATACAAGAACTTCATTGGTTGAATTCTTGAAATAAGTATTCTCAAAATTTTGATAGATCAAAGTTGGTTGATTTTGTGCCTTGTCAACAATTATGATTATCATCACTTGAGGCATAATTCATCAACTAGAGATATCATTCATTGATCTATTTAGTATTTGGATAAAGGATGTTAATCATTTATTATTTGTAATGAATTTAAGTACTTGGTATGTTTATTTTCATTAATAATAAATTGTGTCCTATATTTGCATGTTTAATCCGTGAATAATTTAGTTATTCTTAATCGTCCGTTGTCAATTAATGATATGGGAATATCATTAAATTAAGACAAATCTGAGTTTTGGTATAATACACTTGATAGTATATTGATGCACTGACATGCCAAATTCACATGATATTTAATGAATTGAATATAGGACTTATCCCAAACTACATGATTGTACTTTATGGATCTTGTCATTAAGTAAATCATGAATAGTTATCCTCAGACTTGAGATACCATGTAACATCCCGCCTACTCAGACCACAATATTCTCCGCTTTGCCCGCAGGCTCACGGCTTTGCTTTGTGGCCCTCATGTGAGACTTCCCGGCAGGTCACCCATACCAGTGCTACTCTCACATGAGCACGCTTAACTGCCAGTTCCTAAGAACTCCACTCGCAGTAGACCACAAAACGCGTTATGTCTAGTAAGGCGTATGTTATCCTTATATACCCAGCATCACTCCAAGCCACAGCCGATGTGGGATTTGCCTAGGGTGTTACAATCACCCCCCCCCCCCTTAGGGACTCATTTAACGCTATACGTAATTGTCATGAATGTAGTGCATTTCTGTGGAACAATTTAACGCTATACGTAACTGGTAGTCATAAGGATTGTTTTCAGAAGTGTTGCAAAGTTCGTGAGTTTTGCTTGTAGTTAAGATAGAATTTGTTCCTTCAAATTTATTTTGGAGTTTAATACTGCTGGGCCCCTCGTAGGGTTGACAAGATGTTTGCTTGGCCACGCCCAAGATCTCCCCTGAATATGTTCAAAAAATTTGGTAATCTTGCTGAATCACAAACAACGAGAAACATAATAGTTAAATAAAGAGTGACTTAGATCCATATCTTTATTTAACACGGTATTAGTTACAAAAGGATAATAACAATGATGAATCTTTAAAATATTTTTCCAGGAGACCTTACTCGAGTTGTACTAGAGGCATCGAAGTGTTGCTAGACGCTAACTGATGTGATCACACTATTAGAATATGTCCAAGTGGGAGCTGTTAGTTTTGTGGACATAAATTAATAGTTGTGTGTTATGACCGAACTCGAGATCACGGGATTGCACACTTTACGTAAGAAGAGTAAATGAATAATAATTATTTATAAAATGTTATATTTAATTATTATATACACAAAACACATAACGACCGTTAGTATTTGTGACAAACGGCAATTTTCCACCATTAATTAAATAATAAATGTTAATTTATTAGGACCAATGAAAGTTAGGCATACATGAGCCTGCATAACTATTTTGAGAAAACAAGCCCGCACATTTTGGAATACATTAACTCACCAAAACTATTAAATCTCACCAAGAACAGTAAATTTCCCCTATTCTCACATTTTCAAACTATAATGTAGTAAAAGCGAGAGGTTATCTCACTTTTATTCAGAAAACGGAACCACAAGTGTACCGACATCACATTAGTAACAAATTAAAACTCATAATTTATTTTGAGTCAACCAACTCTAAATTCATATAAGTCTTACAAAAGCGTTCCTAAAAACTTCTTTTCCATATTCATATCAAATCCGGGAAAACCCCGAATTTAACTCAGTTCAACGGGACACGGGGTATCCTTTACCCACCCACCAAATAAAATAAAAACCAGAATAATACTTCCTTATTTTAATCTTTCCACTCACACCCTCTCCCACATATATACTTATCTCTTTCCTTTCTATCTTTTTGTCTTCAATACCACAAACCCAAGCATGCCATCGAACCCTCGCCATCAAATCCTTAACCTATTTCGAGGTCAGAACATGGTCAACAGACATCACTTTCTTCTTTTCTCCTTTCCCCAAAGGAAGTCACGGGATACACTTGAAGATGCCGAGGGAAAGCGAGTTATACTCGTTTCGGACACCTCAAGAATCGAAGCCAAGAAAGAGGGATTAGAGCTATTCTCGGGTTTCTCTTTTAAATGGCCAATCCTTAACCATATCAATCCACACAGAACCATTTGATCACTCAAAAGCTACTGAGAGTCGAAGGTAATTCGAAGGGCGACGGTTGATTGGAGTGGGTTGACTGGGGATTGATTTGAAGAAGCCAGGGTTCGGATTGGGGTTTTGTTCGATGGCTTCTGGGTCCAAAAGTCTCAGCCGATTCATCACAACGGTATAAACATTTTGTATTCAACTCTTTTATACCAAATTTCTGTCATTCGAATTTCACTTAAGTGATGTTGTTATTAAATCAAATTATAAGTATTCCTGATGTTGAATTCGTGTTTGTACAAAGGATATGGTTGTTGTTGCTGTTGTTGCGGTTTAAGACTTAGGAAATCTAAGATTCAACTTGTTAGCTTTAGACCAATTGTTTTCCGTTGTTGTTGTCAGCCCTTGCTCTGGCTAAACAACCTCAATATGACCATTAGCAAATTCTAGGCAAAAGGTATTGATAAGGACTTAAAATGGGTGTCACCGATTCATGTTTAGTGTCAAGAACCTCTCTCGAGTCAGCATACTCGTGATCTTAGAACTCGGTCTAGGTTGGGGCGTATCATGGTGGTTTTAATTCAAACAAAAACCGCACCTAAGGGGTGCGTTGAAGCTGTTTCGGAACGAATAGAACCACACCCACAAGGGTGTGTCATGACTAGTTTAGTTCGGTCCATATCTCACCAAAACAACCACCTAAATAAGGTGTTATGGTGATTCTTAATTCAGGAAAAGTCCCCCCAAAAAGGGGTGTGAATTGGTCAACTTTCAGCCACATAACTTCCATCGGGCAGCCACCATGGTGAGTAGGCTTGCCTTGATTAAGTCCCGTTCGAACCAAAGAACAAACCCACGACTCACTCACATAGCAGCCCAAGTTAGTGGTAAAAGAACTCGATAGTAAGAATGTAGGTCGAACCTCCTTTCCCCCCCCCCCTTGGCTAGAGAACAAACTAAGAAGGAACGTTTTGAGTCCAAATACATTAGAGCCCCAAAGGCTGTATGTGTAACACAGTGCGATCCTTAACCCACAATACATTGTCAAACCCTACACGAGACTCAACAAAGTTATGCTTAAGTTCTGTTCTACGAGCAAAACCCAAATGGGAGACATTAAATTGTCGTGCTTTCCCACTTAACCCAACACCAAAGTCTTAAATCAAGACTTTGGTTAAATGTGTAGTTATTAGTAAAATCATGTATCGAACCCAATCTTCCCCCCCCCCCATCTCATGTAAATCTAGAAGACCATCAAGTCAGGTTGGCGAGTAGTACTCGACCTCAACAAGTGGTCTGTTCTTGAGATACGAATCGTTGGTGTCAAGCAAATCTCCTAGAATTTCCCATAAAAACACAAGGTTCCACTTGGGCTTGTGTGAGTAATCGTGTTTAGCCTAACTAATCCAGCTCAACTTGACTTAGGCAACCCAAGTGTAGTAAAATTTCAGCCCACTTATCGTGTAGACTCACTGCCTCTCATAACCTACCAGGCCCAACGATACCCATGGTGGTCAATAACTCAGCCCAGTCCATCGGTTCCTTTTCCCCATCCTTTGACTCAGTTGAGCCGCAGCCCAACGAGAATAATGGTATAAAGTTGTGATGTATGTATAATGTTGTCCGCAAAAAGCCAAGCACACAAGTTTCTTTGTATTATAACCGTCGTGTAAAACATGTACCATTAACTAATTTTCAACCTAAAATTCGTCATGTAACGTCGCCATATACTCAAGTATAAATTATGAAAACATTAACCCTCAACACCGAAGATAGGAACAAGGAGATGTACATGTACACTTGTCACCCGTATTTAAAATTGTCATACAAAGGATCACCAAAGTCTATCGATTTTAAAATAATAAAACACACATAAAGAGTTATACGATTTGTCACTTATAAACGTTGCTTTAACAAATAAATATATGTGTCATTAACAAAAGTAGAAAATGTAATCTTAGCACAACCTCGCTTGAACTTCTATAGCAAAAACTTTAAGAAATTAAATGTTTTCTAAACATATAATGGTGAAACTAACCCACAAACACGAGTCATAGCCAACCTTTATCAATTAGATGAATGTAGTTGATTTTATTTAAACAAGGTAAACAAAACTTTTATTATACAAACGTTATACAATATTTTCGCAAGTCATAAAACATTTAAATACTAAACACTATTTACACGTAATTTTATTTCAAAACTTATACTTAACAACTAAACTACACATCCCATATCTCGACAATATCTATCCTTATTCCCAAATTATTCACTTCATCGTCTTCCGAATCCTATCAATCAAAATCCTATAAGACTCCCAAATCTTCGTTACCGTACATTTGAGCAATTCTTAGAGCCAACACCTACCAATACTTAGGAATCTATTCATAACCTCACTTGCTGCCACACAAACAACAACAACAACAACATAAACACTTCTATAACTTTTGAGTTAACTTATCATGGAACTTAATTAGACTGTAAACTAAACATACATTATTAATCTAGGTCGCGTGTTGGTGCCATACATCCTTGCATCCACTGCATCCACTATTAAGGTGAGTTTATAGCCCCTCTTTACTTATACTTATTTTATATCAATGGGGTGAGAAACATGCAAAACCATTTTATTGACCATTAATACTATTTTATCAAAACTATTACGTAGTTAGCCTAAGCCCTGCTATGTCCTCTACTGCCCAAATTTCATGAACCGTTAATTCCCGACAGGAAGCGTGAATGTTATAAATAGATCTATTGGGAGTAACGTCCCCGTTTGGTTTGACCGGATAGGCAAACGAAGGTATACCATATCAAAGTACAAGTGTCTGGGATAAACACTTACCGGGCCTTTTTATTTAACATGCTTCTATAGCATGCAGACCTGTTATAGCTTCGGTTGCATGAACTTAGTGCTAGCGTTATAGAATATTTATGTGACATTACCTGCATCATAATGCTCGTATGCCAAAACTATTGGTCCAAATTTATTATAGCTGCTTTAAACTTAAACCTATGAACTCACCAGCTTTTTGCTGACTTTTAGCATGTTTTTCTCAGGTATCTAGGCAACTCAATATTGGCAAGGCATGGCAAGGCGACAGTCTTACACCATTTACCAAAGTGTTTTCACAAATATTTAAGACTTGTTTTTGAGGGACCATTAAACTTTTGGGCATACTTGTAAAATAAAGATCTTAATGAAAGTTGATTTGAACAAATTAAATATATTTTAAATGAAGTGTGTATTTGGTTCTTCGTCACCTCGCGTTATGATTTCCATTTCAGTAGCACCCCATGACCCTAATGCGTCGGCAAAGTTAGATTTTGGGGGTGTTACAGATTGGCATCAGAGCCTAGGTTATAGAGAACTAGGTACATATAAACCCTAAGCTATAACCATTTTTCAAAAACCAGTCCCCATGACCGCCACTTGCCTTGCTTGCCACTATATTTGCTGTTTACTTATCTTAATTAGATGTTACCAATTGTTAATTTTACTCAACTGCATATACTATAAATACCTTACATATATTTATATATAATTTACACAAATTATCACAAGTATCTTCTATATACTTACACATATATACCGTTTTGTCACAGACTATGCCTTCTCACAACATCTCTCAGACATCACCAGGCTCAAATGATTCCAGCATGCAGATGCTCCAGGATTATCATACATCAAACCCTAACACCATTGAGCCTACACCACCAACATCACATACTCATACCACATTAGCCACTCAGATTACTCATACTATTCCTCGTCGTACTACACGCATAATCATACGCCCATCTACTAGACCATCATCCCACACTGCAGAGGGTACCCAAAGCCCTGCTCATACTCTTCTATTATCTCCATCTCGTTATAGGTCCCTATGCTCTCACATGGACACCCCTACTACTCCAGCATCACCACCACCCACCTCATCACCACGTTCACCTACCCACTCACCTCCACGTCAAAGGCTCAGAAGGAACAATGACTTTTGTTCAGCAGAGGGTGTTGGGCAGACATTAGTCAAGAGTACTCCTGCCGAGGGTACAGGGGTTGATGCTAACTTAGATTCGGGTATAGAGCAGAGAGCAGTTGTGCCCCAGATTAACATAGTACTGGAGGATGTGCCTAGTACTTTTGAGACTGGAGAGAGCTCAAGGAGAGCTCAGGGTGAGACAGAGGATAGCACAGAGATATCACATTTCTCACTTCCAGTAGCATCGCCAACGGCTACAGAGACCGATACTATCTCACAGATTCAGACCCAGCTAGATTTGCAGACTGACATACTAGGTCTCCACTCTGACCTGTTTGACGAGTTACATCCAGCTCATTTCGAGCAGTATGATGATGACTTCAGCAGACTCTACGCTAGGACACACTCCAATAGTCGAGACATCCTTGACTTAGGTCACAGATCGGGTAGACTTGAGCAGACACAGTTTGTAGCCCAAGAGGCAGCCCAGGTGATACATGGGAGGATGCTGATCCTCGAGGCTCAGGTTGCAGCATTATTAAGGGCTGACCAGGCACACCGCAGAGAGAACTTAGCATTAAGGACTCGTCTTGTCGAAGTTGAAGCACAGCTTGGGGAGTATGCCTTTAGGTTCCGACACCTGGACAGCACCAGAAGCCAGTCTTAGTTATGGTTTGTAGTTGTTTCACTTAACTGAGCAGTTCTTAGTAAGTGTAGGATATTATTAGGGAGCTTGTAATTTTCAAACCTTGTAATCAACTCTTAATCTATAACAAGCTCATTTTGTTATATATCTCAATTACCGATTTAATCATTTCCTTTCATAACACATAATGACATTATCCATTCACATGATGACTTTTCCAAAAATCTCACAGTTGTCCTTTATAAACAAATGGCATCTCTAGTAATTTATAAACTATATTTTACTAATGTCCTATAAATCGTTTTGTTCACTTTACATAACTACCACTTCGTAAACTATCCCATCTATACATTATAAAATTTTCAGCACCCTACAAGCCATTTTATTACCACATCATAAAATGAGAAAGTTCGACCTTACTACTACCTCACGACCAACAAATTATTTTCTTATTACTCTATTTTACAACTTATTTTATAAACTATATTGCTACCAAGTAATAACTCAACTCGTAAGCCAGAAAATAACGTAATTAATAGTATATATAAAATCTGTTATGGATATCCCACAAGTTTTACCCTCGATTTATAAATTATTTTGCTCACCTATGAGCTACTTTAATAGTTACCTCATAAAACAATAAATCATGACTCTACAAATTATGTTTATTTTACAAATTATTTTATTATTAATCTACGAAATTACCCCACTCCTTACTCACAAGTCAAACAACAATTTTTCCTACTATTCCACAAATAACAAACTATATTTTTGACGCCCTATAAAATTCCTCGAAAAATATTTCTTATTACCACCCTCACCAGCAAATAACCAATAAATTCTTGTCGACTAAACTCAACATTTCCCTTCACCAAGCCTAAATCCTACATAGCCTAATCATCCACTTGTAGTCCAAGAAGAACAGTGACCCCAAATTCTTACTACATGGCAAATCATTTGCTTCCATCCCAAGAAATCAAAAGCTCACATATAAAAGGAATATGAGATTTGGGAAATTGTGCTAGCAACACAGTAACCAAATAAACCTTGATGTCATCTTAGAAGTTGTTATGACTCATACCACGTTCTAATCTAACAGGATAATCTACACCCCAACCGTCATCAGACAACTCCACCGGTTAGCCATGAAAGTTAGGCATACATGAGCCTACATAACTATTTCGGGAAAACAAGCCCGCACATTTTGGCATACATTAACTCACCAAAACTATTAAATCTCACCAAGAACAGTAAATTTCCCCTATTCTCACATTTTTAAACTATAATGTAGTAAAAGCGAGAGGTTATCTCACTTTTATTCAGAAAACGGAACCACACGTGTACCGACATCACATCAGTAACAAATTAAAACTCAGAATTTATTTTGAGTCAACCAACTCTAAATTTATATAAGTCTTATAAAATCATTCCTAAAAACTTCTTTTCCATATTCATATCAACTCCGGGAAAACCCCGAATTTAACTCAGTTCAACGGGACACGAGGTATCCTTTACACACACACCAAATAAAATAAAAACCAGAATAATACTTCCTTGCTTTAATCTTTCCACTCACACCCTCTCCCACATATATAATTATCTTTTTCCTTTCTCCCTTTTTGTCTTCAATACCACAAACCTAGGTGTAACCACTCATAAAATTCCACATTAAAATAAACTATCTTATAGAATATTTACCCTTTTTCTACGTGTATTTTTTTATTTTTATTATTTACTTGATCATAATTACTATCTCATGTGACGTAACTCACATCCTCGATAAACGTGCTCTCACACGGACCAACATAAACCAACTTAATGTTTATTTCATATAAACATTTCCATATAAAATCCTACGATTACCATTTACCACTATACGATGAATTCGTTAACAAACGTACAAAACCAAACACTTTTTGCCTATTAGAATTTCTAACGAAACCCTAAATGATTATAACAACGAATATAAATAACTAAACTTTAAAACACTAAAGTACACCTCATTTAAACCAATGTACAAGCTCCTAAAGCACAAAAACCCTAAATCCACTTTAACTCCTGATACAAACCCTAATTTCATTAAACTACGATTTTATGTATTAAATTCACAAATCCTAATTAATATATATAATTTTTACAAATTATAAATGTACAAGTCTTTCAAGCCAAGGTACAAGTCATTTATGCATAAAGCTAAATATTAATAAAAATCTCATTTTAACTCTACATGTATTCATTTTAAAGCTCATTGTCCAAGTATTTTGTTGGGAATTAAATATTCAAGAAGTTTAATATCGGATTCTATTCAAAGAAAAACGTTAAGTGTGATTCTGCTGCAAGTGCATTTGGTTCCTGTTGGTAATGTTTGTTCCTGCTGCTAGAACATTTGATTCTGCTGCTAGCGATAAATGATTCTGCTGCTAGGCTTAACATTCTGCTGCTGAAGGATTCTGCTGCTAGTGTTAACTCATTGCTGCTGCTAATGTACATTCTGCTGCTAAGTGGATAAGTATGAAAAGATATTATGTATATTTTGGTCAACAATATACGGTAGATAATATCTTACCCCATGTGCTTAGTTAACAAGTTGTGTACACAGATACATGTTGTATCTTATGTACTGACACACTCAAGATAAGTTAGCAAGTAGTTCGACTAGACTTTAAGCAATATTGTAAAGATCTTCTTGGACTATAAAAGAAGATCTTAGACTCGATATTTTGTGTCGATAAGTTGTTGGTTGATATTGTGAAAACACTTAGAACTTTCATAACTGTTAGAACAAGAACAAACAAAAAAATATCACAAGTTAGAAAAACTTAAGATTCAAGGTTGTAACCCTAGTGATAACTCAAGATCACTCGTATTATTATCATTAATAATATTGAATCATTTGGTGATAATCATTCATTGTTCATTGTCATATAACAATCACAACCGTTCCATTTCCATAACACATAATAACCTTCTAAGTGTGATTAAGTAGATTCCGCATACTTAATCATATTAACTCAATATATCATACACACAAAGAACAAAAGGTTTAACCACCTTAACCGTGTGTCGAATCCCTCACATATTTTATGCACCAACTTTAAAAATAAATTTCTTAAACTTATTTAGTATAAGTACAAGTCTCTAAACCTAGTGAACAAGTGCTTAATGCACAAAATCCAAAAATCTTATTTATATACTTTTAAACTTAATAAAATTTACATATAATGAATATAATTTAACTAACCAATAAAAATATATTTTCCATAATACTTACACTATAATACCTCCCTATTAAGCTCATAGTACAACCCTTACAAGCACAAACCAAATTTCTTTTCTCTTCTTCACAAATTCGACACATATATAATTAAATAAACCCTAACTATTTTTCTAACTAATAAATACTTAAACATAACCCTACATTAAATTTGTTACTACCCTAAATCCTAGAAGCAACATTTTAAAGCTAATGTACTACCTACCCAAGCCCATTCGATCCAAATTCTACCTCCCTAGCTCGAATCTCATTAGGATCAAACCAAACCATTTCCTTTCCAATCCCTAAGTAAACTATACAACATAAACACTCTTCTATGACTCATAAAACCTCCACATCACTTTGTCCCTCTAGGTAGTTAGGATACTTGGCTTTTAAACAAAACACATCACCACCACACGACCCAACTCTCCTTCTTCATACATGTGTTCCTTACTACCTCACCATGTCCCCTCCAACTCAACATGATGACCTAGACACCCTTTCCTCATTTCCCTATAATAACCAAACCCTAACCTTCTCACAATATACCAATCGATCCAACATATTAGTGCAAATATTACGATATTTAAACTAAACGGTTTCTTCGGTTTTAATAATGACAAACATGTAACTTGTAATACATAACGTAAAATGTGCAAGTTACTTGCAAACACAAATCATCAATGCATACTTACATTAACACCTCCCGACGTCTCAAGTATGCTTCAACGAAGTCGTAGATTTCCATCCCGACATAAATCACTCAAGGTATGGACAAACAAATCTACTACTTGACAAATGATCAAAGGATTTTATTTTTCTAAACTTCACATTTTTAAAATGACAAAACATTTTTTCAAAAATATATTTCACAAATTATTTTTGAATTAAAAAGAAATGTTTTATTTTGAAAAATATGTTTGAAAATCCCAACAGTCAAATTTCCCCCCAAAACAGCTCCTAACATCCCCAAATAAACCTTCCCCACTAAAGACAAACGAAGGAGCGTCCATGGTTCCTTTAAATAGGGACGGCTCCACTAAATTTAGTGGAGCCGTCGGGTATTTAGTGGAGCTGTGGGTCTGTAACGGTCAGATTTTCCCTTGCCTATAAATAGTGGACCATTCCACACTTCCAACTTGATTTTTCCAGTCCTTTTTCTCTGGTCTAATCCCTCCTCACTTAGATGACTTTATTTGATCATTTGGAGAGTCTTAGTTTGTTTAAGAGTGATCCAATCATCCATTCAAGTGATCCTCTTCATTCCTCTTGATTAGCAAGAGAAGAACACAAAGTATCCAAGTAGATACAAAGTGTTGTCATCCCTCTTGATTAGCAAAAGAAGAATACAAAGTATCCAAGTAGATACAAAGTGTTGTCATCCCTCTTGATTAGCAAGAGAAGAACACAAAGTATCCAAGATGATACAAAGTGTTATTGTTAGGAACACGTTTTAATTATTTACAAGTCTTGTTCATTTATAATGTTGCAAGTTTAATAGGATTATATTGTTTGTAATTATGGACCGGTCCATTAGTAATCCATGGACCGGTCACATTAGTAAGTCCATGTTAGCAACATGCATGGGAATATTCCTAGAATGATTCCCTTCCCATTGCCTATAAATACAAGGCATGGGGTGCTTACTTATTGTCGGTTTTTCATGTATTGTGCGGAAGCTATGTTCGTGTAACGTTTGATCTAATTGAAAAGCCTACCATTCTTATTCTTCTCTTCTTAGTTCTCTTCTCTAGTTTAGCTTATTAGCTTATTGTGTTTCATACGTAGCTTAATATATAGATAGTAGTACGAGTTCTTATTGTCTTAACGTGTGTGTGTTTGAGATCTAAACGTGACCTACAAGTGGTATCATACGCCAAGGGATTATTAGGATAGTGTGTTTGAGTCATTCGTATTCTTAATTACGTTGGTTTTCTAGATCTAATAAGGTTTTTGTTCAAATCTTTACGTGAAACTCTTGTTTGTGTTGAAAAATCACTTTGAGCTCGTTACACTTTCACAAATCTTCGTCAAATTTCAATTTCTAATCGTTAACAAGCTTAATCTTCATTGAATCTATTGGTTACTAATCGTTTAAAGTCAAAAACAATCGTGATTTTTGGTTATTTGGACGATTTGGTATAATCCGTATATTTAGCGATTGGAAAAAGTTGATGAAAAGTGCTACTTTGGTTTCTGAGTGAACTTCGACAAAAAGGGGTTTTATCGCAGTTGGCAATCAAGAAAGATTAGGGTTTCATCGCAGTTGCAAGCTAACTAAGGATTCTATCGCAGTTCGAATCAAGAAAGATTAGGGTTTCATCGCATTTGGAAGATCTTCAATTATCGCATTTGGGACTCAGTATTGTACTTTCTTGTATTAGAAAGATTACATACTTCGACTTGGTTGCTTCTCTTCTCTTGTATAAGAGATTGAGAATTTATCGAAATTGGACTTGTGATAAAATTATCGCAGTTGCTATAAATTATCGCAGTTTGATTTCTTATCTTATCGCACTTGGTCAACTGATATTATCGCACTTGGTGAACTCAACTCATCGCATTTGGTGTACTAGTTTATCGCATTTGGTGAATTGTCCTTATCGCAATTGGTGAACTGTTATTATCGCACTTGGTGAACTCAACTCATCGCATTTGGTGTACTAGTTTATCGCATTTGGTGAATTGACTTATCGCAATTGGTGAACAGTACCTATCGCATTTGAACAAAATCTTTTGGATTTTTCAAAATCAATTTTCCATAACTCATCAACACATATCTTAATTATCTTCAAGATCCAGATATGTCTCAACCACCTCACTTCAATTACTACTATCAGCTACAGCAACATCCTCAACAACAACAATTCCATCCTCAGTATCAACAACAACAAGCATTCGTACAACAGCATCAATTTCTCTCTCCACCACAAGTATCCCCACAACAAATCATGCAACAGAATCAACAACTGCAGAATTACTCATCCTACTCCAGAGAACCTCATTGGTTTAACAAGATGTGTGAAGCAATTAGTAGTCAGCAATCACGTCATGAAGCTGGAAGTCAAGAAACTCCACCAATGCTAACTCCGGGTAACTACGTGCAGTGGGCTAGTAGATTCCTCAGATTCGTTGAACTCAAAAAACCCCATGGTCAATATCTCAAGAAGGTCATTGAAGAAGGACCCTATCCTATTCCAGCTACTGTGGTTTCAGCAACTCCAGAGAGAGAAGAAACATCCACACCCATTCCGGTTGCTAATT
The DNA here is from genome assembly GCA_021014915.2 of Artemisia tridentata subsp. tridentata. NCBI lineage: Eukaryota > Viridiplantae > Streptophyta > Magnoliopsida > Asterales > Asteraceae > Artemisia > Artemisia tridentata. The sequence continues at coordinate 65,323,440 of CP139507.1, forward strand.
ACACAACTGAGCAAACATTACAACAAGAAGCAAACCAATTGGCTATGTCTTTCATACTTCAAGGAATTCCCAATCCTATCTACCGAAGTATTGATGCTCAAAAGACAGCCAAAGATATGTGGGAACATGTTCATCTCCTCATGGAAGGAACAGAGTTGAACCAAGAAGATCTTGAGTCCAAGTTATATATGGAGTACACTCACTTCATCATGGAACCAGGGGAGACCATTGAATCTTACTACCACCGTTTCACCAACATTATCAACGATCTTGATCGTCATGATATAAAGTTACCAAAGATTGCTGTCAACTCCAAATTCCTTGGATGTCTTGGTCCTGAATGGCAAAAATATGCAACTTTTGTGAGGCAGACAAAGAAAATTGGTGATGTCAAATATGGACTTATGTATGATTACCTCAGACAACATCAATCAGAAGTGGATAAAGAAATTGCAGCACGAGGAGGCTTCACACCAGCACCAACACCAAACTCACTTGCTCTCGTTGCTCAATCTAACTTCTCTTTACCACAACAGGAATTTGGAAACTCATCTTTTCAACCAAGCATTCCACCCCAACCTCATAATCAAATCGTTTCCTATGAAGCACCTCAACAATACTCTGATAACCAGATGGTTCCCTACAACAACACCGATTCAGTGATGTACTCAAATGCAGACTATGATGAAGAAGAGGACGCTTTCAATTCTCTTAATGAAGCATTTGGATTAATTGCTAAAGCATTTGGCAGATTCACCAAATCCAACAACCGTCTTCGTTCATCTTCAAATACCAGAAATCAGGCTGTTGTTAATGATGGGAGAGTAGAAGTTCAGAATAGGTCTTCAGGCAGATATGGTTCAGGAAATCGTGGATATGGTAATCAAAGGGTTCAGTCAGGAGGAAATAGGTTCAATACTGCAGGGGCAAACAGAAACAGTATGGGGAATGTTCAGAGAGGAAATTCGACTGTTGGGAATGGTCAGAAAGGCATTGCTAATACGTCTATCACATGCTACAATTGTGGGGGGAACGGTCATATGGCTAATGCTTGTCCGAAGCCGAGAACAATGGGCAGTCAGTATCACAAAGAGGCTCTTATGATGGCACTCAAAGATGAAAGGGCTGCTGGCATGATGACTCAGAATGATCAAAGTTTTATGGCAAATGTGGAATCAGATGATGAGATGGAAGACCTTGAAGCAAATGCTGCAGTCATGCTTATGGCTAATATGCAAGAAATGAATATGTCCGAGTCAGGCCCGGTATATGATACTGATGGTCTTTCTCAGGTACCCGATCCTACATGTCTTATTCATGAAATTGCTTCACCTTCTGTATCTTCATCTACAAACGAAACTTTTGTTCAAAATGAGTTATTATCATCACCATCCGATGATCAAGTTAACACAGTTGTATCATTTGATGATGATAAAACCGTTGTTTCCTTTGATGATCTCATCGATGATGCTAATTGTTATCATATTGAACAAAAAGATCATTTGAATGATCAAGATTCGGAATTACAGGCCTTGTTATTGACCACCCACTCACAAATAGAAAAATGCAATGACATCAATCAGAAACTCAAAGAGAAAATTGCAGTGTTAACAAAGGATAATGAGTGCTATAAAATACAACTTTCCGGATATCTAAAACAAGATAAACGTGAAAAAGGTTTTGAAAAGGCTTTCCAACAAGAGTATGTAAAAGTTCAAAATTTAGAAAGTCAAGTTCGTGAGCTAACCATTGCCAAAGCTGAGCTTTTCTCTCAGAAAGAAAAGGATCAGTTTGAGTTTAAAATTCAACTTGATACTTTAACTTCTGAGTTGTTGAAAACTCAATCTGAGCTTTCTGCATCTCAGAAGGATCTTCTTGAAGAAAAGAAAGCCAATAGGAAATGTGTTGACTCCTATCTTGATCAAATTCTGGATTTGGAAACCAAACTCAAAGACTTTCAAAATGTTGTGTATAAAACGGGTAATTCTGTAACGCAAATTCAAAAGAATGTTGTAAAACCAAGTCCTAAAGGAGTAAGTTTTGCACTTGGCAGTGACACACCCCGCAATTTACACAAAGCACTCAAAGAAAATCCTAAGTTGTACAATGCAACATTTCTGTTAGATGATTCCTTTCAACGTGTTGTTATGTATTCTGTTGATGAAGAAACTGATTTTCTTGAAAACAAGATTGAGGGTCGATCCAATTCACAAACAAAGTTTTCAAAAGTACATTATGATTATAATGCCCGACCTCATTTGAGCAAATCATTTGTTCCTCCTAAGGATCATCCAGAACAAACGTTAACATACACAAACATAAGTGCTCCCTCGTCTATAACTTCTGTCCCTACGACTGGTGTACAATTCAAAGATTGTTTGACAGAGGATCTTGTTGATCCACAAATGCCTCAAGAATGTCGGGTTCTTCGATATTTTCAGACATTTATGGATGACATTTCTCGTTTGGAAAGTGAAATTGAGTTCAGTTCTCAAATTCCTATCTCGTCTTTTCTTTCTCCTGTTCAGAAAGAAAAGAAGGAGATTCTTCAAAAGAAAATTCTTCCTCATGTCAGAAATCTGAAAAAGGGTGCAACAAGATGGGAAGAGGAGTTATATACGGAATTAGCATCTATGAAATCCATTTTCAAAGCTAAAGATGACAAGGTTCAACGTCAAAAACTTCAAAAGAAATTTTTAGCAAACGAAAATGATCGACTCTTGGAAAAAGTCTTGTGTTATGACGTAGTCTCTGTGATTATGAATTCGCTCTATGAATCTGGTAATGCTTTAATTGTGAATGAGCATGCTGTGGATATTAAGATGTTGCATATGGAGATTGATAATCTGATACATGAGAATGAGAATCTTCGACAAATCAATGGTGATGTGGAAAACAAAGCTTTTAATCTTCAAAAAAGGTTGGACTGGTGTCAAAAACGAAGTCTTGAATTTGAACTCAAATTTCAAAATCTCATGGGATCTCTATCATTTCAAAACAGTCATGAACAAATCAAAGAAACAAAGGCTTTCTTAAAAGTTAAACTGTTTCAAAATGAAAAAGACCTGGATGAAGTTATTCAAAACAGAAATGACACAGTCTACCTAAACAGGAAATTAGATTCACAAAATCAAGAGTTCCAACACATCATTATTGATTTAAAGAAGAAGATCAGAGTTTTAGACAAGAGCAAAGCAAACATTCATAAGATTGCTCCAGGAATGTATGTAGTGGACAAAGAACATACCAAAGCATCTAACACAACCACTGATTCAGCTACTTGTACTTCCACAGGACTAGAAACCACCTCTAAGATCAACCATTCCAAGACTCACAAGAAACAGAGGAAGAATAGAGTCAAGAAATCTAGGAAGGAAGTATCTAAGTCTGAAGAAGTCCAAGAAAGTAGTTTGAATAAGACACATGTAACATCAGGAATAGAATTGCACTTATCTGAGTCTAGTTCTAAGAATGATGTAACAGATGATAACTCTTTAAATATTAATGAAGATGTTTTGGTTGACGCTACTTGTGTTTTTTGTCGTCATAGCATACTATCTGGTGATCATACAAAATGTGTTGCTAAAACTTTGCTGACTAAGAGAAAGAAACGAACTAGTGGCGCTTCCTCTAGGCTTAAAACCATTGCGAAATCCATTTTAGGGATGCCTCCACTAGATGTTTCTGAGGAGAAAATAGAAAAGCCCCAATCCAAGACCAAAAAATCACCTAGTGCATACCTTAGGAAAAAGGCAGAGACTAGTTGGACCTGGCAACGCTGGTTACAGAACACTTTTGATTTTAAATGGTTACCTAAAATACTAACCTCTTGTGTCACTAACCCAGCGGATCCAACCGTTATCAATTCTCCACCTGTTTCCGATGTTTGTGATGCAGGTGATTCAAATCGTCCTTTGGATTGTTGATAGCGGGTGCTCCCGACATATGACCGGCAATCTCAAACTTCTTCAGAACTTTGTTGCAAAGTTTATCGGAACGGTCAGATTCGGGAATGATCACTTCGCTGCAATTATGGGCTATGGGGATTATATTAATGGGAACATCGAAATCAGCCGTGTGTATTATGTTGAAGGTCTCGGTCATAATTTGTTCTCCGTGGGACAATTCTGCGATGGAGACTTGGAAGTAGCATTCAGGGAGAAAACATGCTTTATTCGTGATCTTCAAGGGAACGACCTTATGAAAGGGAAACGCGGAACAAGTCTGTATTCTATCTCCTTTGACGGCATGACAGCTTCTTCTCCTATTTGTTTACTCTCCAAGGCTCATCCCACGAAAGCTTGGTTATGGCACAAAAGATTGTCTCATCTCAATTTTAAAACCATGACTGATCTTGCCAAGAAGAAATTAGTTGACGATCTACCAAAGTTCAGATATGCCAAGGATCACTTGTGTTCTGCTTGTGAACAAGGGAAAAGTCATCGTGCCCATTTTCCTCCCAAAACAGAACACAGCACAGACCATGTCCTACAACTGCTTCATATGGATTTGTGTGGTCCGATGCGCGTTCAGAGTATTAACGGGAAGAAGTATATTCTGGTAATAGTAGATGATTACTCAAGATGGACTTGGGTCTATTTCCTTCGAACTAAAGATCAAGTTCCGTCTATCCTCATCACGTTTCTCACAAAAATTCAAGTTCAAGTCCGCAACACCGTCCGAATCATCAGAACAGACAATGGGACTGAATTTAAGAATCAAATCATTCGGGATTTCACAGAGAAACATGGGATTGTTCATCAGACTTCTATAGCTCGCACTCCGGAACAAAATGGTGTAGTTGAAAGACGAAACCGGACGCTCGTGGACGCAGCTCGAACTATGTTGATCAATGCTCAATTACCGGATTATCTTTGGGCTGAAGCTGTCAATACTGCTTGTTATACTCAGAACCGTGCAATGATCACCAAAAGACACACCAAAACACCATATGCGATTATAAAAGGGAGAAAACCAAACATCAACCATTTTCACGTCTTTGGAGCTTTGTGTTATCCGAAGAATGATAAAGATGATCTTGGTAAACTTAAGGCTAAAGCAGATATTGGGATCTTTGTTGGATACTGTGAGAACTCCAAGGGATATCGTATTTGGAATCGTCGGACTGGGGATATTCAAGAAACCATACACGCTAATTTTGATGAACTCACCGAAATGGCTTTTGAGCAAGACCGCTTAGAACCCGCACACAACCGTCTGAACTTTCCTGAATCTTCATCTGCACCCCTACCTTTCAACAGGAAAGATCTGGAAGATTTGTTTGCACCAATGTTCGATGACGTTCGTGTTACTAGTGCATCAGATGCTTCCACCAGTTCCGCTGCTCAACAACTTCCACATCAAGCACCTGATCCATCAGCATCTACCTCTACAGTAGTTGCTGCCGATGCACCACAACCTGAACCATCATCAACAATGGAGAAAACACCTCAACCAGCAGTTGAAGATTCATCCCCCATTTCTAACAATGTTCCACCACCATCAGGATATGGCGGGAACGCCTTCTTTAATCCATTTGCTCCACCACCAACTGTTCCAGATTCTGGAGAATCATCCTCAAGCAACATGGACCCGTCATATCATCATCACAACGTTCAACACTACCCATCCACTCATAAATGGACAAGGGATCATCCATTAGTAAATGTGATTGGCAATCCAGATAAACCAGTTATGACACGACAGAAACTCCACACAGATGGTGAAACCTGCATTTACGCTCTCACCATTTGTCAATCTGAACCAAAAAATATCAAAGAGGCCTTAACTTACGACAATTGGATTGAATCAATGCAAGAAGAGTTGGATCAGTTCAAGAGATTAGAAGTTTGGGAACTCGTTGAAAAACCAGATGGAGTTTATGTTGTGGGTTTAAAATGGATCTGGAAAAATAAGCTGGATGCAGAAGGAACGGTTATTCGTAACAAGTCTCGGTTGGTTGCTAAAGGGTATAGCCAAGAAGAGGGTATTGATTTCGAGGAATCGTTTGCTCCAGTGGCTAGGCTTGAAGCAGTGCGAATGTTTCTGGCGTACGCGGCTCATAAGAACATCACGGTTTACCAAATGGACGTGAAGACAGCATTCCTGAACGGACAACTTCGTGAGGAGGTGTATGTTTCACAACCAGAGGGCTTCGTCGATCCAGAACATCCACAACATGTTTACAGGCTTAAGAAAGCTCTCTATGGTCTTAAACAAGCTCCGAGAGCATGGTACGATAAACTTGCTGCATTCTTGCTTGCTAATCATTTTACTAAAGGATCTGTGGACCCGACTCTGTTTATACAAAAACACGGGGAGGACATTCTCATCGTACAAATTTATGTGGATGACATCATTTTTGGGTCTACCCATAAAAAGTACTCAAACGCTTTTGCAAAACTAATGAAACAAAACTTTGAGATGTCCATGATCGGTGAATTAAACTTTTTTCTAGGATTACAAGTTCACCAGTCACCTCGTGGTATATTCTTGAGTCAGTCTAAATATGCACAAGAGATATTAAAGAAGCATGGCATGACAACTAGTGACACCTATAACACCCCAATGGCCTCCTCATCCCCGAAGCTAGATGCTGATTTACATGGGAAACCCACTGATCCTACAAATTATCGTAGTATAATTGGGTCTCTTATGTATCTCACAGCTAGCAGACCGGATGTTGTATTTGCCACATACCTGTGTTCCCGCTATCAGTCTAACCCAACAGAAAGACATTTATCTGCTGTTAAAAGAATCCTAAGATACATCAAGGGAACCATTCACTTGGGGATCTGGTATCCAAAGGATTCTGGTTTTGCACTAACTGCTTTTTCAGATGCGGATCATGCGGGATGTATTGATACAAGGAAGAGCACATCTGGTGGTGTCCAATTTCTCGGTGATAAACTGGTGTCCTGGCAGTCAAAGAAGCAAGATTGTACGTCTCTATCATCCACGAAATCAGAATATGTAGCCATGTCTGCCTGTTGTGCTCAAATCATTTGGATGCGATCACAACTGATGGACTATGGTTACATATTCAACAAAATCCCGATGTACTGCGACTCCAAGAGTGCCATAGCTATCTCATGCAACACAGTCCAACATTCCAAGTCCAAACACATCGCTCTCAGATATCACTTCATCAAGGAGCATGTGGAGCAGGGTACCGTTGAGCTATATTTTGTGGGAACGGAACACCAATTGGCGGATCTTTTCACGAAAGCTTTACCTCATGAACGTTTTGTGAAATTGGTTCATCAAATTGGAATGCGATGTTTGACTCCTCAAGAATTAACAAACTTTCTCAATAACAAATAAATGAGTCAAATATCCAAACTATCTTTGTAAATACATATTAAAAAAAAAAAAAAAAAAAAAAAAAAAAAAAAAAAAAAAAAAAGTGCAAGTACAATTCCTTCTCCAACACTTTGTTCATTTTTCAATTTTTTGAACACGTGTTGAGGGGGAGACATAATTTTTCCAAAATCTTAAAATTGTACTTGCATATTTTCAGAAATTGTTGTTTCACAAGTTTTTGGTGATAAGATGTCAAGATAGAAATGTTGTGTGCCTAAAATGTGATAAATGAGACTTAGTGCTTAGTTTGATGGTGGTTTAGGACTAGAATTTCAAAGTTTCTAAGGTTAGGGGACTATATGTGTAATAATTGCAAAGATCATTGGTAGATATTTAAGTTGGAAAATTTAATATACCGCAGTTATTACACTGCCATTCTTCACCAACCGAAGTAAATACAACCCACCCACCATCATCAACGGTTCACATTGATTCTGCCAATCCGAACAAGATCTTTGATTTTTGTGAGTGCTATTATGTTTATATTGTTATTATAAAACATGGTTTTGAACGGTATCATGATCCAACGGCTAGAACATTCAAAATTGAGAAATTTAGTTCTAGGGTTTGCGTTAAAATTAGGGATTTTGATCAAGAGTGTTTGAGTTGAAAATGATTGCACGATAACACTTTTACAATGTTAGGGAACCTATATTGCATGCTTAATCATACCCAGAAACCACAAATTAATCGAATTGAATTTTAGGGTTTAAGCAACGATTTGGGGAAAACCTTGTGAATGCGTTATTGTGTAATGTGTTTACTGAAAAGTTGTTGTCTGATGTTTAATTGATTATTGCCATGCTTGGATCATACCCAGAAACACTTTAAGTGATTTAATTAGGTTTTAGGGTTTAAGAAGAACATGAACACTAGCAGATTTGATTCTTGAATATTTGTGGTTCGTTAATGTTATAACTTAGTCCAAATGCTCATAATAGTCATCTAAGTTGATTGTGAATATCTGTGGACATAAACCATGAGTTATAATGAATCACGATAAAGATTTGAGTGTTTGTTCATCGTCAAAAGTGTTCGTAAACTCTTGTATTAGAGTTTATCGAAGTTGGCCAAAATTATCGCAGTTGTGGTAGTTATCGCAGTTGTGATAGTTATCGCAGTTGAGATAATTATCGCAGTTGAGATTTTTATCTTGATTGACTTAATTATCTTGATTGATATAATTATCGCAGTTGGATATTTATCGCAGTTGGATGATTATCGCAATTGGGATGATTATCGCAGTTGGGATGATTATCGCAGATGGGATGATTATCGCAGTTGGATAAATATCGCAGTTGGATTTGTTATCTTGATTGGATATTTATCGCAGTTGTCATAGTTATCGCAGTTGTCTTTAATTATCGCAGTTGTCTTTAGTTATCGCAGTTGTGATCTGATATAGAATTTAATTAATTTCCTTAGGTATATTTTTATATACTTATTGAAATTTATCAAATTTTATTGAATTTGGCTAAATTTTTGATAAATTCTTTGACCAAGCATGTATCAACTAATCATAAATACAATAGGGTGCCATGTGTTGTTCTTTAAACTAACAATTTTCTAACAAACATGCATTCTGTATATTTGTATATGATTGTTGATTCAGAGACACATCAATGGCAACTTCTCAACAACAACCTCTTCCTGCTCTCACCAAAGAAGAAGTCTTTCCTCGAGGGTATACTCTGGAAATAGGGAAGAACAATTCACGGGTAGAATTGGACAAGATCAAATGTTCTGATCCAAGTTGTCAGATTGCTGTAGAGATTCTCAAAGCTCACAAATGCAGGGATATTCTTGACAGCTCAGACACCATTCCAGAACTATATATTCATCAATTCTGGGATACCTTCACTAAGAGCAATGATGACAAGTACTTTACTTGCACACTGGATCGGAAGCAAATCAGAGTTACACCTGCTACTCTCAGAAAAGCCTTGAAACTTCCAGAGGCACCTGAAGCTGCTGCCCGATTCCATCCAACACCTTCAGAGTCAGAGGTCATGCAATTCCTGGAAGATATTGGTTATGATGTTCAGCCTGATACACCATTAACCACAATCTCCAAGGTTAATGCCAGATACATTCCTCAACCCTGGAGGACTATCTTCTTCATCATAACACATTCAATATCTGGAAGAGATAGTGGGTTCGAGCATCCAAGACTGGCTCATCTTCAAGTCTTGTGGGGATTTCTAAACGAAGAACCTATTGACTTTGCTGCTCTTATTTGGGATGATATAATGTACTTACAGCGTAAAATTTTCAAGAAAATCCCATTTGTTCGATTCACCAAAGTTCTTATCAGCTATTTACTTGATCAACATGAAGACCTTGATAAACGTCCTACAGATCAAGAAGTTCATGAATATAGCATGGATAAAACATTGGGCAAAGTTTATTTCCCGAAGGAGAGCACACGAAAGCAAGGTGCAAGGTTGCCAGAATTTTTGATGCCAGATGAGGTTAGAGAAACAAAAGCTTATCATGATTATGATCTAGCATACCGTGAACGTCGTGTAGGTCTTGCCAAGATGGTTGAAGAACCTAGATCTTCCAAGACTCGTTCTAAAGGTAAGACAAAGACAGGAAGTACCTCAAGTGTCTCTAAACCAAAAGAAAAACATCCAAGATCAACATTCATCAAGAGGAGAGTACCCAGCAAACCACAGCCAAAACCAGAACCATATAGAATCATTGATGAAGACACAGAATCTAACTCTGAATCATCTGAATCTGAAGAAGAACATGTCTTTATGACTGAAGAAGAAGCTGAACTTCACAATCAGATCTCTAAGGAGAATGCACAAAAACAAAGTCTCAAATCATTAAAAGCAGATGAAGAGCGTAGAGCAAAGAAAGTATTGGAACAACAGAGGGAGTATGAAAGAACACATGGGGTTGGAGGATCACAAAATGTTCCTAAAGCAGTTTCGACCCAAGACAATCCGGTTAATCAACCCGGAGGGTCTGGAGCTGAATCAACAAAGGTCTCTTCACAGCAAACAAGTTCGGTTAATCAACCCGACTTGGGAGCACCATCTCAGGAGGATAAGGAAAAAGATCAGGATAGCAACATTGTTTTCTCTGACAAGGATATTTCTGATTCTATGTTTAATGACAATCCCGAGGAACAAACACGCAATGATGATAATGAAGATTGGAACTTAGAAGAAGAAGAAGATATTCTGGGAGATCAAACAATTAAAGCAGCCAAAGATCTTGAAGAGCAGAAAAGACAAGAGGAAGAAAGGAAACGTAAGGAGGATGATCAAGCTAACCGGGAAGCCGAAAGCTACATTCGTTCTCACACTCCAACACCTCCTCGTTCTCCTCCAAAAGACACAGCAAAATCTGCACTGACTATGGTTGTTTATAACCCACAACAGCAACAAGAACAACCACCAGTTCAACCCTCGTCTGGTTCTTCACCCAAGACACCTCCTGGGTCACCACCTAAGAGTCCTACACCTCCACCCTCACCTCATAAGGAATCAACTACCAAATCTGATGAACCAATCCCTTCACTCACTGCATCATCTTCGCGATCTTCATCACCAAAATCTAAATCAAAAGCAACAGTTTCTGAAGATATTCGTAAGGCCTTCAAAGGAAAGAGCAAGAGAAGAATCATCCATGTAACCAAAGTCGAAGTTGTGTCTCCTGCAGCAAAAAGACTTAAAAAGGCTGTAAAGAGAGCACAAGCTCAACGAGACAACCAAGCTACAACTAAATTGGCTGAAATGGAAGACTTAGTCAAGAAGTTGTCTCAACAAATGGAAGAAATGCAGAAAAGCAAGAAGCAGATCGATGAATTCCTTGGTTTCAACATCAAAGATCATATGACACGCAAGGCAAAGAAATTTGTTAAGCAATTTCTTCCTGATCTTCAACAAAACATCAATGATCATATTGATTCACAACTTGATGAAAAGATCAAAGAAGCCGTCTCTTCTTCTTCTCAAACCAAATCACTTCAAGATCTCTCCATTGAAGATATCGAGCTTGTACTTCTCGACAAACTCTTTGCTATCATCTCTCCCTCTCCAGAAGAAATCAATCTGATCACAGCTCTTCGTGCACACATTGACAAGAAATCATGCAAAGAAACTGCTGACAAAGGAAAACGGATTCGAGAAGATGATGAGGATGATCAGGACCCTAAACCCGCACAAAAGAAACACAAAGGCGGGTCAGGGATTCACATACAGGAGCCAACTGAACATAAACCATCATCTCAACCTCCCAAACATCAATCCTCTGGTCCAACTGAAACCGAGCATCACAATGACCAATTCACAAATGAAGATATGGAATTCCAGCCACACGATGATCAACCTCATTCATCATCACCATCACCGTCACCAAAGTCAAAGCTATCCAAGTCCAAGCCTTCACACGGCAGAAAGTCATCTACCGGACCAACGGTTGTCTCATGGCTGGATAATGATACGGATGTGCTAGGAAATGAATGGTTCGATCATCTTGCAAGCGCTCAAGTTCAGACTGACGAAGCTTCACGAGTTGAAGACAGCACCTTTGCTGTTACTCAAGAAATTAAAAGAACTCTCAATATTAAGAAAATGACCAAAAAGGAACTTCGCCGGATCAAGAATGATGCTTTCCTTCTTCTGAAGAACAAATCCAATAGCGCAGCAGAACTCGAATATCACCTTGAAAACATTGCACGGACAATGTCAAGTGACTTTGACTGGGCTAGTCCAGACATCGTCAGGCAAGTTGGCAAGAATCAACCATTCACCACTGATTGGACCAAGCCACTGACCGTGATTCGAAGACATCATCATTCGGAAATTCCCTTTCTAATGTTCTTCAACAAAGACTTGGAACTTCTAAAGAATGGAGCTCAAGGGACGACAAAGTACGCTACATCTATCACTTTCACACCAGCTGCTCACAACACACAATCAGCTATTGAAGAGGCAGCTATCAACAGCAAACTGTTTGTTAAACAGCTCGTCAAATATGATCGTGATGCAGAGCTGGGGATTCATCACTGGTACTCTAAAAGACAAACCTGGTACAAGTACAAGCTTGCCCTCCAGAAATCAAAAGAACCAGTTTACAGTGATCTCAGAATCTTGGCTGTCATCAACGTAAGCGGATCCAGAAAATGCGATTATATATTTCTAGACGAGATCACAGTAAAGAGAATCGACAACAACCTCTACACATTCTCAGAGGCGGATTTTCCTGATTTGAGTCTAAATGATATCGAAGACATGTATCTAATGAAGATTCAAGGCAAACTGCAGCATCTTACCAATGAGCTTCGATATGCACTTAGTACTTCCCTTTGTCATTACATCAGGAGAACCATCATCAAAGAACGTGTCGAAGATCTCCAGCTTGGTGTTGAAAGTTATCAGACTCAGCTTAACCTTGTTGAACCACAGTTCCTTCTACACAGCAAAAAGGATCCTCAGTACACCATGCTACATCGTCCAAATTTTGGGTTCGTCTACAGAAGCACAACTGATTTTCACCGATTCATGGCATTCACTGAAATTCACAAGTTCTGTGATGATACCCTCAAGAGTGTACGTGATGGGTTAGCTAATAGAGTTCGAGATTCGATGTTGGGAAAATCCAGAAGATGGAATTCAAAAGAGCTGCGACAAGTAAAGGAATTTATTCGGACGATGGAAGAACGGTTATACCATCGGGATCAGATAAGGAGGCTCGAGAGCTATGTTGGGGGTCGTTCGCCATTCGCCATCAGACTGTTTCAGCGAACTGACCCAGTGTTCACAACTTTTGGTAAAGGTGGATGATGTAAGAATCAATTCTCAAAGTTCATCATATCATACTTCTTTCCATTATTGGCCTATCCATTACGGCTTGTGCACACATAACAGTGTACAACCCGGACCCCAAAGAAAGGACCCTGAGGTACGCTTCAGTGCCTCAATCCTGAAAAAGGAGCGAAAGCTTCTTACTTATGAGCAGAATTAAAACCAGAATGTTTTCTACCGTTTTTTCCAAACATTCTGCTCATAAGGACAAGTATTCCCTCGTCCAGGGGGAGTATTTGAAAAATATAATCTTTGTTCAAAAAGAAGTATCAAAGTTCTTGAAACTTCTTCCCTAAAACTCAAAAACAGCATATTTTAATCATAAACGTTTTTTTCCAAAAACATCATAAGTATGCTATTTTTGAGAGGGAGAAGAAACAGATGATTAAAATATGATGTCTCATTTGCTGGAATCTCGTGTGCTCAAACTCAGAATTGACCCTCGAATTGACGAATAGGAAAGTCAGTAGTCGAAAGGACATGTCCCGGACGGGTAATAATTTCAAGCCAGTTTATCTGGTGATGTAAGCGTGTCTCGCAAAGGACGTGTCTGAGTAGAATGTACCGATTTCGAGCGATAATCTTTGAATCTGATCTGGACGGGTAATAATTTCAAGCCAGTCTAACTGGTGATGTAAGCGTGTCTCGCGACGATCAGGTTCATTGAAAGTCAATCAATTCAAAAGTGCCAACTCTTTCCGGCATGTGCAAATTTCAAATTTATTACTTATGCGCACATGTTAAGGGGGAGTACTTCTGAAAATCATCAAACTCTCAAGGTGTCAACAAAATGTCTTTACAATTATCGACACTTTGAGAGATTTTCAAAGGTTTTGGTTGTATGGCATCCTTAGGATAGTCATGGAGTTATAAGGTGACTAAGGTTAGGGAAAACCGTCCTATGATCCGCCAGAGCCGGAGGGATCTACCCAAGGACAATACCAATAGTTTAGACTAGAAAGTCCTAGGTATAATATAAAAAAGGAGAAAATGAATGTACGGAGAAAGAAGGGGTTGAAGAATTAAAAAGAAAAGCAAAGAAAAGGGTGAAAAGAAATAGCCCTCCATTTGTTCAACCTTAGGGCAGACACCGGGTTCAATTCATAATCTACTGGTTGATGAGCATCACCGGTATTGAAGACCAAAGATGTCATGGACCCAGTGACGCACTAAAAAACCTTCTAAGCCACTCAAGTGTCTCTCAAAAGACATTTGTTTCATTCACACGGAGAACCCTTCATAATCTATCGACATCTCATTACGAGATTGTTGATATTGAAAAGGAGGCAATCTGCTCCACGCCTCCGATGACCAAACAAATGTGCACTTATTGAGTCTAGAGCCATGAGATTCATCAAAAGATCTCTTAGGTACACTTAGAATTACTCTGGTGTTCTACATCATGGGCATCAGGTGTAAATTAGGAAAAGTGTCCTTCGCAGATCTTAGCAATCTGCCAAGAACATTCATGAGAAAAGTCACATTTGTGATTATCAATGATTGAATGGAAATCCTGCCAGAACAACATCAAACAATTCTGATAGCAGGTCACTTCGGTAACTCCTTGTGGGTTACGCTTAGTGTTTGCTCCAAATGGTCTACAGTCGTGGGGTGATCTCCAGCGACTCACTGAATCGTGGGTGCACTTCGGTGTGTCCGTGTAATCCCTTTCGGGGGAATCCGGTTCAGAACGGTTTGGGTTAAGATTTGAGAAAGTCTTCACACTATGCTGTTGATGATCTCAAGTCTGAGCCTGTAAGTACCGGTTGGTACGTGCTGTTGCTGCTGTTGCTGCTGCTGCTGCTGAGGAGCTGGAGTTCGACCATCAAGACTCCATCATGCTTATATTTTGTAGAAATGTTCTCTTAATGACTCAGTTATTACAAAAGTTCAACACAAGCTATAGTAAAGTCAAAAGTTCAAGCATCTCAACCTTTCACAAGTTTAAAGATTGAAAAATGAGAAAATGTTGCAGATAACAAGTCAAAGATATATGAGCATGATGGAGAAGACGAGAAGACGTTGGAGATTGGCAGATAGAGACAACATCATATCATCATTACACAAGAACAAAGAACCAAAGATTATAAAGACGTCGGAAGCCTAAGAAGCAAAGAAGACGTCGGGCAACATTGATGATCAAGACTTAGGGGGAGATTGTTAGGAACACGTTTTAATTATTTACAAGTCTTGTTCATTTATAATGTTGCAAGTTTAATAGGATTATATTGTTTGTAATTATGGACCGGTCCATTAGTAATCCATGGACCGGTCACATTAGTAAGTCCATGTTAGTAACATGCATGGGAATATTCCTAGAATGATTCCCTTCCCATTGCCTATAAATACAAGGCATGGGGTGCTTACTTATTGTCGGTTTTTCATGTATTGTGCGGAAGCTATGTTCGTGTAACGTTTGATCTAATTGAAAAGCCTACCATTCTTATTCTTCTCTTCTTAGTTCTCTTCTCTAGTTTAGCTTATTAGCTTATTGTGTTTCATACGTAGCTTAATATATAGATAGTAGTACGAGTTCTTATTGTCTTAACGTGTGTGTGTTTGAGATCTAAACGTGACCTACAGTTATCATTCCTCTTCATTTGCAAGAGAAGAACTCAATGTATCCAAGAAGATACAAGAGTTGTAGTTGTTAGGTCTTGTAACATTTGTTACACTCTTGATTGTATCATAGCATACATCAAGATTATTTTTCTTTTGTGAGAGAGTGAGTCAAGATCATTGTGATCTTAAGAGATAGTGAAGATCTCTTGAAGCCATTGGGCTTGTGTGATTGATCATGTGGATCAAGGGTAGATCGTGGTAGATTCGTCAAACATAGGCACGGTACCGTGTGGTATTTAGTGGTACCGTGCCTATGTTTGACGAATTTTCACTGTTTCCTTTAGATCCCTGCATCCCTAACCTCAAGCCTGCAAAATTTTGCAAACTCACATACACCCTAGGATTCCCTCACTACACCATAGGACTCTAACACCAACTTTAGTTCGAATCCCACAACTCTTGCCTATATAAGGCCTCACCATTGCAAGCTTATCTTGCATCTCACATTCAAACCTTTTAGCTACACTTCACTCTTGACAGTGATAGCTAGTCTAAGAACCTTCAACCCATAGATCATCACACTCAAACCTTACAACCTTCAACTCATGGATCACCACACTCAAACCTTACAACCTTCAACTCATCAATCATCACACTCAAACCTTACAACTACTCCTCACTTTGGATAAGTGATAGTTAGTTAAACAACCTCCAACCCTCACAATCACACAAAACCTTTCATGCACCAAATTATCTCTAACACACAACTAGGATCATCCAATCTAGAAACCTAGAATTTCGTTACCTTAACCCTGTTAGAGATATCTACCAACAATCCTGTTAGGATCACATGCACCTTTTCTTTTTCCCTTTTGAAATATATCATGCATCTGATTGTCAGTGCAAACGATATATTAACCTAAACCATCCTTTCCCACCTTTCCTCAAAGGGCAAAACCAACATCTCCAACCACATCATCATCATCCTCCACCTTTAGGATTCCTACACCCTTACCTCCACCAAGTCCACCACAACCCTTAGCTATCACACTAACCCTATCACCATCAAACCTCTTTGGACTTGGCACCAACACATCATCCTTGTCACCATCACCATCACCACAACCTTTAGCTCTCACACTAACCTTGTCACCTACATCACCTTTTGAACTTGGCACTAACACATCATCCTTATCACTATCACCATCACCACAACCACTAATGGGTCATCCCATTATTTATCCCCTACAACCACATAACCCAAGTTGTCCTTGTTGTCACCACAACCAACACTCTCCCACCTTATGGAATCATTTAGGTATAACCTCTATCGAGTCTACTTTATGGCACGACTTGTCATAATAGTAATCATTTAGAGTATGTCTTATCAACAAACTATCCTTAACATCAATCATCTTAGGTAGATGATTATGTTGTTCAAAAGGTTTGTTAGAACTTTCCTTCCCAATGACAACTTGGAATAAGTCATTTAGTGCGTCAGTCAATGAACGAATCTCGTTCTTGATTAGTGTGATTGAGTGAACAATTACACCTTAGGTTTTCGGTCGGGTTGTGACACTTACGTGTTAACATAGTTTAACCCATGCATGTCTTGCTATGTGTATTCTATCCCTATAATGTTGCTCCTATACTGTTATATATTATGCTGCACGAAGCTAACCCTTGATGTAGGAAAAGCCTTTGTAAGAATTTGATCCATGGATCCGCTAGATACTAAGGTAAATAAACAAGGGGTTTAAGTCACCATAGGGGAGCATTGAGTTAGGGGGAGCTCGGGAGTATTTGAATACATAGCATGGAGTCGTCTTCACAAGTGTTGATAGAAGGCTTCACTAGGATGATGCAAACTCGCCTTTCTGGGGAGAAAAGGATAGTAGTGTAGTAAGGGGGAGTAGGAAGTAAATCCAAGGAAGCGCTCGAGGCAACTACCTTTTTGATTCGACAAAAGGGGGAGAAGGAAGTGTAAACAGGTAACTTTTACATTTTACTATGTCTTACGGTTTACATATTTGTCATCATCAAAAAGGGGGAGATTGTTAGTGCAAATATTACGATATTTAAACTAAACGGTTTCTTCGGTTTTAATAATGACAAACATGTAACTTGTAATACATAACGTAAAATGTACAAGTTACTTGTAAACATAAATCATCAATGCATACTTACATTAATACCTCCCGACGTCTCAAGTATGCTTCAACGAAGTCGTAGATTTCCATCCCGACATAGATCACTCAAGGTATAGACAAACAAATCTACTACTTGACAAATGATCAAAGGATTTTATTTTTCTAAACTTCACATTTTTAAAGTGACAAAACATTTTTTCAAAAATATATTTCAAAAATTATTTTTGAATTAAAAAGAAATGTTTTATTTTGAAAAATATGTTTGAAAATCCCAACAGTCAAATTTCCCCCCAAAACAGCTCCTAACATCCCCAAATAAACCTTCCCCACTAAAGACAAACGAAGGAGCATCCACGGTTCCTTTAAATAGGGATGGCTCCACTAAATTTAGTGGAGCCGTCGGGTATTTAGTGGAGCCGTGGGTCTGTAACGGTCAGATTTTCTGTTGGGTACGCTTCTCGCACCAAAATGTGACAACATATGTGTGATTACATTAGTTATCTTATTTGCCACAAACACATGGACTAGAACCGTCAATATTGTAAAGTCATGTGTTTTGGCTCTATAAATACACCTCCTAGACTTCACTAGGAGGGTTGAAGCTTGTGTGTTTTTACATTTTCCTATTATCAATAATACAAGTTTCCTCTTTATCTCTTTACTACTTTCTCTCACTAAACCTTTGCCATGGAGATGATGATCTTTCATCATCCAAGACCTCCCGATTCACATAAGTTAATCAAAACACGATCCATCAATTGGTATCGGAAGCCACGGTATTAGTTTTGGTTGATTGTTGTGATTTTTTCTTGTCAAAATCGTATTTATTTGAGGTTCAGATCTGTTTGTTTTTTAATCTGTTTGTGATGCTGTTGCAATATTTTATTGTCAAAAAGTACCATAAACAGTTTATCTACGTTGTGTGTATCTGGTCCATTTTGTTGTCTGTATACATCTTTATCCTTTTTTCTGTGACTGATTTGATTAATTGCCGTGAAGATTAAATGGGTTGGTCTTTTTTAACCCGTGAATATTGTGGTAATATTGCTGATATAAACTGATCAGAAAAAGAGTCAAAAGGTGATCGGAAAATATAGTCGGAAAATTTTGGCCGGAATCTCGCCGGATTTCTTGGTCAAAAAGTCAAAACCCTTATTTATCGCAGTTGCTTGTAAAGCAAATGCGATAAAACCCTCTTCTATCTGAGTTCGGTTTCTTGTACAAGAAATGCGATAACATCCAATCTCGATAATTTATCGCTGTTGAGCTTTTATCGCAGTTGCGTTTTTTATCGCAGTTGCGTTTTATCGCAGTTGTGACAACGCTTATCGCAGTTGGTACAAGATCACTTATCGCAGTTGCTCGGGTCAACAGTCAATCGGTCAACGGTCAATCGGTCAATGATCAAACGGTCAACGGGTCAACAAGTCAAACAATTATCTAAAATTAAAAAGAATAAAGAATAAGATGATGAGCAGAAGACCATTTAACTTCAACCAAATAGACACGAACAGAAATTTTAATGTATCATACAGTCTATGTATTACAAATGCCTCGAGACCAAATCGACAGTCAACTATAACAACCTCGACTAAGCCAAACAAATCATAACTACATTTCTAACATCAACTTGGGGTTGGATAGTGTTGGTATATTGATAGATTGAAGGAGATGGTTAGGATACATCAACTCGAAGTGAAAAATTAAAACAACTCAAGTAGAACCTACCGTGACCCTCCAAAGGATCTTGAAACCTTTACGTGATTTCTTGACTCGACTGATGCTGAAACTTTCATCAAGGTAACGGTGTGGTTGTGCCTGCGTTTGGTTTTAATTCGAATTGAACATAAGGTCGTGATAGAGTAATTTGGATTGAGTTGTCTTAGAGGTTGAGATGGAGGGGGCGGATTTATCTTTGTTGTGATAAGATGAGATTTTTTTTTCGGATCTATTTTGATGGGAGAGAAAAAGGTGTGTGATGGGGGCGGATTGTTTATGAGATTAGGGTTAGATTAAAGTGAGAGATATTAGGGTTATAAGTTTTATAATACCGTGTGTTTGCTTGGATCGGGTTAACCCGTGTGTTATAATTCTTATGGACTTGGATTTCTCATTGGGCTTTGTATGGATTGGATCCAGGTTTATTATTTGGCTGAAAATCACTACTGCCTGGTTGCTGTAATATCATACGCATGGACTTGAATGGGTTATTTCTTTGACTAATATTTGTTAGTCAAATTCTACATACTTGGCACATTTGGTATAATATTTGGCTATAATGAGTGGTATTTTATTACAAATTTTCACGGGGATACGTTTTTTTTTACAAGATCGGGATAAAACCATTATCATAGTTCATTTAAACCGTCAAAAGGCTAGTGTTGAGTATTGAACCGCAAGATGTGACTACGGGGTTAATTCTTTATTATTTATTTGAGGTTGAAGTGGGATTTCACGGGTGCGTGTACTTAGTATCTTGAAGATATCGGGGTTGGTTGGATGCATGATTCTTCGAGATCCTTGTTCGAGCTTATAATCTTCAAAATGATTAAGACTTGGATATCTAGTTATTTTTTTCTTTCTACCTATTACAAAATAACTATCACTTTAAAGGAGTTACGTTGTAGTGCTCAAGTGTCACACAAGATGTGGATTATTCAAGATGAATTCATATACAGTAAAGGATGGTTGGATGGGTATATGAATTGACCTATGCTTAAAGGAGTTACGTTGTAGTGCTCAGTATAGGTTCCTTAGTCAGACAATAGTGCAAGCTTAAGTCACAAGTTTGGGTTATTTTACTTCAGTCTCAAGTTCGTAATACTGGATTTTCTCCATCAGTGGTCACTACAAAAAGCCGTCAGAATGATAATGGGGTCGGTAAAGAGTTAGTTGAGAAGAGTATTGAAGAGTAGAGATTTTATCAGCAGTTGATTCTCACGGGCTATTTTTGGTACAACACACATCTTCGACAAATTGGACATACAGGGTGGACGCTGCCTCCGTTTCCATCGTAACCATAGTGTGTATGCTTCCGATTCCGCGAAGACATCGTGGGGGAAGAGAGAGTAGATGTGCTTTGACCTTCTTTGACTTTCTTTGCATTTTTTTGCAAAATACTCTTTTTCCGGATGGATCTGCATTCAGGGGGAAGAAATGAGCACATCGGGGACACATAACAGACTCACGTGATCGAACTTACAACTTTATTACTACCGGAAGATGTCCGCAGAGATGATCAGTAGTTCAGTTTTGTGATTTTGGTGTAATCGTTTCAACTTTCGCAGGGTGTGATGTGCGAAGTAGCCTACTTATGTGAGAAGATCTTACTGATTTCTTGCATGTTACCCCCGAACGGAGCTTCCGCATTAAGCATAATCGTTTGCTTGGTGTGGTTTACGATGTCATCTACAAATTCCGCTGCGTACTTACAACCTTCAAAAGTTAGAAGACGTGTTAACTACATCAAAGTTTCGAATCTGCTGAAGACGGTTGTCAGTTTGGGGGGAAGCTGATTCAGAAACTTCACCAATAAGAAGTGTACGAAGAAGCCGTTAAAGACATGCAGCATGAATTGGGGGGAAGTTAATCCAATTCATGTTTATTACATCATTTGACTACAAGTGAAGAAAAGTTCTCAAGCCGAGGTACAAGATATAGACAAAGAGCGTCAACTGTAATCATCCTCAGCACATGAAGAGCTTATGAAGACCTTTCTTTATTTGTATTTTTTTTACTTGTAGGATATGATGTAAGTAATCCCATATGTTGCCACATTGGGGGAAGATTGTTGGGTACGCTTCTCGCACCAAAATGTGACAACATATGTGTGATTACATTAGTTATCTTATTTGCCACAAACACATGGACTAGAACCGTCAATATTGTAAAGTCATGTGTTTTGGCTCTATAAATACACCTCCTAGACTTCACTAGGAGGGTTGAAGCTTGTGTGTTTTTACATTTTCCTATTATCAATAATACAAGTTTCCTCTTATCTCTTTACTACTTTCTCTCACTAAACCTTTGCCATGGAGATGATGATCTTTCATCATCCAAGACCTCCCGATTCACATAAGTTAATCAAAACACGATCCATCATTTTCCCTTGCCTATAAATAGTGGACCATTCCACACTTCCAACTTGATTTTTCCAGTCCTTTTTCTCTGGTCTAATCCCTCCTCACTTAGATGACTTTCTTTGATCATTTGGAGAGTCTTAGTTTGTTTAAGAGTGATCCAATCATCCATTCAAGTGATCCTCTTCATTCCTATTGATTAGCAAGAGAAGAACACAAAGTATCCAAGTAGATACAAAGTGTTGTCATCCCTCTTGATTAGCAAGAGAATAACACAAAGTATCCAAGTAGATACAAAGTGTTGTCATCCCTCTTGATTAGCAAGAGAAGAACACAAAGTATCCAAGATGATACAAAGTGTTATCATTCCTCTTCATTTGCAAGAGAAGAACTCAAGGTATCCAAGAAGATATAAGAGTTGTAGTTGTTAGGTCTTGTAACATTTGTTACACTCTTGATTGTATCATAGCGTACATCAAGATTATTTTTCTTTTGTGAGAGAGTGAGTCAAGATCATTGTGATCTTAAGAGATAGTGAAGATCTCTTGAAGCCATTGGGCTTGTGTGATTGATCATGTGGATCAAGGGTAGATCGGGTAGATCGAGTCAAGTGAGAGTAGATCATTGTGATCGTGTTGAGATCTTGGAGATCTCTTGAAGCCATTGGGCTTGTGTGATTGATCATGTGGATCAAGGGTAGATCGGGTAGATCGTGGTAGATTGGTGCTAGCTAAGATTAGCACTCGACATCTAGCTTAGTGTCGGAAATAGGATAGGCGACGTGTACGGTGTAGATCGGGTAGATCGTGGTAGATTGGTGCTAGCTAAGATTAGCACTCGACATTTAGCTTAGTGTCGAAAAACAAGTTAAGCGACGTGTACGGTTTTCTCCGCCTGAAGGGAGTTTGTTGATTAGTGAAGTAACTCTCGAGTTGGGTACTCGGGGAGTGGAGTAGGGCGAAGAGGAGCTTCGTGACCGAACCACTATAAATCACCGTGTCCGGTTTGCGCCTTCTTACTTATCTCTTTACTTTCATTTCTTTCGTTATCGCTTTATATTTATATTTGCATTGCTTATATGTTTGTGTGGCTAGTTGCTTATGTTGTGATTGATTATGTATGTTCCATGGTTCGATTGTGCATATGTTGTAGTTTACTATACTCATCTCTAGATGCTATATAATCATAGTTGACACTTTTCATATTACGTCACACTTGATCGGGTGTTTGATACAAAAAGATTTAAGTTTTTAAATGGAAACGTATTCACCCCCCCCCCCCCCTACGGTTTCCACACAACCAAAAATCCCATATCTACCCCATAATTCGAACCAACCCAAAATAGCTACATACCCATTATCCTACTGATCAAACAGCCCCTTAGTAGTTAAGGAGAGATCTTGAGAAGGCCTAGGAGGAGAAAAACTCTAAGAGATCCATTTCCAAATCCATATGCCACATATACATTTCTATAATCGAATCAATACCAAGTAAGTGTTCTATAGTTCATTTCAATATTCTTTGTAAACTTAAAAACACTTAAAACATGTTATAAAATAAGTTATAATCAAAAGATAAGTCAAAAACATATGTTTTCTTTCTTTTTCCTTTTTGTCGAACCAAACCCAAACACACCCTATATTTATTTTTCTTCATATTACAAATCAAGAATCTATAAAATATGTTAAAGATAGATTAAATATGCTTAAGATCATGTTAAAATACGTTGAAAATTAGTTCGAACATGTAAATATCAAAAACCGAATCATTTTCTCTTCAGTTTTTCTGTCGAGTAGCAGTCCCACTCGACCCACTTTGGGCATTTATTTTAAAACTTTGCATTACCTGAGAACTTAAACTTTGCATTACCTGAGAACCAATTATTTTAAAACTTTGCATTACCTGAGAACTTAAACTTTTTATTGAACTTGTTTGGGTTTGAGAAACGAGAATTATTGCGAGAAACGAGAATATTGTCCCTATTAGTGAACCGGCACAAACCTAGAAAGCACGAAACGAATCGTATTTGTCAAAAATATTGATTTTTGAAAGTATTGCAAATTTATACTCGTTTTTATTGGAAAAATTATTTCGTGAACAATGGTGCAAGTTTCATTAATTTTCGAGTCCGTTTGGTATGTCAAAAGGGTCACGCAGTGTTTTTATCAAAAGTTTAGCTATGTTGGCAGTTTTACCCCCTCAACCCCCTATTTTTATTTCACTCCCCTAACTTTTATAATTTCATTTCACACCCTCCCTCAATAATATATATACCCTAATAATAATAATATTTCATTTTCACTATTCACACATTCCTCTCTCTTCTCTCTCTCTCTCTAGACCGCCGGTCTCCCCAACTCCGGCGACACCTTCTTCTCCGGCCAACTTCCGGCGACCATCGTGCCAGAAAATTTTCCAGCGAACCCTTTTCTTTGCCGAATCGTTAGATCGGCTTATCTATACCATTTCTGGAAACTTTGAGCTCACGGCTCCCACCACAACACCACCCACGCGCCACCACCGCCTACTGCCACCATCACCGAAGCCACTACCACCTTCCTAGCCACCTCTCCTTTGGGTAAAAACCCCACACGCGCCATTTATATTTATTTTACTTAATTTATTTTGAAACCCTAATTCATTATTATTTTTTTTACCGATTAATAATATTGTTTTATTAATAAAAATGGTTGTTAAAACTTGTTAAAAACTCTCGTGTGGAAAACCCTCCCCCTCCCCTTCTTGTTGACTCAGTCAACTCGTTACTTGGTCAAACTCACCGAGTCAACTCAGTTGACTTGGTGAGGGTTTGATTATTTTGATTGTTTCATTGTTCTTGTGATATTCTTTTGATTGTGGTACGATATTTATTTGAGTTTGATGGTTGTTTGTGGTCCGTTTGGTTGTGGCAGCTTTCGGCAGTCGACACATAGTCGAGCCATGACTCACGGTGAGTCACGACAAGTCGAGTTGAGACTAGGTAGGATTAGTGTTGTGATGTTTGATTTAGATTGCGTTGAGGTGATGTTGTCGACAATTTCATTTTGGTGGTTTGTGTCATTTGAATTTTTGTTAAAAGGGTAATAAATTAGAGTAGGATTAGATAAGAAGTGGATAATGGTTGTGTTTGTGTTGGATTTGATTAGCCGAGAGCCCCAACGGCTCGGATTGGGTCGAGCCGTGACTCGTGGTGAGTCACGGCTAAGTGTAATGATTTGTCGTTTTGTTGTTTATTTATTTTCTTTGTCGCGTGGTAATTATTATTTGTCGTCGATTATTATTTATATTTGAGTCGCGTTATATTTAGTTAGTCTTTAGTTATTAATATTCGTTTGTGATCGATATGGGAGTTTTGGATATTTATAAGCATTGGGGGATAATATTGCAACACATGAGATACTTAATATTTATTGATTCGATTTGAATATTGTAATATTGTAATGTTGTGGACAAGGATTGGACGTATTGGATTTACGGTATTCGTTATTTGGACTATTATGGACCCTTTGGTACATGAGACGGAAGGGTACGTTAGACTCATAAGAGCTTAACCTACCTGGACCCGAACTATACAAAATGGTCGATAAAACTAAACAACTAACATTTACGCGAATGATATGTCCAATTATATAATAAACTTGTAAAACTTGTTAATAATTGGAATATTCAAATAAGTCGTATGACTTGGAAATGTTTTATAAACGGGCAATTCATGCCGAGATTTCGTAAAATGTTTTATAAACTTCAACTATTTATGATTTATTAAATGTTCCAAAATCTTTTCAAAAATCTTATGTTTTAACGATTATAACATGTATTTTGGGAAAAACGGGGAAAGGCCGAAACTATCTATCGATGTCTTTTATTTGTTTATTGATTCTTTCCTGATTTCATTCTTTCTTTCATATTCCTTTCTTCTCGTCTTTCTTGAGTGTCCGTTAGTATTCGTCGACTTATCATCTCTTTATCTTTCTAGTCTTCCACACGAGACTTGAACGTATCTTTTCTTTCAAACGCCATTGAAACTAAAACCTTTTATACGAGTATTATTTATTAAATCATTTCGAGTACTATTCCTGAGTTATGTCATTTAATTGAGTAGGTTGTGCTGAGGTTCATTTGCTGTGCCGTCCCATCTGATTGTTTATCTCGTATTCTCTGTGACTAAGGTGTGATTCATAGCCCCACTTTTAATACTTTTAACTGTTTATAAATCCCGTGGGGGAGATTACATGCTACTTACTATTTTCTGAGCACAATTGTTTATTTGTATGCTATATCCTGACTGTTGCTATGAATGCTAAGTACCTTCCTTGCCAAAAGCAAGTCCCTCGATCATGAACCATTAATCACCTGCGGGTGAGCGCGATTATAGTTTATAGGCCTATAGGATTGACCATCCCATCCCTGTTGACCGGGTAGGCAACACGGGTGTACTGTATTTGAGTTACCTAGGTATTTGGCAAGATACCTACTTGAGGGCAATTATTATGATTATGAAATTCCGCGGTTGTTATTGATTTACGCCAGGATTGCTGGTGCCGGTTAACGCATTGTGTGTCATGAGCTTAGCAAATATAAACGAAAGTTATCCTGATTGAATATGTGGCGCCCAAACTAAAAATTCTTGTGCTCAACTATTATTTATTTAAACCTATGGATTACACTCAACCTTTGTGTTGACTTTTTAGCATGTTTATCTCAGGTAATTGATTTCTGAAGTGTGCACGAGGAAGGGCTGGAGGTTCCGGATGGCTATCTGTGGGTTATGTTTTGTTATTTCTATCTTAACTTCCGCTGCAAACTAATTCATTTTCCGCTGCTAAATGTGTTAAGAGTCTTTTGAACTCTAATGGTTGAACTTTGTATTTGAATGTGGTATTTTATTAAAACGTCTCGTTTTAAGATCGTTTATCTATGATTTTGACTCACTACCCCTCGAGTAATACCCCTAACTCAGTCCCGCTGCCTCAACCCGAGTTGGGGGTGTTACAATAGTAAACAGTTAACGTTTTGCGTGTCATGGGACTTAGGGCAATATATGTAACAAACTGCAATATTACTGATTTACTTTCTACTTAGCTTGTGTTCAAACTCAACTATAACTTTAAACGCTATGGTTTCACTCAACCTTTGTGTTGACTTTTTAGCATGTTTTAGCTCAGGTATTTAGAAGCTTGTTTTGGCACGGAGTGGCTGTGGACTTTCTTATAAAAAGAGTGTCCATTTTTGTTATCATTCAACAAATAACGTATCTTTAATAATGTATTTTGGAAACTCCCGTTGGGACCTGAATAATGTAACTCTGATATAAATAAATGAATGATAACAATTTTATTTAAAACGTCTCTTTTTGAGTCGTTTTCTATTTTCATGACTGTGATGCTTGAAGTAACCCCCCAACTTATAATTCCGCTGCGATTATCGAAAACGGGGGTGTTACACCAGGCATGCCATCGAACCCTCACCATCAAATCCTTAACCTATTTCGAGGTCAGAACATGGTCAACAGACATCACTTTCTTCTTTTCTCCTTTCCCCAAAGGAAGTCACGGGATACACTTGAAGATGCCGAGGGAATGCGAGTTATACTCGTTTCGGACACCTCAAGAATCGAAGCCAAGAAAGAGGGATTAGAGCTATTCTCGGGTTTCTCTTTTAAATGGCCAATCCCAAACCATGTCAATTGATGCGCGTGATGTGTCGTTGCGGTTTAGCAGTTTTAATGCCTACTCAAGTTTTAAATTTATATTTAGCCGACTTATCAATAACACACACACTTAACGAGCAATGTACCCGGTCAGTATGAAGATAATGGTAAGTAGAGTGTCGATCACTAAGAGTGGAACGTATTATCTCGTTATTCTAATCAGTATTTTAATATCCTAACGCAAGGGGGTTTCAGCCTGAGAGACTGGCACAGTTTTGTTTGCAAGTAAATAATAAAATAAACCAATAGGCACGAATCAGCAAGTAGCACACACGTACACAGATAGATACTCGAGACAATAAGAGGGCTGTCCTTATAATTAAGTAGATTGTCACTTGTTTTATTGATAGCTTTATATGAAGTGTATGTAGTTAACCCTTTCTCGTTGGTCCTATTCTTATCGGCGAGTAAACCCTTAATGATTACTTATGTCTAAAAGTCATTCCTAAGTGATCAATTTAGAAACAACCGTGGGAGCCACATCTTGTCCCGCAGTCAAATGCCCGCAAGCCACTAATAAACACAGAGGTTATCAATGCACTAATAAGTAGTAACCAAAGACATCAACATATAAACTTTAATTGATGGGAAAGCAAGTATTAAAGGGAGTGCAATCTTTCGTTGTCACATTACACAAGCCACCAATCCTGATGAATTAAAGTTTGCTAACACAATAAAACAAAACTACTTAATGAATTAAATACATGCAGCACCTTCTTACAGCTCTTGTATCTTCGATTTGGGTGTGTCTTGTGCTGCCTCCTTGACTGAATTCGTCCTTTTGCTCTGCTGTCCGAACTTCGGTTTTTGGGTTTCTAACTCTAACTCTTAAATTCGTCTGGTCCACGGGGTATTTATAGTTTCTGTCTGAGGGAAGATGCGGCGCATCTACTAAGTAGATGCGGCGCATGTACTTAACTTCGCGTGGGGTCCAAGATTATAATATTCAGGAATATTCGTACACCGCCAGAAGATGCGGCGTAACTCCGTGATTAGATGCGGCGCATGTCCTCTTGTATCTTGGATCGTATCTGGTGATATCTTGATAGAGATGCGGCGCATGTTGATAGTGAGATGCGGCGCATCTGGAGCAGAATTGACTTGATCTTGTCCATGTCAGTAGACTTTCGCTTTATGCACGTTTTGCTCCATAATTAGTCCAAAATAGCTAAGTTTCACCAAATGCTTGTTTTTACCTGAGAATTACAAAAGTAAACAATTAAGTATCAATCCTCATACATAATATAGTAAAACAAGTCAAATTATTAGGATAAATGATAGTAATAAAATGTACTTATTTGAGTTCATCAAATATCCCCCCACTTGAACTTTACTTGTCCCCAAGTAAACCTTAGAATTTCATTTATGAAAATGTATCCTAAAAGATGTTAGGATTTATTTTTATATTTAAGCATGTATTCGTTTAATTCATAATCACACAACTAAACACTTAACGAATTAGAAGTAAAATAAAATAAGTTGATAAAATCAAATCTAATCGTTTAACTGTCCAGTCGCGACGAATATTCTATCATAAGCTTGGCAAGTATACACATCTCCACCACTAAAGCTAAGGAATAACAAGTCTAAAGCGGTAAAAAGGGTTTTTAGGCTTAAGGGTTAATTATTCTTAATCACTATCGATCTCAAATTCCAGAAAAGGCGACAAAATTACAAATACATGATCGAATCCACGAACACGATACTTGCAATTGCTCAAATCCTTAACTCGAATAGGCTAAAGATAGGTCCAAACTTCACCAATAATAATATATCAAAAAGGGCGACAAAATCATAAATACATAGCCGAATCCACGACTACGATACTTAAGATTGCTCAAATCCCTAATCTCAATAAATCAAAGGTTTGGTTGGATAAAGAATAATAAAGGGCATGGATAACATTTGGGATATAAATTGGTGTAAAAATAAAAATAAACAAAACAAAACAAATAAATTAAAATCCTAAGTGTGGTTAATCACTATCCCAACCATCCCATGAATAAGACTCATATCATTGAATAACTCACGCTTTAACACTTGAAACACACGCTTTAGGTAGACACGAATTATACTCAACAAAATCTTAATCAGAGAATAAACCTTAATTGGCGTTCCCATAACTGCCAATTCCCATTCAATCCATAGATATAATACAACAAATAGTGGTGATATCGACCACTTACATAACTCTACATCGTTGGCTTAAAATAAACATCCAACTCTTTTTTCTTTCTTTTTCTTTTCTCATTTTTTTTTTTTTTTTTTTTTTTACTTGAAACATAAACATAGATGTGTAAAATTTCACCACATCACTACAACTTTCTTTCCGGATAATTTTTTTCATACTTTTCATACTTTCAGAAATAACGGTAATAGTGAAAGTAGTAAACACACGAAAAATAAACTCAAAAATATACAATATTTACTTTCACTCCAATTTGCATTATGCAATTTCCCGACCTAACCATAGATAATGAATTACGCACGCGAACACAGGTAATGTAAGGAAACACACTCTGCCTATAGCAATTAACCAACCACGGATTCTAATCTACAGGGTAGGCTAAGGTTTAAGGTGTAACGAAACATTTTAAACATAGGTGTAAGAAACGAAAGGAATGGCTCTGAGTGTTTTTCTAGGGGTATCTTACTCTAAAAATGAGAGTAACAAAAGGTTTTATACGGGGGTTAACTAACCAGTGTAGTTAGCTAATATCACATAACATATAATAGGCTATTTAGTGTAATCCTAGAATTTTACCAAGTTAGACAAGTCATTCCAATTATATAAATAATACTCATTATGGTGGTCTCGAATAGTATACAAGCCAAGTTCTAAAGTTTACAAGTCACCGGCACACTCATAGATTTGTGAATTTTGAAAAATCACAATTTTTGAAAATAACGTCATGTGTGCAGCTATGCAACTTAGATCTTGAACAAAAACATGCCAAAAAAATTTTAAGTTTGATATATTAAGCACATTTTAAGCATAATTTTTGAAAAAGTAGGACAAGTAATTGTTAAGTGTTCTAATTCTCCAATCCCCCCACTTAAGTTAAACAACGTCCTCGTTGTTTGTATAAAAGTTTAAAAACTGGAAATAAAAGAATTAGAACGGAAAAACTCCCCTGAGATTTGCTCGGTATGATCCTCCATTAGTATAAGAGCAAAAATCATCTTCTTGTGGATTAGAACGTTAAAACTTCATACTTTATGTATCCACAGGAAATCCAGGAAACTATAATTCCACCAACACTTTAAAACACACCTAAGATAAGAAAGGTTCAACTTGCATAACACATTAGTAGTTAGATAAAAATAAAACTTAAAAATTAAAACTGAAAATCATCAGGTCAGTCGATGCGCCGTATCTTATGGAAGAAGATACGCCGTATCGAGCCTGGAATAAATACGGATCAGAATAAAGATGCGCCGCATCCTTAACCAGGGATGCGCCGCATTAAAATAAACTGATAAATAGTTTTAAAGTCGAAAATAAAAATGCAGAAAAATAAAATAAGATATGACCATTGCAGAGGATGCGTCGCATCTCAGGACTGAGATGCGCCGTATCTTCGTGCGGCCTGGACTGACTCGACACAGAAAACAGAATAATAAAAGATAAATCCGGGTTGTCTCCCGGTAAGCACTTGTCTTTATTCCAGAGTCTTCAAGTTAGACTCACGTTCAGCTCAGCAATAAGTCCTTGTCACGGTCCATCCTTCGTCCTTCATCCGAAAGATTTTCCCGTATATCTCTGCGACGTTTTCTTCCGTTCGACTTAATCTTATATAACTCTTTGTTTTCACCGCAGTATATTCTTCATCAGGACTCAAAGAATATTTGATGATTTTAAATTTTTCAGAAATAATCATGGGTGGCTCATTGTATGGAATCCCAAGTAGTTGACACTTTCTTTTGGTGAATTCTTCCTCGTCTTTATCAACAAACTTAAAATAAGGATCCTTAATCAAATAATCATCTAGTTCTTCAATTAGTGACTTATCGTCTTGAATCGCCTCCCATTCTCTTTCCAAATCATATTGTAACCGTCGACTAAGCTTTGTGAAATCATCAAACTGTTCATGCACCCATTCCCAGAAAGTAGTATCCGATGTCCCCTTAAGTCCCTTCAAGCGTTCAATTCTGCCTCTTTCTTGCAAAGCCTCCGCCTTTCGTGGGCAGTCTTCAACATTATCGTACCACTCATAATCTTCAAAGGTAACATCGTTTCCAACCCGTCTCATCCCAATTATACTTCCCCCATTACAGGTTCCGTCACTTTTATAATCACAGGTCGGCCAAACACTACTCCCGTCCTTGAAAACGAAGGGTGTACAGGTGTGATTAATGTGCTCAAATTCCCATGGTTTATCCCAAACCCATGGTACTTGGTCATTCCATTCATAGTACCAGGTGTTTTTGAAATCGTCATAAGTCTTAAACCCTGGTAGATCTCCAGTAAGCACATCATCATCGACTTGAAGAAGGTAGTTAAATTCCTTGAACTGCTTGCACAGGGGTGTCTCATAATCGAACACATCAATGTCAATTCTGAAAAGTTCTTCAATTCCCTCATTGATTGTTGAATCATGAAGTGATGACCCATAATCGCTTTCTACTTCTTCATCATCTCCTCTCATCCAATATACCCATAATGCATCCTTAGTAGCTCGATCCATGCTCTTATGGTTATTAAACTTACTAGCCAACCATTCTGAAAAATTAACATCGTTAGGGTCATGGTTAACGTCAAAGCAAACCTTTCCAATCATATTCTTTTTTATCTCCATGAACTCGTTAAATTGCTTCTTAAAACTCCGAGTCAACCATGAAGTCATAATCTCCTTGACTTCGTTTGTAGGGGCAAATTCCGGACTACCATATTTGAGTTCTAACCAATCATTGAGGGAGAGGTCTATCAATCTTACCAACCTGCCATGAAATAGTAACTCTGCCAAAGCATAATTCATGTCATTATCCATATATTTCTCATTCAATCCCCAGTACTCCTCGGAATATGGCATGTAAGAGTTTTGGGCATTGCCTCCACCACAGCTGTTGTTGCTCGAGTCCATGTATGCAAGATAGAATTTCCCATCATCTTCTTCGATAGTAGTCCAGTTCAATCCTTCGGCTTCAATGCTAGGCCATAAGAGCGACAATTCTTCTCCAGTATACCTCACAAATACATCATAAGAGAATACCTCTTTGTCAATGTTGCATAAACGCATGAATTCCTTAAAAGCAGCTTCAAGAGGAGTCTCCCAAAAACTTGATGCGCGTGATGTGTCGTTGCGGTTTAGCAGTTTTAATGCCTACTCAAGTTTTAAATTTATATTTAGCCGACTTATCAATAACACACACACTTAACGAGCAGTGTACCCGGTCAGTATGAAGATAATGGTAAGTAGAGTGTCGATCACTAAGAGTGGAACGTATTATCTAGTTATTTTAATCAGTATTTTAATATCCTAACGCAAGGGGGTTTCAGCCTGAGAGACTGGCACGATTTGTTTGCAATTAAATAATAAAATAAACAAATAGGCACGAATCAGCAAGTAGCACACACGTACACAGATAGATACTAGAGACAACAAGAGGGTTGTCCTTATGATTAAGTAGATTGTCACTTGTTTTATTGATAGCTTTATATGAAGTGTATGTAGTTAACCCTTTCTCGTTGGTCCTATTCTTATCGGCGAGTAAACCCTTAATGATTACTTATGTCTAAAAGTTA
This sequence comes from Artemisia tridentata subsp. tridentata, assembly GCA_021014915.2. Classification (NCBI taxonomy): domain Eukaryota; kingdom Viridiplantae; phylum Streptophyta; class Magnoliopsida; order Asterales; family Asteraceae; genus Artemisia; species Artemisia tridentata. The sequence continues at coordinate 65,356,871 of CP139507.1, forward strand.
TTCCTAAGTGATCAATTTAGAAACAACCGTGGGAGCCACATCTTGTCCCGCAGTCAAATGCCCGCAAGCCACTAATAAACACAGAGGTTATCAATGCACTAATAAGTAGTAACCAAAGACATCAACATATAAACTTTAATTGATGGGAAAGCAAGTATTAAAGGGAGTGCAATCTTTCGTTGTCACATTACACAAGCCACCAATCCTGATGAATTAAAGTTTGCTAACACAATAAAACAAAACTACTTAATGAATTAAATACATGCAGCACCTTCTTACAGCTCTTGTATCTTCGATTTGGGTGTGTCTTGTGCTGCCTCCTTGACTGAATTCGTCCTCCTGTTCTGCTGTCCGAACTTCGGTTTTAGGGTTTCGAACTCCCACTCTTAAATTCGTCTGGTCTACGGGGTATTTATAGTTTCTGTCTGAGGGAAGATGCGGCGCATCTACTAAGTAGATGCGGCGCATGTACTTAACTTCGCGTGGGGTCCAAGATTATAATATTCAGGAATATTCGTACACCGCCAGAAGATGCGGCGTAACTCTTGATTAGGATGCGGCGCATGTCCTCTTGTATCTTGGATCGTATCTGGTGATATCTTGATAGAGATGCGGCGCATGTTGATAGTGAGATGCGGCGCATCTGGAGCAGAATTGACTTGATCTTGTCCATGTCAGTAGACTTCCACTTTATGCACGTTTTGCTCCATAATTAGTCCAAAATAGCTAAGTTTCACCAAATGCTTGTTTTTACCTGAGAATTACAAAAGTAAACAATTAAGTATCAATCCTCATACATAATATAGTAAAACAAGTCAAATTAATAGGATAAATGATAGTAATAAAATGTACTTATTTGAGTTCATCAAATATCCCCCCACTTGAACTTTACTTGTCCCCAAGTAAACCTTAGAATTTCATTTATGAAAATGTATCCTAAAAGATGTTAGGATTTATTTTTATATTTAAGCATGTATTCGTTTATTTCATAATCACACAACTAAACACTTAACGAATTAGGAGTAAAATAAAATAAGTCGATAAAAGAAAATCTAATCGTTTAACTGTCCAGTCGCGACGAATATTCTATCATAAGCTTGGCAAGTATACACATCTCCACCACTAAAGCTAAGGAATAACAAGTCTAAAGCGGTAAAAAGGGTTTTTAGGCTTAAGGGTTAATTATTCTTAATCACTATCGATCTCAAATTCCAGAAAAGGCGACAAAATCACAAATACATGATCGAATCCACGAACACGATACTTGCAATTGCTCAAATCCTTAACTCGAATAGGCTAAAGATAGGTCCAAACTTCACCAATAATAATATATCAAAAAGGGCGACAAAATCATAAATACATAGCCGAATCCACGACTACGATACTTAAGATTGCTCAAATCCCTAATCTCAATAAATCAAAGGTTCGGTTGGATAAAGAACAATACAGGGTATGGATAACATTTGGGATATAAATTGGTGTAAAAATAAAAATAAACAAAACAAAACAAATAAATTAAAATCCTAAGTGTGGTTAATCACTATCCCAACCATCCCATGAATAAGACTCATATCATTGAATAACTCACGCTTTAACACTTGAAACACACGCTTTAGGTAGACACGAATTATACTCAACAAAATCTTAATCAGAGAATAAACCTTAATTGGCGTTCCCATAACTGCCAATTCCCATTCAATCCATAGATATAATACAACAAATAGTGGTGATATCGACCACTTACATAACTCTACATCGTTGGCTTAAAATAAACATCCAACTCTTTTTTCTTTCTTTTTCTTTTCTCATTTTTTTTTTTTTTTTTTTTTTTTTTTTTTTTTACTTGAAACATAAACATAGATGTGTAAAATTTCACCACATCACTACAACTTTCTTTCCGGATAATTTTTTTTCATACTTTTCATACTTTCAGAAATAACGGTAATAGTGAAAGTAGTAAACACACGAAAAATAAACTCAAAAATATACAATATTTACTTTCACTCCAATTTGCATTATGCAATTTCCCGACCTAACCATAGATAATGAATTACGCACGCGAACACAGGTAATGTAAGGAAACACACTCTGCCTATAGCAATTAACCAACCACGGATTCTAATCTACAGGGTAGGCTAAGGTGTAAGGGTGTAACGAAACATTTTAAACATAGGTGTAAGAAACGAAAGGAATGGCTCTGAGGGTTTTTCTAGGGGTATCTTACTCTAAAAATGAGAGTAACAAAAGGTTTTATACGGGGGTTAACTAACCAGTGTAGTTAGTCAATAACACATAACATATAAAGGCTATTTGGTGTAATCCTAGAATTTTACCAAGTTAGACAAGTCATTCCAATTATATAAATAATACTCATTATGGTGGTCTCGAATAGTATACAAGCCAAGTTCTAAAGTTTACAAGTCACCGGCACACTCATAGATTTGTGAATTTTGAAAAATCACAATTTTTGAAAATAACGTCTTGTGTGCAGTTATGTAACTTAGATCTTAAACAAAAACATGCTAAAAAAATTTTAAGTTTGATATATTAAGCACATTTTAAGCATAATTTTTGAAAAAGTAGGACAAGTAATTGTTAAGTGTTCTAATTCTCCAATCCCCCCACTTAAGTTAAACAACGTCCTCGTTGTTTGTATAAAAGGTTAAAAACTGGAAATAAAAGAATTAGAACAAGAAAAACTCCCCTGAGATTTGCTCGGTATGATCCTCCATTTGTATATGAGCAAAAATCAACTTCTTGTGGATTAGAACGTTAAAACTTCATACTTTATGTATCCACAGGAAATCCAGGAAACTATAATACCACCAACACTTTAAAACACACCTAAGATAAGAAAGGTTCAACTTGCATAACACATTAGTAGTTAGGAAAAATAAAACTTAAAAATTAAAACTGAAAATCATCAGGTCAGTCGATGCGCCGTATCTTATTGAAGAAGATACACCGTATCGAGCCTGGAATAAATACGGATCAGAATAAAGATGCGCCGCATCCTTAACCAGGGATGCGCCGCATTAAAATAAACTGATAAATATTTTTAAAGTCGAAAATAAAAATGCAGAAAAATAAAATAAGATATGACCATTGCAGGAGATGCGTCGCATCTCAGGACTGAGATGCGCCGTATCTTCGTGCGGCCTGGATTGAAAATAAAACAAAATAAAGGATAGGATGCGTCGTATCTGATTAGGCAGATACGGCGCATGTAGTAACCAAACAGACTGTTAACAGTCTGTTGTAAAATGACTTGTTCCACGGTCTAATCTCATACGTCCTCTCGTACTCTCATGCTGAACTTAATGCCAGTCTTCATCAAACATAACAAGAAATATAAACTGAAACATTAAACATAAACATAAGAATAACGATAAGTACAATCCAAAAAGTAATAATAATGTGTGGAACAATGTCTATGAAATCAAGAGAGTAAGGTCATGGATGAGTGTGGTCGTCTGGATGGGTCCCGGAAGTGCTGGCTCCATCAGTCCTCTGGCGGACTCTGCGCTCGTATGCACGTGTCACTCCCGCAACCTCAGTACCATCTGGGCGAGCGTGTGTAATACCCTGCTGCTCTAGTAGTCTGCTCACACTCATGACCACCCACTCTAAGTCTCTCCTCAGTACCATCACCTCTCCCTCGACTGCGTCGAGTCTCTGACTCACGGTGCGTGGGGGTACTGGTGCCTGTGGCACCTCCTCGTCGGCAGGAGCAGCAGCCGGAGGATCCTGAGGTCCTCCCTGCTCCGCCTCTGGCCCTGCAGCTCTGGCGGGTCCTAATGCTGCCCAAAAGTGACCTCCCGCAGCAACCTGGCAGATCCCGAGTCTAACCAAATAATCTCTATCGATAACTGGGAGACGGGCCACAATAACCTCCAGCCCAGCTGGGATCTCTGCTCCAATAACTCCAAAATGGCGGGCCAGCCTCGAAACAAAATGCCCGCCAGTCATCTGGCTCCTCCGATCTCTCCCCGCAGCAGATCGGTGGAGGTAGTGCGCTAAAAAGTGGGGGATGTTCACCGACATCCCCTCATCCATACTCCTCAAAAGGAAGAGGTCCAGAGTGGTCACCTTCTCAGGTGACTGACCCCTCCCAGCAATGGTGAGTGCAATCAAACGGTGACATAGCCGCCTCATCGGCTCCCTGATCAATGTGTAGGATGGGGTGGAAGTAACAATGTCGCCCATCGAAGAAATCCTAACCCAGTAATCACTGAATGCCCCTCTGTCAGGGACAACCCGTAAACTCTCAGCCCAATACCTGGCAAACCCAGCAGATCCAAGCTCCTCCTCAGTGTGTAGTCCCATGGCCAAAATAAACTGCCTCATCGACATCTGCCTATGCACACCTCCTAGCCTAAACACCAGTGTGTCAGCTGTATCAATCTCCACATCCGTCTCCCTGTAATGAATCGTGCTAAAGAACTCCAGCATAAGCTCCCTAATCAGAGGCTCGTCAATCCTAAATAATCTCTCCCAAGCACTAGACCTAAACACTGCCTCCTCATCATCTCCAACAACTACCATCTCCATCCGATGCTGTAAGCTAGCAGCTGCATGTCCACCACCGATCAACCCCACATCGTCAAAATTCAAAACCTGGACTCTGAATATTTTCTTGAAGTAGATCGAGTCAAGCCTATGTAAGTAATCCTCTAGAGTGGCAGGAGTAAGTCCCATGTTCTCGAACTGTAGCCACTGATGCCTCAGTGTGACCTCTGGTAATGTCATCTGAAATAGAAATTCACAGTAAGTTAACAGACTGCAAAATAGGTAGATACGGCGCATTTGATTTAATCAATGCGTCGTATCTGTATAAAGTATAAGAGATACGGTGCAAGACAACAGATACGGCGTATTGAGATGCGTCGTATCTAGGTTAATCAATACGGCGTATCTAAAATTTTATCAATTTTGAAATAGGTCGTTACGCCGCATTAATCAACCCAGATGCGCCGCATCTAAAAGCATACCAGTATAAAATAAAGGGGCAGGCACGTTTATCGAGAATCCGTATCCGTGACGTAAACTACCACTAAATATCACAGTATTATATACTCTTTATATCAGTTCAAATATCGCATTCCACCACTACTAATTCGCCTTCCCGCTAGATATTCAAAATCAAACCCAAAACCTAAATTTTCGTTCGATTCAATTAGTGTCAAATTCGATGTCTTATTCTAAAATTAACTTAGGGGAAATAATCAATGCCAAGTTCTAATCATATCCCTATATCGTTTAAGCGCGAATCGATTCAATCCTATAAACCCTAATTTTCGTATTAATCAAAATTAAATCGAAATGTAACAATTACCTTAGTATTTGTGATTACGAGAAGGATTAATGCTCGGATTAAAGGCGGATTAAAGAAGAACGATCGGAATTCTAGTATAATTTTAGTGCGTGTTCTTAACTGTGTGTGTTTATGCGGCGCATTCCCGTCGTATTTATAGGGCGACACGATGCGCCGTATTAGAAAATTGGGATGCGCAGTATCTATTTATTTTCGTTGACTAGTCAATAAGTTCTAGTTGGTCAGGGATACGGCGCTTTGGATATTTAGATCCGCCGTATCTCTATGTTAGTTAACGAAATTTAAATAAAGAACGTACCTTGGCCTCCGCAACACAGTTCCTTATACATCAAATTTGGGTAAAAACGGCACACCATATAGATGAATTCAAAATAAGAGTAACAGGCATAAATGTTTCATTAATAATTGTAATCTTATTGTTTAGTGGATAAGGATTTATTCCGAGGTTAGGAACAAATATCGTTTTTAAGCGTGCAAAATTAAGATTACGATTTGAATCAGATGTATAACATGGATAATAAAACTGAGATTACAATGTAGAGAACTTTACTTTGGGCAGTTGAATTATCGTAGAGTTTACCTGGGATTCTATTTCAAGAATTAAAGAAGTTCAATGTTACCAGTACTGAGTTTTCCTCCACTCTTGTCGTCTTATGTTCGGTAACTCCAGCTATCCTCTCTTGGTTTGGTTCAGAATGTAATCTTTCTTGGTGATGCTCGAGTCATCATTTATCCTGAAAATAAACAACTTGCACACGAGAGTAGCGGACCGATCAAGGTAAATATCAAAAATCAACTATATTTATCAAATTATATTCGTCGTATTAACAAAAGTTAATGCGCCGTATTTTCGTTACGTTTAAAAATAGAAGATTTTTGATTCAGTAAGATGCGCCGTATCGACAGAGATCGATACGTCGTATCTGTTTAATAATTCGCAAACTGTTTTTAATTAAAATAATAGATACGCCGTATCTTCAAAAGAAGTTGTGTCGTATGGCGTTAACGTTTAGAAAATTTTTTTTTATCAAAAACAGATACGCCGTATCTGCGAAAGCAGATGCGTCGTATGGCGTGAATGTTTAGAAAAAATTTTTATCAAAAACGGATACGCCGTATCTTGGGGAAAAGATGCGTCGTATCGAATTAATTAAACGCGTTGTATTTAAAAAAATTAAACGCAATACGCCGTATCTGAGAGATCAGATGCGCCGTATCGTTTGATTTAGCACAGTACAACGATAGCAGAACAGAAAAATACGAAAAATAAAAAAAACAAAAAATTAAACACACGAAACAAAAATAAAAACACAAAAATAAAAGAAAACAATTAACACACAATACAACAAATATGCAAAATAGTACAATGATGCAATTAATCTAATAAAAAGAAAAAAAACTAATTAAAATACTAATCAAATTAACAGATAATAACAATTCACTCCCCGGCAGCGGCGCCAAAAACTTGATGCGCGTGATGTGTCGTTGCGGTTTAGCAGTTTTAATGCCTACTCAAGTTTTAAATTTATATTTAGCCGACTTATCAATAACACACACACTTAACGAGCAGTGTACCCGGTCAGTATGAAGATAATGGTAAGTAGAGTGTCGATCACTAAGAGTGGAACGTATTATCTAGTTATTTTAATCAGTATTTTAATATCCTAACGCAAGGGGGTTTCAGCCTGAGAGACTGGCACGATTTGTTTGCAATTAAATAATAAAATAAACAAATAGGCACGAATCAGCAAGTAGCACACACGTACACAGATAGATACTAGAGACAATAAGAGGGCTGTCCTTATGATTAAGTAGATTGTCACTTGTTTTATTGATAGCTTTATATGAAGTGTATGTAGTTAACCCTTTCTCGTTGGTCCTATTCTTATCGGCGAGTAAACCCTTAATGATTACTTATGTCTAAAAGTTATTCCTAAGTGATCAATTTAGAAACAACCGTGGGAGCCACATCTTGTCCCGCAGTCAAATGCCCGCAAGCCACTAATAAACACAGAGGTTATCAATGCACTAATAAGTAGTAACCAAAGACATCAACATATAAACTTTAATTGATGGGAAAGCAAGTATTAAAGGGAGTGCAATCTTTCGTTGTCACATTACACAAGCCACCAATCCTGATGAATTAAAGTTTGCTAACACAATAAAACAAAACTACTTAATGAATTAAATACATGCAGCACCTTCTTACAGCTCTTGTATCTTCGATTTGGGTGTGTCTTGTGCTGCCTCCTTGACTGAATTCGTCCTCCTGTTCTGCTGTCCGAACTTCGGTTTTAGGGTTTCGAACTCCCACTCTTAAATTCGTCTGGTCTACGGGGTATTTATAGTTTCGGTCTGAGGGAAGATGCGGCGCATCTACTAAGTAGATGCGGCGCATGTACTTAACTTCGCGTGGGGTCCAAGATTATAATATTCAGGAATATTCGTACACCGCCAGAAGATGCGGCGTAACTCTTGATTAGGATGCGGCGCATGTCCTCTTGTATCTTGGATCGTATCTGGTGATATCTTGATAGAGATGCGGCGCATGTTGATAGTGAGATGCGGCGCATCTGGAGCAGAATTGACTTGATCTTGTCCATGTCAGTAGACTTCCACTTTATGCACGTTTTGCTCCATAATTAGTCCAAAATAGCTAAGTTTCACCAAATGCTTGTTTTTACCCGTATCGTTTGATTAGTATTTGATTAGTATTTTAATGAGAAGATGCTCATTAAAACTGCTAAATATTGATAAAATGTCCTCAACACTATCTAACCCCTATGCAGGAAATAATATTGTTTTATCAGGGATTGGACGTGCCTACAAGACAGATTTTGGATGCTAAGGGAGCTGTACCTCAGATGAGTGCAACTAATGCTAGGAAAGCGATCCAAGAAGCTGCTGATCATTCTCAGAAATGGCACGATGGGACCTCTACTAGATCTAAGAGCAGCACTAATTTTGACGGGATTGCCGCTATTCAAGCTCAATTGGATAAAATTAGTAGAGAGATGAAGAAGCGAGATGAAAGAGCATATGCTGCCCAAGTTGGATGTGAAAAGTGCGAAGGACCTCACTACACTAAAGATTTCCCGAACAAGAATGAAAGTGAGACGTTTGAAGAAGCTTATTACACCCAATTTGGACAACCATTCCGACCTTCAGCAAGATTTAGGGAAGCTAGTCCGGGATTCTATCAAAAGAACAACTTCAATCCCGCTTATCAAGAGAGGAGGCAGACTTTAGACGATACTTTAAAGCAAATTATGGCCGATGCTGCTAAAAGACATGAAGAGAATACTGCTATGATCAAGGAAATTCGAGCTTCAACAGACACTACTACAAGAAATCAAGGAGCTTCGATCAAAGCATTGGAACAGCAAATTGGTCAAATGAGCAAAGTTCTTCAAGAAAGGGGATATGGAAGTTTACCAAGCTCAACTGAAACAAATCCAAGAGATCATGTCAAGGCAATAAGCACCACTGAAGAAGTCACTCCTAATATATCTAGAAGGTCGATGAATGGTAATGATGGAGCAAGACCCGAATTTTTCTTTAACTCTTCAATCAGCTTAAGGAGACTACTAAAAGAGAAGACAAAAATTGAAGAAGAGATCAAGGCAACAATGAAAGAAGAGAGCCCTGCAACCGATTCAAATGCCTTGCCTCATAAAGAAAGAGACCCAGGAAGTTTTACTCTACCTTGTTCTATTAATAATATATCTTTCAATAATGTGTTGGCTGACTTAGGAGCTAGTGTTAGTGTTATGCCTCTTAAGACATTCGCTACCCTAGGACTAGGAAAATTAGCACCAACTAAATTACTTATTGAATTGGCTGATAAAACAGTAAAACGACCTGAAGGGATTGCTAATAATGTGCTAGTTAAGATTGAGCAGTTTATTTTTCCCGTAGACTTTATTATACTAGACATGCCCGAGGATGTTAAGATTCCTTTAATCCTCGGAAGACCTTTCTTGTCTACTGCCCATGCTAAGATTGATGTGTTTAAGAGAAAAATTTCATTAAGGGTAGGGAATAATAAACTAGTCTATAAGTGCCAAGATCCGGTTAAAAGCATAATTAGAGGTGTTTATGTGCTAGGATTAAGAGAGCGTATGGACCTCGATCTTGAAGCTAGACTTATGGGAGAAACATTGATTCAAAACAACTCAACTAATCCTAATCATGAAGACTTTGAGGAATTCATTGACCTTAATGTACCTACGGAACTTAGACGCGATATTGTTAGTGATTCTGATGATGAGTGGTATGATTGTGTAGTAATTAATAAACGTAGGAGAATAGTTGAGAAAACGAATTTGAATAATGATGTGTTTATTGAACTACCACCCCACCTTGCTTATTTGTGCCTGTATGATAATAAGAATTTCCCGTCTATCATTTTGTCATCTCTGCCCGAAAGGGACAGGACTTTGTTTTTACAGATATTAAAGAAGAACGGCGTGGAAATTAAGGACGAGCAAGGAGTGTTCAATATTACTAAATTGGGGATGAAGGAGCGTGATGTTTCCGACTCCTTCAATGATCGATACTAAAGTGCTGAACGTGAGTCTAACTTGAAGACTCTGGAATAAAGACAAGTGCTTACCGGGAGACAACCCGGATTTATCTTTTATTATTCTGTTTTCTGTGTCGAGTCAGTCCAGGCCGCACGAGGATACGGCGCATCTCAGTCCTGAGATGCGACGCATCCTCTGCAATGGTCATATCTTATTTTATTTTTCTGCATTTTTATTTTCGACTTTAAAACTATTTATCAGTTTATTTTAATGCGGCGCATCCCTGGTTAAGGATGCGGCGCATCTTTATTCTGATCCGTATTATTCCAGGCTCGATACGGCGTATCTTCTTCAATAAGATACGGCGCATCGACTGACCTGATGATTTTCAGTTTTAATTTTTTAGTTTTATTTTTCCTAACTACTAATGTGTTATGCAAGTTGAACCTTTCTTATCTTAGGTGTGTTTTAAAGTGTTGGTGGTATTATAGTTTCCTGGATTTCCTGTGGATACATAAAGTATGAAGTTTTAACGTTCTAATCCACAAGAAGATGATTTTTGCTCTTATACTAATGGAGGATCATACCGAGCAAATCTCAGGGGAGTTTTTCTTGTTCTAATTCTTTTATTTTCCAGTTTTTAACCTTTTATACAAACAACGAGGACGTTGTTTAACTTAAGTGGGGGGATTGGAGAATTAGAACACTTAACAATTACTTGTCCTACTTTTTCAAAAATTATGCTTAAAATGTGCTTAATATATCAAACTTAAAAATTTTTTAGCATGTTTTTGTTTAAGATCTAAGTTACATAACTGCACACATGACGTTATTTTCAAAAATTGTGATTTTTCAAAATTCACAAATCTATGAGTGTGCCGGTGACTTGTAAACTTTAGAACTTGGCTTGTATACTATTCGAGACCACCATAATGAGTATTATTTATATAATTGGAATGACTTGTCTAACTTGGTAAAATTCTAGGATTACACCAAATAGCCTTTATATGTTATGTGTTATTAACTAACTACACTGGTTAGTTAACCCCCGTATAAACCCTTTTGTTACTCTCATTTTTAGAGTAAGATACCCCTAGAAAAACACTCAGAGCCATTCCTTTCGTTTCTTACACCTATGTTTAAAATGTTTCGTTACACCCTTACACCTTAGCCTACCCTGTAGATTAGAATCCGTGGTTGGTTAATTGCTATAGGCAGAGTGTGTTTCCTTACATTACCTGTGTTCGCGTGCGTAATTCATTATCTATGGTTAGGTCGGGAAATTGCACAATGCAAATTGGAGTGAAAGTAAATATTGTATATTTTTGAGTTTATTTTTCGTGTGTTTACTACTTTCACTATTACCGTTATTTCTGAAAGTATGAAAAAAATTATCCGGAAAGAAAGTTGTAGTGATGTGGTGAAATTTTACACATCTATTTCAAGTAAAAAAAAAAAAAAAAAAAAAAAAAAAAAAAAAAAAAAAAAAAAAATGAGAAAAGAAATAGAAAGAAAAAAAGAGTTGGATGTTTATTTTAAGCCAACGATGTAGAGTTATGTAAGTGGTCGATATCACCACTATTTGTTGTATTATATCTATGGATTGAATGGGAATTGGCAGTTATGGGAATGCCAATTAAGGTTTATTCTTTGATTAAGATTTTGTTGAGTATAATTCGTGTCTACCTAAAGCGTGTGTTTCAAGTGTTAAAGCGTGAGTTATTCAATGATATGAGTCTTATTCATGGGATGGTTGGGATAGTGATTAACCACACTTAGGATTTTAATTTATTTGTTTTGTTTTGTTTATTTTTATTTTTACACCAATTTATATCCCAAATGTTATCCATACCCTGTATTGTTCTTTATCCAACCGAACCTTTGATTTATTGAGATTAGGGATTTGAGCAATCTTAAGTATCGTAGTCGTGGATTCGGCTATGTATTTATGATTTTGTCGCCCTTTTTGATATATTATTATTGGTGAAGTTTGGACCTATCTTTAGCCTATTCGAGTTAAGGATTTGAGCAATTGCAAGTATCGTGTTCGTGGATTCGATCATGTATTTGTGATTTTGTTGCCTTTTCTGGAATTTGAGATCGATAGTGTAAATAAGAATAATTAACCCTTTAGCCTAAAAACCCTTTTTACCGCTTTAGACTTGTTATTCCTTAGCTTTAGTGGTGGAGATGTGTATACTTGCCAAGCTTATGATATAATATTCGTCGCGACTGGACAGTTAAACGATTAGATTTGATTTTATCAACTTATTTTATTTTACTTCTAATTCGTTAAGTGTTTAGTTGTGTGATTATGAAATAAATGAATACATGCTTAAATATAAAAATAAATCCTAATACATCTTTTAGGATACATTTTCATAAATGAAATTCTAAGGTTTACTTGGGGACAAGTAAAGTTCAAGTGGGGGATATTTGATGAACTCAAATAAGTACATTTTATTACTATCATTTATCCTAATAATTTGACTTGTTTTACTGTATTATGTATGAGGATTGATACTTAATTGTTTACTTTTGTAATTCTCAGGTAAAAACAAGCATTTGGTGAAACTTAGCGATTATGGACTAATAATGGAGCAAAACGTGCATAAAGTGGAAGTCTACTGACATGGACAAGATCAAGTCAATTCTGCTCCAGATGCGCCGCATCTCACTATCAACATGCGCCGCATCTCTATCAAGATATCACCAGATACGATCCAAGATACAAGAGGACATGCGCCGCATCCTAATCAAGAGTTACGCCGCATCTTCTGGCGGTGTACGAATATTCCTGAATATTATAATCTTGAACCCCACGCGAAGTTAAGTACATGCGCCGCATCTACTTAGTAGATGCGCCGCATCTTCCCTCAGACAGAAACTATAAATACCCCGTAGACCAGACGAATTTAAGAGTTAGAGTTAGAAACCCTAAAACCGAAGTTCGGACAGCAGAGCAAAAGGACGAATTCAGTCAAGGAGGCAGCACAAGACACACCCAAATCGAAGATACAAGAGCTGTAAGAAGGTGCTGCATGTATTTAATTCATTAAGTAGTTTTGTTTTATTGTGTTAGCAAACTTTAATTCATCAGGATTGGTGGCTTGTGTAATGTGACAACGAAAGATTGCACTCCCTTTAATACTTGCTTTCCCATCAATTAAAGTTTATATGTTGATGTCTTTGGTTACTACTTATTAGTGCATTGATAACCTCTGTGTTTATTAGTGGCTTGCGGGCATTTGACTGCGGGACAAGATGTGGCTCCCACGGTTGTTTCTAAATTGATCACTTAGGAATGACTTTTAGACATAAGTAATCATTAAGGGTTTACTCGCCGATGAGAATAGGACCAACGAGAAAGGGTTAATTACATACACTTCATATAAAGCTATCAATAAAACAAGTGACAATCTACTTAATTATAAGGACAGCCCTCTTATTGTCTCGAGTATCTATCTGTGTACGTGTGTGCTACTTGCTGATTCGTGCCTATTGGTTTATTTTATTATTTACTTGCAAACAAAACTGTGCCAGTCTCTCAGGCTGAAACCCCCTTGCGTTAGAATATTAAAATACTGATTAGATTAACAAGATAATACGTTCCACTCTTAGTGATCGACACTCTACTTACCATTATCTTCATACTGACCGGGTACACTGCTCGTTAAGTGTGTGTGTTATTGATAAGTCGGCTAAATATAAATTTAAAACTTGAGTAGGCATTAAAACTGCTAAACCGCAACGACACATCACGCGCATCAATATTAAAACTTGATGCGCGTGATGTGTCGTTGCGGTTTAGCAGTTTTAATGCCTACTCAAGTTTTAAATTTATATTTAGCCGACTTATCAATAACACACACACTTAACGAGCAGTGTACCCGGTCAGTATGAAGATAATGGTAAGTAGAGTGTCGATCACTAAGAGTGGAACGTATTATCTAGTTATTCTAATCAGTATTTTAATATCCTAACGCAAGGGGGTTTCAGCCTGAGAGACTGGCACGATTTGTTGCAATTTAAATAATAAAATAAACCAATAGGCACGAATCAGCAAGTAGCACACACGTACACAGATAGATACTAGAGACAATAAGAGAGCTGTCCTTATGATTAAGTAGATTGTCACTTGTTTTATTGATAGCTTTATATGAAGTGTATGTAATTAACCCTTTCTCGTTGGTCCTATTCTTATCGGCGAGTAAACCCTTAATGATTACTTATGTCTAAAAGTTATTCCTAAGTGATCAATTTAGAAACAACCGTGGGAGCCACATTATGTCCCGCAGTCAAATGCCCGCAAGCCACTAATAAACACAGAGGTTATCAATGCACTAATAAGTAGTAACCAAAGACATCAACATATAAACTTTAATTGATGGGAAAGCAAGTATTAAAGGGAGTGCAATCTTTCCGTTGTCACATTACACAAGCCACCAATCCTGATGAATTAAAGTTTGCTAACACAATAAAACAAAACTACTTAATGAATTAAATACATGCAGCACCTTCTTACAGCTCTTGTATCTTCGATTTGGGTGTGTCTTGTGCTGCCTCCTTGACTGAATTCGTCCTTTTGCTCTGCTGTCCGAACTTCGGTTTTAGGGTTTCGAACTCGAACTCTTCTGGTCTACGGGGTATTTATAGTTTCTGTCTGAGGGAAGATGCGGCGTATGTACTTAACTTCGCGTGGGGTCCAAGATTATAATATTCAGGAATATTCGTACACCGCCAGAAGATGCGGCGTAACTCTTGATTAGGATGCGGCGCATGTCCTCTTGTATCTTGGATCGTATCTGGTGATATCTTGATAGAGATGCGGCGCATGTTGATAGTGAGATGCGGCGCATCTGGAGCAGAATTGACTTGATCTTGTCCATGTCAGTAGACTTTCACTTTATGCACGTTTTGCTCCGTTATTAGTCCAAAATCGCTAAGTTTCACCAAATGCTTGTTTTTACCTGAGAATTACAAAAGTAAACGATTAAGTATCAATCCTCATACATAATATAGTAAAACAAGTCAAATTAATAGGATAAATGATAGTAATAAAATGTACTTATTTGAGTTCATCAAATATCCCCCCACTTGAACTTTACTTGTCCCCAAGTAAACCTTAGAATTTCATTTATGAAAATGTATCCTAAAAGATGTTAGGATTTATTTTTATATTTAAGCATGTATTCGTTTATTTCATAATCACACAACTAAACACTTAACGAATTAGAAGTAAAATAAAATAAGTCGATAAAAGCAAATCTAATCGTTTAACTGTCCAGTCGCGACGAATATTCTATCATAAGCTTGGCAAGTATACACATCTCCACCACTAAAGCTAAGGAATAACAAGTCTAAAGCGGTAAAAAGGGTTTTTAGGCTTAAGGGTTAATTATTCTTATTCACTATCGATTTCAAATTCCAGAAAAGGCGACAAAATCACAAATACATGATCGAATCCACGAACACGATACTTGCAATTGCTCAAATCCTTAACTCGAATAGGCTAAAGATAGGTCCAAACTTCACCAATAATAATATATCAAAAAGGGCGACAAAATCATAAATACATAGCCGAATCCACGACTACGATACTTAAGATTGCTCAAATCCCTAATCTCAATAAATCAAAGGTTCGGTTGGATAAAGAATAATAAAGGGCATGGATAACATTTGGGATATAAATTGGTGTAAAAATAAAAATAAACAAAACAAAACAAATAAATTAAAATCCTAAGTGTGGTTAATCACTATCCCAACCATCCCATGAATAAGACTCATATCATTGAATAACTCACGCTTTAACACTTGAAACACACGCTTTAGGTAGACACGAATTATACTCAACAAGATCTCAATCAAAGAATAAACCTTAGTTGACGTTCCCATAACGGCCAACTCCCATTCAATCCATAAATATAGTACAACAACAATAATGATAACTTTACATAACTTTACAATGTTGGTAAAAACAAACCTCCAACTTCTTCTTTCTTTTTCTTTTCTCATTTTTTCGATTTTTTTTTTTTTTTTTTTTTTTTTTTTTTTTTTTTGACATCAACATATGTGTAAAATTTCACAACTTTTCTATCACTTTCTTTCCGGATAATTTTTCCATACTTTTCATACTTTCAGAAACAACTGTAATAGCGAAAGTAGTAAACACACGAAAAATAAACTCAAAGATATACAATATTTACTTTCATACCAATTGCATTGTGTAAAATTTCCTGACTCAACCAAAGATAATGAATTACGCACGCGAACACAGGTAATGTAAGGAAACACACTTTGCCTATAGCAATTAACCAACCACGGATTCTAATCTACAGGGTAGGCTAAGGTTTAAGGTGTAACGAAACGTTTTAAAACATAGGTGTAAGAAACGAAAGGAATGGCTCTGAGGGTTTTTCTAGGGGTATCTTACTCTAAAAATGAGAGTAACAAAAGGTTTTATACGGGGGTTAACTAACCAGTGTAGTTAGCTAATAACACATAACATATAAAGGCTATTTGGTGTAATCCTAGAATTTTACCAATTTAGACAAGTCATTCCAATTATATAAAATAATACTTATTATGGTGGTCTCGAATAGTATACAAGCCAAGTTCTAAAGTTTACAAGTCACCGGCACACTCATAGATTTGTGAATTTTGAAAAATCACAATTTTTGAAAATAACGTCATGTGTGCAGTTATGTAACTTAGATCTTAAACAAAAACATGCTAAAAAATTTTTAAGTTTGATATATTAAGCACATTTTAAGCATAATTTTTGAAAAAGTAGGACAAGTAATTGTTAAGTGTTCTAATTCTCCAATCCCCCCACTTAAGTTAAACAACGTCCTCGTTGTTTGTATAAAAGTTTAAAAACTGGAAATAAAAGAATTAGAACGGAAAAACTCCCCTGAGATTTGCTCGGTATGATCCTCCATTAGTATAAGAGCAAAAATCATCTTCTTGTGGATTAGAACGTTAAAACTTCATACTTTATGTATCCACAGGAAATCCAGGAAACTATAATACCACCAACACTTTAAAACACACCTAAGATAAGAAAGGTTCAACTTGCATAATACATTAGTAGTTAGGAAAAATAAAACTTAAAAAATTAAAACTGAAAATCATCAGGTCAGTCGATGCGCCGTATCTTATTGAAGAAGATACGCCGTATCGAGCCTGGAATAAATACGGATCAGAATAAAGATGCGCCGCATCCTTAACCAGGGATGCGCCGCATTAAAATAAACTGATAAATAGTTTTAAAGTCGAAAATAAAAATGCAGAAAAATAAAATAAGATATGACCATTGCAGAGGATGCGTCGCATCTCAGGATTGAGATGCGCCGTATCCTCGTGCGGCCTGGACTGACTCGACACAGAAAACAGAATAATAAAAGATAAATCCGGGTTGTCTCCCGGTAAGCACTTGTCTTTATTCCAGAGTCTTCAAGTTAGACTCACGTTCAGCTCTTTAGTATCGATCATTGAAGGAGTCGGAAACATCACGCTCCTTCATCGCCAATTCAGTAATATTGAACACTCCTTGCTCGTCCTTAATTTCCACGCCGTTCTTCTTTAATATCTGTATAAACAAAGTCCTGTCCCTTTCGGGCAGAGATGACAAAATGATAGACGGGAAATTCTTATTATCATACAGGCACAAATAAGCAAGGTGGGGTGGTAGTTCAATAAACACATCATTATTCAAATTCGTTTTCTCAACTACTCTCCTACGTTTATTAATTACTACACAATCATACCACTCATCATCAGAATCACTAACAATATCGCGTCTAAGTTCCGTAGGTACATTAAGGTCAATGAATTCCTCAAAGTCTTCATGATTAGGATTAGTTGAGTTGTTTTGAATCAATGTTTCTCCCATAAGTCTAGCTTCAAGATCGAGGTCCATACGCTCTCTTAATCCTAGCACATAAACACCTCTAATTATGCTTTTAACCGGATCTTGGCACTTATAGACTAGTTTATTATTCCCTACCCTTAATGAAAATTTTCTCTTAAACACATCAATCTTAGCATGGGCAGTAGACAAGAAAGGTCTTCCGAGGATTAAAGGAATCTTAACATCCTCGGGCATGTCTAGTATAATAAAGTCTACGGGAAAAATAAACTGCTCAATCTTAACTAGCACATTATTAGCAATCCCTTCAGGTCGTTTTACTGTTTTATCAGCCAATTCAATAAGTAATTTAGTTGGTGCTAATTTTCCTAGTCCTAGGGTAGCGAATGTCTTAAGAGGCATAACACTAACACTAGCTCCTAAGTCAGCCAACACATTATTGAAAGATATATTATTAATAGAACAAGGTAGAGTAAAACTTCCTGGGTCTCTTTCTTTATGAGGCAAGGCATTTGAATCAGTTGCAGGGCTCTCTTCTTTCATTGTTGCCTTGATCTCTTCTTCAATTTTTGTCTTCTCTTTTAGTAGTCTCCTTAAGCTGATTGAAGAGTTAAAGAAAAATTCGGGTCTTGCACCATCATTACCATTCATCGACCTTCTAGATATATTAGGAGTGACTTCTTCGGTGGTGCTTATTGCCTTGACATGATCTCTTGGATTTGTTTCAGTTGAGCTCGGTAAACTTCCATATCCCCTTTCTTGAAGAACTTTGCTCATTTGACCAATTTGCTGTTCCAATGCTTTGATCGAAGCTCCTTGATTTCTTGTAGTAGTGTCTGTTGAAGCTCGAATTTCCTTGATCATAGCATTATTCTCTTCATGTCTTTTAGCAGCATCGGCCATAATTTGCTTTAAAGTATCATCTAAAGTCTGCCTCCTCTCTTGATAAGCGGGATTGAAGTTGTTCTTTTGATAGAATCCCGGACTAGCTTCCCTAAATCTTGCTGAAGGTCGGAACGGTTGTCCAAATTGGGTGTAATAAGCTTCTTCAAACGTCTCACTTTCATTCTTGTTCGGGCAATCTTTAGTGTAGTGAGGTCCTTCGCACTTTTCACATCCAACTTGGGTAGCATATGCTCTTTCATCTCGCTTCTTCATCTCTCTACTAATTTTATCCAATTGAGCTTGAATAGCGGCAATCCCGTCAAAATTAGTGCTGCTCTTAGATCTAGTAGAGGTCCCATCGTGCCATTTCTGAGAATGATCAGCAGCTTCTTGGATCGCTTTCCTAGCATTAGTTGCGCTCATCTGAGGTACAGCTCCCTTAGCATCCAAAATCTGTCTTGTAGGCACGTCCAATCCCTGATAAAACAATATTATTTCCTGCATAGGGGTTAGATAGTGTTGAGGACATTTTATCAATAAATATTTAAATCGTTCCCAAGCTTGATAAAGGGTTTCATCAGGCTCTTGCTTGAAACTATTGATAGCCTCCATTTTCTTAGCAGTCTTAGCAGGTGGACAATATCTCTTCAGGAATTTGCTCTTCAAACCTTCCCACGTAGTGATTGAACTAGCAGGTTCATTCCTTAGCCACTTGTTAGCAACTCCTTTTAGTGAGATTGGGAAGATTCTTAGCATGAGTTGATCGGTATTGACACTTTCTGTAGTAAACAAATCTGCAATCTCCAGGACCTTTTCAACATGCTCATTAGCATCCTCTTGTTCCGTCCCACTGAAAGCATTCTCTCTGAGCTCTTTGAGAAATTGTCCCTTCAACTCAAATTTTGACTTGTCATCAAACTTAGGTCTAGCAACTCCTGAAGTGTAATCAGCACGGGTATTGTTCATGTATTCCTCCATAGTAGTGTTTTCGCCCATTGTTTCTGTTTCAACTTCCTCTTTTTCTTCAGAAAAGTAATCAAGCTCGAGTGAACTTGAAAGATCAAAGCTTCTTGTGTTGAAAAGCCTTTTAAGCGAATGTAGGGCTCGTTCAGGATCTTCGAAAGGTTGAATCAAGTTCTTCGTAGAACTCCTGGTCATGCACTTCCTGAAATCAATCACAAAAGCATCAGTAGGGTATGCTCGAGAAAGTAATATATCAGATAATTAATAACGAAAACGGAATACGAAAAATTAAAGTTACTGATATCTGCAGACGATGCGTCGTATCCAAAGAGTTGGATACGCCGTATCTTATAATCGTTAAAATTAAATCAGACTTTATTCAGAAAATAGATACGCCGCTTTAGAATTTAAGAATGCGCCGTATCGAATTAATTAATCAAAAATCAGCTTATCTAATTAAAATTAAATGCGTCGTATTAACGAAAGTTAATGCGCCGTATTTTCGTTACGTTTAAAAATAAAATATTTTTGATTCAGTAAGATGCGCCGTATCGATAGAGATCGATACGCCGTATCTATTTAATAATTCGCAAACTGTTTTTAATTAAAATAATAGATACGCCGTATCTTCAAAAGAAGATGCGTCGTATGGCGTTAATGTTTTGAAAAAAAAAAAAAAAAAAAAAAAAATTTATCAAAAACAGATACGCCGTATCTGCAAAAGCAGATGCGTCATATTACTTTATCGCTTAGAAAAAATTTTCTTATTAAAAACAGATACGCCGTATCTTGGGGAAAAGATGCGTCGTATCGAATTAATTAAACGCGTTGTATTTTTAAAAAAAATTAAACGCAATACGCCGTATCTGAGAGATCAGATGCGCCGTATCGTTTGATTTAGCACAGTACAACGATAGCAGAACAGAAAAATACGAAAAATAAAAAAAACAAAAAATTAAACACACGAAACAAAAATAAAAACACAAAAATAAAAGAAAACAATTAACACACAATACAACAAATATGCAAAATAGTACAATGATGCAATTAATCTAATAAAAAGAAAAAAAAACTAATTAAAATACTAATCAAATTAACAGATAATAACAATTCACTCCCCGGCAGCGGCGCCAAAAACTTGATGCGCGTGATGTGTCGTTGCGGTTTAGCAGTTTTAATGCCTACTCAAGTTTTAAATTTATATTTAGCCGACTTATCAATAACACACACACTTAACGAGCAGTGTACCCGGTCAGTATGAAGATAATGGTAAGTAGAGTGTCGATCACTAAGAGTGGAACGTATTATCTAGTTATTCTAATCAGTATTTTAATATCCTAACGCAAGGGGGTTTCAGCCTGAGAGACTGGCACGATTTGTTGCAATTTAAATAATAAAATAAACCAATAGGCACGAATCAGCAAGTAGCACACACGTACACAGATAGATACTAGAGACAATAAGAGAGCTGTCCTTATGATTAAGTAGATTGTCACTTGTTTTATTGATAGCTTTATATGAAGTGTATGTAATTAACCCTTTCTCGTTGGTCCTATTCTTATCGGCGAGTAAACCCTTAATGATTACTTATGTCTAAAAGTTATTCCTAAGTGATCAATTTAGAAACAACCGTGGGAGCCACATTATGTCCCGCAGTCAAATGCCCGCAAGCCACTAATAAACACAGAGGTTATCAATGCACTAATAAGTAGTAACCAAAGACATCAACATATAAACTTTAATTGATGGGAAAGCAAGTATTAAAGGGAGTGCAATCTTTCCGTTGTCACATTACACAAGCCACCAATCCTGATGAATTAAAGTTTGCTAACACAATAAAACAAAACTACTTAATGAATTAAATACATGCAGCACCTTCTTACAGCTCTTGTATCTTCGATTTGGGTGTGTCTTGTGCTGCCTCCTTGACTGAATTCGTCCTTTTGCTCTGCTGTCCGAACTTCGGTTTTAGGGTCTCCGAACTCGAACTCTTCTGGTCTACGGGGTATTTATAGTTTCTGTCTGAGGGAAGATGCGCCGCATCTAAGATATGACCATTGCAGAGGATGCGTCGCATCTCAGGACTGAGATGCGCCGTATCCTCGTGCGGCCTGGACTGACTCGACACAGAAAACAGAATAATAAAAGATAAATCCGGGTTGTCTCCCGGTGAGCACTTGTCTTTATTCCAGAGTCTTCAAGTTAGACTCACGTTCAGCTCAGCAATAAGTCCTTGTCACGGTCCATCCTTCGTCCTTCATCCGAAAGATTTTCCCGTATATCTCTGCGACGTTTTCTTCCGTTCGACTTAATCTTATATAACTCTTTGTTTTCACCGCAGTATATTCTTCATCAGGACCCAAAGAATATTTGATGATTTTAAATTTTTCAGAAATAATCATGGGTGGCTCATTGTATGGAATCCCAAGTAGTTGACACTTTCTTTTGGTGAATTCTTCCTCGTCTTTATCAACAAACTTAAAATAAGGATCCTTAGTCAAATAATCATCTAGTTCTTCAATTAGTGACTTATCGTCTTGAATCGCCTCCCATTCTCTTTCCAAATCATATTGTAACCGTCGACTAAGCTTTGTGAAATCATCAAACTGTTCATGCACCCATTCCCAGAAAGTAGTATCCGATGTCCCCTTAAGTCCTTTCAAGCGTTCAATTCTGCCCTTTTCTTGTAAAGCCTCCGCCTTTTGTGGGCAGTCTTCAATATTATCGTACCATTCATAATCTTCAAAGGTTACATCGTTGCCAACCCGTTTCATCCCAATTATACTTCCCCCATTACAGGTTCCGTTACTTTTATAATCGCAGTTCGGCCAAACACTACTCCCGTCCTTGAAAACGAAGGGTGTACAGGTATGATTAATGTGCTCAAATTCCCATGGTTTATCCGATACCCATGGTACTTGGTCATTCCATTCATAGTACCAGGTGTTTTTGAAATCGTCATAAGTCTTAAATCCTGGTAGATCTCCAGTAAGCACATCATCGTCGACTCGAAGAAGGTAGTTAAATTCCTTGAACTGCTTGCACAAGGGTGTCTCATATTCTAACAAATCAATGTCAATTCTGAAAAGTTCTTCAATGCCCTCATTGATTGCTGAATCATGATGTGACGACCCATAATCGCTTTCTACTTCTTCGTCTTCTCCCCTCATCCAATATACCCATAATGCATCCTTAGTAGCACGATCCATGCTCTTGTGGTTATTAAACTTACTAGCTAACCATTCTGAAAAATCAACATCGTTAGGATCATGGTTAACGTCAAAGCAAACCTTCCCAATCATATTCTTTTTTATCTCCATGAACTCGTTAAATTGCTTCTTAAAACTCCGAGTCAACCATGAAGTCATAATCTCCTTGACCTCATTTACAGGGGCAAATTCCGGACTACCATATTTGAGTTCTAGCCAATCATTGAGGGAGAGGTCTATCAATCTTACCAATCTGCCATGAAACAGTAATTCCGCCAAAGCATAATTCATGTCATTATCCTGATAGTTCTCATTTAATCCCCAGTACCACTCGGAATAAGGCATGTAAGAGTTTTGGGTATTGCCTCCACCACAGTTGTTGTTGCTTGAGTCCATGTATGCAAGAGAAAATTTCCCATCATCTTCTTCTATAGTAGTCCAGTTCAATCCTTCGGCTTCAATGCTAGGCCATAAGAGCGACAATTCTTCTCCAGTATACCTCACAAATACATCATAAGAGAATACCTCTTTGTCAATGTTGCATAAACGCATGAATTCCTTAAAAGCAGCTTCAAGAGGAGTCTCCCAAGAGAATAAATCTGCATTGATCATGAGTACATTGAATGAATCTGAAAACAAGCATTTCTTAGCAAGATATCCGTTAACTGACATGTCTTCCATAGCAAAATCTGTCATCCAAGGTAAAATCATCAGTAGGATTTGTTCGCTAGAAGAGAAATTAATGAATATAGAAACGGATATAAGAATAAAAATAGCTGATATCTGCAGACGATGCGCCGTATCCAAAGAGTTGGATACGCCGTATCTTATAATCGTTAAAATTTAATCAGACTTTTATTCAGAAAATAGATACGCCGCTTTAGAATTTAAGAATGCGCCGTATCGAATAAGTTAATCAAAAATCAGCTTATCTAATTAAAATTAAATGCGTCGTATTAACGAAAGTTAATGCGCCGTATTTTCGTTACGTTTAAAAATAAAAGATTTTTGATTCAGTAAGATGCGCCGTATCGATAGAGATCGATACGCCGTATCTGTTTAATAATTCGCAAACTGTTTTTAATTAAAATAATAGATACGCCGTATCTTCAAAAGAAGATGCGTCGTATGGCGTTAATGTTTTGAAAAAAAATTTTTTTTATCAAAAACAGATACGCCGTATCTGCAAAAGCAGATGCGTCGTATTACTTTATCGCTTAGAAAAAATTTTCTTATTAAAAACAGATACGCCGTATCTTGGGGAAAAGATGCGTCGTATCGAATTAATTAAACGCGTTGTATTTTTAAAAAAATTAAACGCAATACGCCGTATCTGAGAGATCAGATGCGCCGTATCGTTTGATTTTGCACAGTACAACGATAGCAGAACAGAAAAATACGAAAAATAAAAACAAAAATTAAACACACAAACGAAAATAAACACACAAAAATAAAAGAAAACAATTAACACACAATACAACAAATATGCAAAATAGTACAATGATGCAATTAATCTAATAAAAAGAAAAAAAAAACTAATTAAAATACTAATCAAATTAACAGATAATAACAATTCACTCCCCGGCAGCGGCGCCAAAAACTTGATGCGCGTGATGTGTCGTTGCGGTTTAGCAGTTTTAATGCCTACTCAAGTTTTAAATTTATATTTAGCCGACTTATCAATAACACACACACTTAACGAGCAGTGTACCCGGTCAGTATGAAGATAATGGTAAGTAGAGTGTCGATCACTAAGAGTGGAACGTATTATCTCGTTATTCTAATCAGTATTTTAATATCCTAACGCAAGGGGGTTTCAGCCTGAGAGACTGGCACAGTTTTGTTTGCAAGTAAATAATAAAATAAACCAATAGGCACGAATCAGCAAGTAGCACACACGTACACAGATAGATACTCGAGACAATAAGAGGGCTGTCCTTATAATTAAGTAGATTGTCACTTGTTTTATTGATAGCTTTATATGAAGTGTATGTAGTTAACCCTTTCTCGTTGGTCCTATTCTTATCGGCGAGTAAACCCTTAATGATTACTTATGTCTAAAAGTCATTCCTAAGTGATCAATTTAGAAACAACCGTGGGAGCCACATCTTGTCCCGCAGTCAAATGCCCGCAAGCCACTAATAAACACAGAGGTTATCAATGCACTAATAAGTAGTAACCAAAGACATCAACATATAAACTTTAATTGATGGGAAAGCAAGTATTAAAGGGAGTGCAATCTTTCGTTGTCACATTACACAAGCCACCAATCCTGATGAATTAAAGTTTGCTAACACAATAAAACAAAACTACTTAATGAATTAAATACATGCAGCACCTTCTTACAGCTCTTGTATCTTCGATTTGGGTGTGTCTTGTGCTGCCTCCTTGACTGGATTCGTCCTTTTGCTCTGCTGTCCGAACTTCGGTTTTTGGGTTTCTAACTCTAACTCTTAAATTCGTCTGGTCCACGGGGTATTTATAGTTTCTGTCTGAGGGAAGATGCGGCGCATCTACTAAGTAGATGCGCCGCATGTACTTAACTTCGCGTGGGGTCCAAGATTATAATATTCAGGAATATTCATACACCGCCAGAAGATGCGGCGTAACTCCGTGATTAGATGCGGCGCATGTCCTCTTGTATCTTGGATCGTATCTGGTGATATCTTGATAGAGATGCGGCGCATGTTGATAGTGAGATGCGGCGCATCTGGAGCAGAATTGACTTGATCTTGTCCATGTCAGTAGACTTTCGCTTTATGCACGTTTTGCTTCATAATTAGTCCAAAATAGCTAAGTTTCACCAAATGCTTGTTTTTACCTGAGAATTACAAAAGTAAACAATTAAGTATCAATCCTCATACATAATATAGTAAAACAAGTCAAATTATTAGGATAAATGATAGTAATAAAATGTACTTATTTGAGTTCATCATCAATCCACACATAACCATTCGATAACTCAAAAGCTACAGAGAGTCGAAGGAAATTCGAAGGGCGACGGTTGATTGGAGTGGGTTGACTGGGGATTGATTTGAAGAAGCCAGGGTTCGGATTGGGGTTTTGTTCGAGTGCTTCTAGGTCCAAAAGTCTCAGCCGATTCATCACAAGGGTATAAACATTTTGTATTCAACTCTTTTATACCAAATTTCTATCATTCGAATTTGACTTAAGTGATGTTGTTATTAAATCAAATTATAAGTATTCCTGATGTTGAATTCGTGTTTGTACAAAGGATATGGTTGTTGTTGCTGTTGTTGCGGTTTAAGACTTAGGAAATCTAAGATTCAACTTGTTAGCTTTAGACCAATTGTTGTCCGTTGTTGTTGTCAGCCCTTGCTCGGGCTAAACGACCTCAATATGACCATTAGCAAATTCTAGGCAAAAGGTATTGATAAGGACTTAAAATGGGTGTCACCGATTCATGTTTAGTGTCAAGAACCTCTCTCGAGTCAGCATAATCGAGATCTTAGAACTCGGTCTAGGTTGGGGTGTATCATGGTGGTTTTAATTCAAACAAAAACCGCACCCAAGGGGTGCGTTGAAGCTGTTTTGGAACGAATAGAACCACACCCACAAGGGTGTGTCATGACTAGTTTAGTTCGGTCCATATCTCACCAAAACAACCACCTAAATAAGGTGTTATGGTGATTCTTAATTCAGGAAAAGTCCCCCCAAAAAGGGGTGTGAAGTGGTCAAGTTCCAGCCACATAACTTCCATCGGGCAGCCACCATGGTGAGTGAGCTTGCCTTGATTAAGTCCCGTTCGAACCAAAGAACCAACCCACGACTCACTCACATAGCAGCCCAAGTTAGTGGTAAAAGAACTCGATAGTAAGAATGTAGGTCGAACCTCCTTTTTTTCCCCCCTTTGGCTAGAGAACAAACTAAGAAGGAACGTTTCGAGTCCAAATACATTAGAGCCCCAAAGGCTGTGTGTGTAACACAGTGCGATCCTTAACCCACAATACATTGTCAAACCCCACACGAGACTCAACAAAGTTATGCTTAAGTTCTGTTCTACGAGCAAAACGTAAATGGGAGACATTAAATTGTCGTGTTTTCCCACTTAACCCAACACCAAAGTCTTAAATCAAGACTTTGGTTAAATGTGTGGTGATTAGTAAAATCGTGTGTCGAACCCAATCTTCCCCCCCCCCATCTCGTGTAAATCTAGAAGACCATCAAGTCAGGTTGGCGAGTAGTACTCGACCTCAACAAGTGGTCTGTTCTTGAGATACGAATCGTTGGTGTCAAGCAAATCTCCTGGAATTTCCCATAAAAACACAAGGTTCCACTTGGGCTTGTGTGAGTAATCGTGTTTACCCTAAGTAATCGAGCTCAACTTGACTTAGGCAACCCAAGTGTAGTAAAATTTCAGCCCACTTATCGTGTAGACTCACTGCCTCTCATAACCTACCAGGCCCAACGATACCCATGGTGGTCAATAACTCAGCCCAGTCCATCGCTTCCTTTTCCCCCTCCTTTGACTCAGTTGGGCCGCAGCCTAACGAGAATAATGGTATAAAGTTGTGATGTATGTATATGTTGTCCGCAAAAAGCCAAGCACACAAGTTTCTTTGTATTATAACCGTCGTGTAAAACATGTACCATTAACTAATTTTCAACCTAAAATTCGTCATGTAACGTCGCCATATACTCATGTATAAATTATGAAAACATTAACCCTCAACACCGAAGATAGGAACAAGGAGATGTACATGTACACTTGTCACCCGTATTTAAAATTGTCATACAAAGGATCACCAAAGTCTATCGATTTTAAAATAATAAAACACACATAAAGAGTTATACGATTTGTCACTTATAAACGTTGCTTTAACAAATAAATATATGTGTCATTAACAAAAGTAGAAAATGTAATCTTAGCACAACCTCGCTTGAACTTCTATAGCAAAAACTTTAAGAAATTAAATGTTTTCTAAACATATAATGGTGAAACCAACCCACAAACACGAGTCATAGCCAACCTTTATCAATTAGATGAATATAGTTGATTTTATTTAAACAAGGTAAACAAAACTTTTATTATACAAACGTTATACAATATTTTCGCAAGTCATAAAACATTTAAATACTAAACACTATTTACACGTAATTTTATTTCAAAACTTATACTTAACAACTAAACTACACATCCCATATCTCGACAATATCTATCCTTATTCCCAAATTATTCACTTCATCGTCTTCCGAATCCCATCAATCAAAATCCTATAAGACTCCCAAATCTTCGTTACTGTACATTTGAGCAATTCTTAGAGCCAACACCTACCAATACTTAGGAATCTATTCATAACCTCACTTGCTACCACACAAACAACAACAACAACAACAACAACATAAACACTTCTAAAACTTTTGTGTTAAATTATCATGGAAACTTAATTAGACTGTAAACTAAACATACATTATTAATCTAGGTAGCGTGTTGGTGCCATACATCCTTGCATCCAATACATCCACTATTAAGGTGAGTTTATAGCCCCTCTTTACTTATACTTATTTCATATCAATGGAGTGAGTAACATGCAAAACCATTTTATGGACCGTTAATACTATTTTATCAAAACTATTGCGTAGTTAGCCTAAGCCCTGCTATGTCCCCTACTGCCCAAATTTCATGAACCGTTAATTCTCGACAGGAAGCGTGAATGTTATAAATAGATCTATTGGGAGTAACATCCCCGTTTGGTTTGACCGGATAGGCAAACGAACGTATGTCATATTAAAGAACAAGTGCCTGGGATAAACACTTGTCGGACCTTTTTATTTAACATGCTTCTATAGCATGCAGACTTATTATAACTTCGGTTGCATGAACTTAGTGCTAGCATAATAGAATATTTATGTGACATTACCTGCATCATAATGCTCATATACCAAAACTATTGGTCCAAATTTATTATAGCTGCTTTAAACTTAAACCTATGAACTCACCAGCTTTTTGCTGACTTTTAGCATGTTTTTCTCAGGTATATAGGCAACTCAATATTGGCAAGGCATGGCAAGGCGACAGTCTTACACCATTTACCAAAGTGTTTTCACAAATATTTAAGACTTGTTTTTGAGGGACCATTAAACTTTGGGGCATACTTGTTGGGTGATTGGCTCCGAAACAATCAACTTAAATCAACCACGGATGTGGTCAAACAAAGTCAAACTAATCAAGAACACAATGCAATTATCCAAGGAGTATAGTTTTATCCCCGGGTCGTTTAAGTCCCAGCGAGATGTGAAATTGTGCTTAAAAACGGATCGTGATCAAGTGTTTATGAACAGAAAAGGGATTATGGATTTGATTACACTAAGAAGATAAGAAAATAGCTTTAACCAAGCTATATAAACAGGAACGGGAAACCAAATTACTTAAAAAACGTTTAAAACTAAAAGACGTACGTTTAAATTTAAATAAACGTAAACGTACGAAATAAAAAGTGAGTTTTAAGAAATAAAAGGCCTACGGATATTAAATTTATATTTTTACAATCCTAATAATAAAAGAAAATTATTGAAAAAAGAAAATTATTTATTTAACTTATTAATTAATTATTATTAATTAAAAACTATTTAATAATTATTTAAACTAATTAAAATTCTAATAAATACTAAAAGATCAAATAAAAATCTGAAAATTTTTCTATAAATACTTTAAAGTGACAAGAAGCTAAGAAAATTATAAAAATGAAATTTACTTAATTAAAATTTAAAAAGATAAATTCTATTAAATAGAAGCTATCACTATATTTCTATTTTTGGTTTTCTTAAGTCCTAAAAATATTTTTATATTTTTCCTAGATTACAAATGACAAAAGAAAATTATGAAAATTGGATTTATATTTTTCTGATTATTTTTCTATTTTTTATGATTTAATTACTATTAAAAACTAATTAAAATGATTAAAAATATAAAATAACTTAGGAAAAATCTGAAAAATTTAAGTTAAGTCTAGATTAATATTAAAAGGCTAGGAAAATTAAAATTACAAATTTAATAAGCCCAGAGAGTTGATTTGGGCTAATAAGCAGTTGGCTTATAAGCACAAAATAAGCTAAAAAGCAAATAAAGTTGCCAAAAGTTCAGGAACAAGGTAATATGATGAGATAACCACAAATCAACTAAAAAACACAAATAACAACAAGAGATTAAACAGATTAAGCACTTGACTGCTATGGAAATTATAAGTCAGAAACTCAGAAAAGTGACCAACTTGCAGGCAAGATTAAGCAGATAAATAAGCTACTGAGGTTCCAAATTATGGGGCAAAAGTAAGATAGAACTACTGGGTATGCAAAAACACCAAAAGCCCTATCACAATTTGACCAATTGAGGTCCAATTGATGCCTAGATCAGCAACTCAGAACCATGGGTCTGCTGTGGTGTTGACTTTTGCAGAAAAATAGAAGTTTTGACTTTGGTGAGATTTGAATGATTCCTAGTGATTGATAATGGTATAATAAGCTATGAAAAGACTACACTAAGCAACTTTAACAACAATTGAACTGATTTGATGATTATGCAACTCCAAAATCCTAACAGCTAGACTGAAATGGAAATTAAAGGGCCAATTTGACTTTTTATCAAACAAGTCTTGGATTTTATTGTTTGACTGAGATAAATGATCCTAGTATGACATATCTTAAACAACAAACAACAACAATACAACCTGCATGCCACAGAGATCAGCAGATCCAAACACCCCTTAACAACTATGATTTTGCAATTTTCAAAGGAACTTGATGATTTAGACCATGATACTGATTCAAGCTGACATAATATGATACAATGATCTTACATGAACACATAAGTAACAACAATAACACCAAAAAACACAGAACAACAATTATGCTACTATGACTGTTAAAATTAGATTTAAGCAAAAGGCAAATTTAATGAACAAGCAACTTATTTTAAGCTATATTATGACTGAATAATACCACAAAGATTGGAAAACACAAAGATTAAACCACCAAACTAGTTTACACAGTAATATGCAATATTAAAGAGAATTGAGCTTACAAGGTGCTTCCAGCTAAAAACCAAGAACAAGGACCAATGAAACACTCCTATAGAACCTCCTCAGGATCACTAACCCAGGGCAATCCAATATTTACCCTGCTCCAGCCATGAACACCATGAACCTGTTGTGTTGACTTTTGTTGACTGATTATGAATTTTTGATTTTTTCTTACTAAACTTGTTTTAATGAGTGCTGATAGCTTATATAAGCTATATGGGAGCTTACATGTACTTATGAGTCAATATAAACAAACAACAACAACAATACAGCTTAATTTAGATTTTTGAGATAAAAGTGGAAATGGCATAAACTGAGATAGCAACTAAAACTTGAAATTAATTATTGGAAAAGATTTATATTACACTGGAACAACTAAATTCAACACTTGAAAGATTAAAATTACACAGAGAATTTAAATTTAACTAAGTCGACACTAAATAACTAAAATTACACTAGATGATCTCTTACATACTCTCTCCTCTGCTCTTTATAGTCTCTAATCTTCTTGTCGACATCTCTGAGTGATTCCCACCATTGAATTGCTCTGATTTAATCTCCACAGTCCATTTGGCATTTTGGCGGGAAAAGTGGATTTTGGTGATTAACTCTGATTTTGCTAGTGGGGAGTGGGAGGGATGCATTAATTGGTTTTGGCATGTTAGGTGGAGTGTTGAGGAGGGGGAATGAGGTGGATGGTGGTTTTGGGTGAGCTGGGGGGTGAGTGTCTGGTATTGGCGCCAATGGTGGTTTAGGAGATGACGGGTTTGACTTTGTTTGACTGAGTTGTTAAACTCAGTCAAACAAAGGGTTGGGGTTGGGCTTGTTTAATTTTGGGCTTGGACTGGGTTTAAGAAATGGGATAAGGGATGGGTATTTAGTTTAGTGGTTGGGTTGGTTTGTTTATTTATTTTGGGTTTGGTCTAGATCCGGATTTAATAGTTAAACAAGCATAGGGACCAAACTTGTCATTTGCTGAAAGTTGAGGGGCTTGAGTTGTCATCTTTCCAAAGTTATCCCAAAGGACCAATATTGCCAAGATAAATAGTACAAGGGTTTTAATTATTAATTTTCCATTTTAAATAACCCAGGGACCATTTTTGACACTTTTCAAAGTTGAGGGACCTTTTTGTAATTTTTGCTCAAACAATCATTCAAGGACCAATTTTGACAATTAAGATTATTTTAGGGACCTTGAATGATAAAATTCCACTTTTTTAGATTCTAGGGACTAGATTTGCCAAATTATGAAAGTTCAGGGACTAAAATGCAAATTATGCCATTTATTGTTTGTTTTTCCCTGAAACTTATAAAAACACAGTCAGATGATATTTTTATACATTTTTAGACTTTTTAAAGTGTTTTTGACTGTTTCTGTAGCTCAAATGTGAAAGAAATGATGAGTATTTACACACTCATCAATCCCCCACACTAAACTATTGCTAGTCCCTAGCAATCTTTTATGAAGTTTTAATGGATGTATCTCTTTACCAGAAGCCATCACCTCTGGAGTAGCCAAATGTTTCAGTTCAAGTAAGAACTATGGTACACTGATAACCATGTGATTTTGAGCAAATCACCAGCTGTAAACGGTTTTGATTTGTCTTTACCAGAAGCCGTTTGCTTCTGGACTAGCCAGCTCTTAGATAAATTACAACTATTATCTTTGGTGAGCTGATTACCAATTATGGTATTCCAAAGCCTTTACCACAAGCCATAACCTTGCGGGCTAGCCAACTCTTCACTAATTAAAGATATGGTGAGTCGAGAACCATACAATTTTTGGCAAATTGCAAGCCATAAACGGATTTGATATATCTTTACCCAGAAGCCGTTTGCTCCGGGATTAGCCAATCCTTATGTGGGTTAGACATGGCGGACTGATAACCATTTTCTGAGTTCTAAGTGAGAAAAAAAAAATTTAAAATTTTGGCTAAAATGGGGGTGCTAGATGATACATTTGATAAAATTCGCTAGAATTTCCCCCCCACACTTAGAACTGAATATTGCCCTCAATATTCAAAGAACCGGCTGTTAAACCAACACTTAGAACGTAAAAGGGAAATACTGAATAGCCATTATTTTTATATACATATTTATTTTATTTTTATTTAATTTGCATTTAAGCCGTTAAGGCATGCAAATTCTCTCTTTTTTTTTTTTTTTTTTTTTCTTTTTTTTTTTTTTTTTTTTTTTTTTTTAACTTGAGAACTTATATACATATATACAACCTGTGGGGCATCTCCCCCACACTTAGGGTGGTAGAAAATAGAAAGAAGTCAGAAATATGGGTGAAAACCCATACGGTGCGGGCTAATGTTTTTGTTCACCGAGTCACTAGCTTGACTCGACCCCGAATTTAAGTTGATTCCTCCCGAACAATCAGGTTTATCACGCAAGCTAACCGCTTGTGAACGGCCAACTGTAATAAAGTGCTCCTGAACAGCCCGGGAGAAAAAGCAATTTAAAAGTCTACGGGGAAGTAAGTGGAAGAGACCATCTCCCCCACACTAGGTGGTAGAAAAGAGAAAGAAAACAGAGACACGGGTGAGAACCCATGTTTTGCTAATGTTTTTGATCACCGAGTCACTAGCTTGACTCGATCCCCGCATTCATTGGTTCATGGGGAAAGTTTGAAGATCCGGGACAACCATAAATGGTATGTCCTCTCCAAAGTAGTGTTTTAATCGATGACCATTCACTTTGAAATTTGGTCCGTCATTTTGAGATAACTCAACGGTACCATATGGATAAATTTTTGTAACAGTGAATGGACCAGACCAACGGGATTTGAGTTTTCCCGAGAAAATATTCAATCTTGAATTGAAAAGAAGGACTCGATCACCGACGTTGAAAACGCGGTTCTTGATTTTTGAGTCATGAATCTTCTTTGTCTTTTCTTTGTAGATCAAAGAGTTCTCGTAAGATTGATCACGCAGTTCATTTAATTCATTCATTTGAACTTTACGGTGATCACCCGCAGTTTGAAGATCAAAGTTAGCATGTTTCAAGGCCCAGTAGGCTTTGTGCTCTAATTCGATCGGAAGATGACATGCCTTTCCGTACACAAGCTTGTAAGGCGTACACCCGATGGGTGTTTTGTAAGCTGTACGAAAGGCCCATAGTGCATCATCCAATTTATCCGACCAGGATGCACGATTTTCACCTACAGTCCTTTCTAAGATTCTTTTAATACCCCGATTTGAAACTTCAACTTGCCCACTTGTTTGTGGGTGATACGCAGTAGAAAGACGGTGAGTTACACCATACTTTTGCATGACTTTGTCAAATTTGTCATTGCAAAAATGCGTACCACGATCACTGATTATAGCACGTGGGGTTCCAAAACGGGTAAACAGAACTTTCAAGAATTTTACAACAACTCGGGCATCATTAGTGGGTAAAGCTTTTGCTTCAACCCATTTCGACAAATAGTCAACAGCCACGAGAATGTATTTGTTTCCTCGAGATGATGGAAATGGCCCCATAAAGTCAATGCCCCAGACATCAAAGATTTCACAGACTTGAATTGCATTTTGTGGCATTTCATTCCGTTGTGAAATATTTCCGTGACGCTGACAAGCTTCACAAGTTTTTATGAGTTCTTGGGCATCCTTATAGATTGTGGGCCAATAAAACCCGGAATCTAACACCTTTTTGGCGGTGTAGTTTGGACTATGATGGCCCCCCGTGGGTCCAGCATGGCAAGCTTTGAGAATGTCAATAGCTTCCTGTCCGTAAACACACCGTCGGATGACTTGATCCGCACAGATTTTGAATAAGTAGGGGTCGTCCCAGAAATAATGTTTAACATCTTTGAAGAATTTATTCTTCTGTTGGGTCAACATCCCTTTCACTATGAAGTTACCCGCATGGTAATTTGCGAAGTCAGCAAACCATGGGGTAGTAGAATTTCCGCGAAAAGTAACCGCATTGAGTGTTTCAAGAGGAAATGTTTCATTTATTTCCTTTTTCTCGAAAACATCTTGGTGTGGGTTCTCTAATCGGGATAGATGATCAGCAGCTAGGTTCTCAGCTCCTTTTTTATCACGTATAATGATATCAAATTCTTGCAGGAGGAGAACCCAACGGAGTAATCTCGGCTTTGCATCTTGTTTTGCAAAGAGATATTTGAGAGCCGAGTGATCCGTATACACTACACATTTTGTCAAGATCAAATATGGCCGAAACTTCTCAAAGGCATACACCACAGCCAATAATTCTTTTTCTGTAGTGGTGTAATGAGTTTGAGCTTCAGTCATGGTTTTACTTGCGTAGTGAATAGGCTGAAAATGTTTTGCTTTTCGTTGCCCCAGGACTGCACCGATGGCAAAATCACTTGCATCGCACATGAGTTCAAAAGGAAAATCCCAGTCGGGGGCAACTAGAATGGGTGCCTCAGTAAGCTTTTTCTTTAGTATATCAAAAGCTTTGATGCACTCGGGTGAGAAGATAAAAGGAGCATCCTTTTCAAGAAGATGAGTCATAGGCCGGGCAATTTTAGAAAAATCTTGTATGAATCTACGATAGAAACCGGCATGACCCAAAAAACTCCTAATTCCTTTGACGGTAGTGGGATGAGGTAATTTACCAATGACATCAACTTTAGCTCTGTCAACCTCAATCCCGTTCTTTGATATCTTATGGCCGAGGACAATGCCCTCTCTGACCATAAAATGACTCTTCTCCCAATTTAGACAAAGATTGGTGTCTTTACACCTTTTCAACATGTTTTCTAAATTGGAGAGACATGCTTGGAACGAATCCCCAATGACCGAAAAGTCATCCATAAAGACCTCCATTGTTTTACCAATCATGTCGGTAAATATAGCCATCATACACCTCTGGAATGTGCCTGGAGCATTACATAAGCCGAAAGGCATACGTTTATAAGCAAAGGTTCCATAAGGGCACGTGAAGGTAGTCTTTTCTTGATCTTGTGGATCAATGGGAATTTGAAAGTAACCCGAGAAACCATCAAGGAAACAATAGTACTCGTTCCCTGCTAATCTCTCAAGCATCTGATCCATAAAAGGCAGAGGAAAATGGTCTTTACGGGTAGCATCATTTAACTTACGATAGTCAATGCAAACACGCCATCCTGTAACCAAACGAGTTGGAATCAACTCATTTTCTTCATTCGTGACAACAGTCATGCCACCCTTTTTTGGAACACAGTGAATGGGACTAACCCAAGGACTATCAGATATGGGATAAATCAATCCTGCATCAAGAAGTTTGAGAACCTCTTGTTTGATAACATCGTGGATTTTAGGATTCACCCTTCTTTGATGTTGGACTGCTGGTTTAAAGTCATCCTCCATTAAAATCTTGTGAGTACAAAATTCAGGGTCAATACCCTTTATGTCGGAGAGTTTCCAAGCAATGGCTTGCTTGTGTGACTTTAAGACCTTTATTAGAGCAGTCTTTTCCTCATCACTTAAATCTTTAGCAATAATGACGGGTAATTTATCATCACCCTCCAAAAATGCGTACTCAAGATGAGGCGGTAAGTCTTTGAGTTCGACCTCAGGAAATTCATCAGTTTTCTCAACTGATCTGATTTCCTCTTTATGAAGTTCAACGGGAGGGAGTGGAGGAGAATTGTCCTGATTTAACAATGTCTCAAGAAGAAGAATATCTCCCTCCAGATCAATCTCAGCGTCATCAATCCCCTCTAGGAATGAATCACACTTGAGAAAATCATCGATCTCTTCCAAATTGAAATCACTTCCCTCAAACGGAGTGAGAGAAGGGGAAGAGTCGGAAATGCCAGGTAAAGAAGATGTGGTGGTATCCCCACTCACAGAATTATGAGAATAACCAAGAAACTCTTGAGAGTACTCCTCTGAAACAATATCAATGACATCGATTCGGTTAACCGATTCAGAATCGTAATTTGAGGAGTACCTCGAAGTTTGATCGAGGTTAAAGGTAACAGCTTCATGACCCACACGTAATGTGATTTCATGCTCAAATACATCTATGAGAGCACGGCCCGTTCTCAGGAATCCTCTTCCAAGAATGAGAGGAACCCTGGAATCAGCATCGAAATCAACAACCACAAAGTCAGCTGGAAAATGGAACTTTCCTACTTTCACAAATACGTCCTCAGCAATGCCAAGAGGACGAGATATTGAACGATCTGCAAGCTCAAGAGTCATGCAGGTAGGAGTAAGTTCAGGAAGAGAAAGTTTCTTCCATACTGATTTAGGCATCAGGTTGATGCTTGCACCAAGATCGGCCAAGGCATAGCATTCAACCATTCCTGGAAAGACACAAGGTAGTAGAAACCTTCCAGGATCTCCAAGCTTTTCGGGAAGCTTTTTCAAGATAACTGCTGAGCAGTTCTCATTTAATGGAGTCTTTGCCATTTCAAACAGTTTTTCCTTGTTGCTTAACAAGTGTTTGATTGTGGATGCAAACTTGGGCATCAGAATGATAGCATCCGCAAAGCTTATGTCAAAGTGTAATTCTTGGAAAATTTGGAAGAATTTATCCATTTGTTGACTAGCTTTTTCGCGGAGCTTTTGCTCATTTAAACGTGATGGGTAGGGAATAGAAGTTTTGGATTTAGGGTTTTCAACCGGGGTTTCAGGATGTTCAAAGACAACTTGAGGTTTAGTCTTGGGTTTCGGGACACTTTGAGGTTGGACGTTGTTGATACCTCCGTTATTAGTAGGAAATACCTGGTCCTTAGTCACCTCAGGCTCACTTCCCACTACCTTGGGGAAAGAAGAAGCAGTGGTAGTGGAAACAGTGGGTCCCTCATATGAAACACCACTTCGGGTTGTGATCGCCTTAGCATCGCCCTTCGGGTTAGCGATCGTGTTGCTCGGAAGTTTTCCTGAGCCCGAAGGTTGATCATTTAAAGATTTTTTAATCTCAGAGATCTGGCTGACCAACAACCTGTTTGTGTCCTCTTGAGCTTTCATGAACTGCCTCAACAACTCATCAGATGATGGATGTTGGGCTGGAATGGCTTGATGTTGATTAGGGAAATTTTGCATTCGGTTATTTTGATTATAACCTTGATGTTGAAAATTCCCTTGATTTGGATTACCATTTCCCTGAAAATAATTTCCCTGGTTGGAATTGTTTCGATTAAAGTTTCCTTGGTGTTGGAAACCTTGATTTTGTCCAGAATTGAAATTCCCTTGGTTTTGATAACCTTGGTTCATTCGAGGTTGATTTTGGTTCCGGTTTTGCAAATTCTGGTTCTGATTAAAACCAGGTGGTCCTTGGTAGGTGCTAGCTTGGTATGGTTCCATTTGAGGACGGTATTGATTACCTCCCTGATTTGAAGTACCGGCAATAGCATTAACTTCAAAAGGACTACCATCGGTGGCAGTACAGTCGTAGTATGCGTGAGGGCCACCACAAGTAACACAGACTTCCACTTTTTTCACTTCAGCATGTGAAGGAGTTTGTGTGAAAGTGACTTTCTTTTGGCTTGAGAGAACCAAAGCTTGAATAGCATCCGTGAGTTTGTCAATCTTAGCATCGGTGCTAGAAGTACTCACGGGAGATGAAGTAGAAGGACCGGCACTAGCCTGAGAATGATATGGCTTTGTTCGTGCAGTACGGACCTTAGACTTATTTTCAATAATTGCTAAAGCTTCTTTGACAGTTCTACTCAAAAAGTTACCTCCTGAGGAGGCATTGAGAGAATCTTGGTCAGATTGGCTCACTCCATTATAGAAAGTGTCGATTTGCATCAACTCGGTAAAACCATGATGAGGACATTTACGAAGCAATTCTTTGAAACGATCCCACGCGTCACTAAACGATTCATCAAATCTTTGTGTAAATTTGATGATTTCATTTTTAAGACTTGTCGTTCTAGACGGTGGAAAAAATTCGTTTACAAACTTTGTAACTAAGTCCTCCCATGTCTCAATTGAACGAGGGGGTTGTTTTTGAAGCCATATCCGGGCTTGTCCCTCGAGAGAAAATGGGAATAGAAGAAGTTTGATTGAGCTAGACGGGGTGTTTTTGTATTTGATGGTAGATGTAATCTTGTTAAACCATCGAATGTGAGCATGAGGATCATCCCTGTCAAAACCGTAGAATTGGCTAGAGGTTACAAGATTCAGTAACCCGGTTTTGAGCTCAAAACTCTCAGCTACAATAGCTGGAACAACAATGGCATCTCCATAACCCTCGATGGGTGCCTGGAGAAGCTCATTCATTGGCAAATCTGCCATGACGACAGGATCAGTACGTTCCTCAGATACGACTGATGGGGCAGAACGTCTACGACGCCTTCGAGGTATGTTTCCAAGCTCACGGAGAGGGCTTGATGACCTAGAAGAACGAGTGCGCATGCACTAAGACGAGTCTGAGAATCCTTTATAGTGGAGGAAACTCAGAAAAGGGTAAGAAGATTCTTTTTGGATTTTTATTTGAACAAAATTTTTCTATTAAAAATCAAGATCGAGAAAAAACACAAGTGAACTTAAACCAATAATCAACAGGCGTACGGTAACTCTCTAACTGACAAACGCACAGAGTGGCGGAGAAGCAAAGGTGGGCAGTTACGCTCCTTAAAAACCCGCTTCTTTCAGTCCGACAATTTAATGTCAGACTATCCTAGAACCTCCGTTAGAGTTTGTTTATCAATTAAAGGTGAGCCGATATTCGCAAGTGATACAAAGGCAAGTTTTTATCTTAGGTTTGGGAACTTATTATGGCCGCACCCCCAGTTAGGTAGTGCTCAGTCTTGGTTCTCGATGGTTAATTTTTATTTATTGTTTATTATTTAACAGATAAAATGGAAAATATTTTTGATGTTTTTATTATTTTTTTTATATGATATTATATATAGAAAAGAAAAGAAAATATTTTTGTTTTTTATATGGTTTTATGGGGAATAGGAATACGATATTTTTGGTGCTTGATCCGTTAAATGAGTTAACTTCACAAGCGTTTTGCTTTATATATGATAAATATACAAGAGAGAGAAGATATTCACAGATTGGGGTTCAAAGACACGATACTGCAAAACGTTTAACACGCAGCACACCTCCCCGGCAGCGGCGCCAAAATTTGATTGGCTCCGAAACAGTCAACTTAAATCAACCACGGATGTGGTCAAACAAAGTCAAACTAATCAAGAACACAATGCAATTATCCAAGGAGTATAGTTTTATCCCCGGGTCGTTTAAGTCCCAGCGAGATGTGAAATTGTGCTTAAAAACGGATCGTGATCAAGTGTTTATGAACAGAAAAGGGATTATGGATTTGATTACACTAAGAAGATAAGAAAATAGCTTTAACCAAGCTATATAAACAGGAACGGGAAACCAAATTACTTAAAAACGTTTAAAACTAAAAGACGTACGTTTAAATTTAAATAAACGTAAACGTACGAAATAAAAAGTGAGTTTTAAGAAATAAAAGGCCTACGGATATTAAATTTATATTTTTACAATCCTAATAATAAAAGAAAATTATTGAAAAAAGAAAATTATTTATTTAACTTATTAATTAATTATTATTAATTAAAAACTATTTAATAATTATTTAAACTAATTAAAATTCTAATAAATACTAAAAGATCAAATAAAAATCTGAAAATTTTTCTATAAATACTTTAAAGTGACAAGAAGCTAAGAAAATTATAAAAATGAAATTTACTTAATTAAAATTTAAAAAGATAAATTCTATTAAATAGAAGCTATCACTATATTTCTATTTTTGGTTTTCTTAAGTCCTAAAAATATTTTTATATTTTTCCTAGATTACAAATGACAAAAGAAAATTATGAAAATTGGATTTATATTTTTCTGATTATTTTTCTATTTTTTATGATTTAATTACTATTAAAAACTAATTAAAATGATTAAAAATATAAAATAACTTAGGAAAAATCTGAAAAATTTAAGTTAAGTCTAGATTAATAT
This sequence comes from Artemisia tridentata subsp. tridentata, assembly GCA_021014915.2. NCBI lineage: Eukaryota > Viridiplantae > Streptophyta > Magnoliopsida > Asterales > Asteraceae > Artemisia > Artemisia tridentata. The sequence continues at coordinate 65,397,603 of CP139507.1, forward strand.
TAAAAGGCTAGGAAAATTAAAATTACAAATTTAATAAGCCCAGAGAGTTGATTTGGGCTAATAAGCAGTTGGCTTATAAGCACAAAATAAGCTAAAAAGCAAATAAAGTTGCCAAAAGTTCAGGAACAAGGTAATATGATGAGATAACCACAAATCAACTAAAAAACACAAATAACAACAAGAGATTAAACAGATTAAGCACTTGACTGCTATGGAAATTATAAGTCAGAAACTCAGAAAAGTGACCAACTTGCAGGCAAGATTAAGCAGATAAATAAGCTACCGAGGTTCCAAATTATGGGGGCAAAAGTAAGATAGAACTACTGGGTATGCAAAAACACCAAAAGCCCTATCACAATTTGACCAATTGAGGTCCAATTGATGCCTAGATCAGCAACTCAGAACCATGGGTCTGCTGTGGTGTTGACTTTTGCAGAAAAATAGAAGTTTTGACTTTGGTGAGATTTGAATGATTCCTAGTGATTGATAATGGTATAATAAGCTATGAAAAGACTACACTAAGCAACTTTAACAACAATTGAACTGATTTGATGATTATGCAACTCCAAAATCCTAACAGCTAGACTGAAATGGAAATTAAAGGGCCAATTTGACTTTTTATCAAACAAGTCTTGGATTTTATTGTTTGACTGAGATAAATGATCCTAGTATGACATATCTTAAACAACAAACAACAACAATACAACCTGCATGCCACAGAGATCAGCAGATCCAAACACCCCTTAACAACTATGATTTTGCAATTTTCAAAGGAACTTGATGATTTAGACCATGATACTGATTCAAGCTGACATAATATGATACAATGATCTTACATGAACACATAAGTAACAACAATAACACCAAAAAACACAGAACAACAATTATGCTACTATGACTGTTAAAATTAGATTTAAGCAAAAGGCAAATTTAATGAACAAGCAACTTATTTTAAGCTATATTATGACTGAATAATACCACAAAGATTGGAAAACACAAAGATTAAACCACCAAACTAGTTTACACAGTAATATGCAATATTAAAGAGAATTGAGCTTACAAGGTGCTTCCAGCTAAAAACCAAGAACAAGGACCAATGAAACACTCCTATAGAACCTCCTCAGGATCACTAACCCAGGGCAATCCAATATTTACCCTGCTCCAGCCATGAACACCATGAACCTGTTGTGTTGACTTTTGTTGACTGATTATGAATTTTTGATTTTTTCTTACTAAACTTGTTTTAATGAGTGCTGATAGCTTATATAAGCTATATGGGAGCTTACATGTACTTATGAGTCAATATAAACAAACAACAACAACAATACAGCTTAATTTAGATTTTTGAGATAAAAGTGGAAATGGCATAAACTGAGATAGCAACTAAAACTTGAAATTAATTATTGGAAAAGATTTATATTACACTGGAACAACTAAATTCAACACTTGAAAGATTAAAATTACACAGAGAATTTAAATTTAACTAAGTCGACACTAAATAACTAAAATTACACTAGATGATCTCTTACATACTCTCTCCTCTGCTCTTTATAGTCTCTAATCTTCTTGTCGACATCTCTGAGTGATTCCCACCATTGAATTGCTCTGATTTAATCTCCACAGTCCATTTGGCATTTTGGCGGGAAAAGTGGATTTTGGTGATTAACTCTGATTTTGCTAGTGGGAAGTGGGAGGGATGCATTAATTGGTTTTGGCATGTTAGGTGGAGTGTTGAGGAGGGGGAATGAGGTGGATGGTGGTTTTGGGTGAGCTGGGGGGTGAGTGTCTGGTATTGGCGCCAATGGTGGTTTAGGAGATGACGGGTTTGACTTTGTTTGACTGAGTTGTTAAACTCAGTCAAACAAAGGGTTGGGGTTGGGCTTGTTTAATTTTGGGCTTGGACTGGGTTTAAGAAATGGGATAAGGGATGGGTATTTAGTTTAGTGGTTGGGTTGGTTTGTTTATTTATTTTGGGTTTGGTCTAGATCCGGATTTAATAGTTAAACAAGCATAGGGACCAAACTTGTCATTTGCTGAAAGTTGAGGGGCTTGAGTTGTCATCTTTCCAAAGTTATCCCAAAGGACCAATATTGCCAAGATAAATAGTACAAGGGTTTTAATTATTAATTTTCCATTTTAAATAACCCAGGGACCATTTTTGACACTTTTCAAAGTTGAGGGACCTTTTTGTAATTTTTGCTCAAACAATCATTCAAGGACCAATTTTGACAATTAAGATTATTTTAGGGACCTTGAATGATAAAATTCCACTTTTTTAGATTCTAGGGACTAGATTTGCCAAATTATGAAAGTTCAGGGACTAAAATGCAAATTATGCCATTTATTGTTTGTTTTTCCCTGAAACTTATAAAAACACAGTCAGATGATATTTTTATACATTTTTAGACTTTTTAAAGTGTTTTTGACTGTTTCTGTAGCTCAAATGTGAAAGAAATGATGAGTATTTACACACTCATCATTGGGAATTATATTTTCATAGATTTGATGATCACAGAACAAGAAGAATGAAACATGAAGAATACTGAAATGATAAGCAAAATACGCTAAGTAGATTCTGCTGCTAGGCATAAATCATACTGCTGCTAGTGTATTTTATACTACTGCTGGTACAGAGCATTCTGCTGCTAGTGCAAATGATACTACTGCTAGTGCAAACATACTGCTGCTAGTACAAATGAAGCTGCTGCTGACCAGTGAGTCATACTGCTGCTGGATAGATAATGATGAATAAGATATTTTGTATATGAGTCAATTATATACGGTAGATAATATCTAGATATTTGATCAGTCAACAAAGTTGTAAACAAAGATACAAGTTGTATCTTAATGACTGACATACACAAGCAAGTAGTAGATAAGACTTATCAAGTTTTGTAATGATCTCCTTTGTTCTATAAAAGGGAGATCTTAGCTTAGAAGTTAAGTGTGTCTTTGTGCTTCACCATGTGTTATCTGTGAAGACACCAGAATGTTTTATGTAGTGTTCTAGTGTGCTTAGAATTTAAACACCAAAGGGTGTCAATATGTAAAACATCAAAAGAGTGTGTGTGGGAACATCAGACAAGGGGTCTGATGTTGTTAGGTTTGTTTAGCCTCAAGGTAATCAAGGTTTTCCTTGATCCCTGTTATTGTAGTAGAGTAACCGTGCTATATTTGATCACATAGCATTGGGGCTGAGTTTAATAACAAACGGAGAAATTGGCAAAACCTTGTTGTGATAGTATTGTTTCTTTCATTGAATATTCCGCCAATATTATCATCATGCTAGTCATAGACAAAATCATCGATATAGGCTTAACAGCCTTAAGCCCATAAACGATCAAGAAAACTTATAAGTAGATGGTGTTCATAAGCTCTATTAAAGTTTTCAACAAGTGGTATCAGAGCGGGGGGCTCTGGATCTAGGAAAAGAAAAGGTTTTAGCTAAAGAAAGAAGAAAAATTCGTTTTGCTTAAATTTTTCAAAACTGTTGCAGAAACAGTTGAGGTATGAATTTTTGGTTTTTCTTTCTTGGTTTACACACACAAAGGGGAAGAACACTCACTCAGAGGGAAGAGAGTTGAGATATGTTCTTAAAAGATTAAAGGCTTGTTTTTATTTTCATTGGCGAAAAAGGCTATTTGTTACCTATTTGAAGATGAAGTAGAATTTTTCAAGGTTGTGTTCTTATTATATCTTAAGGTGATTACTACACTTTAAAGATAACTTATTCGTTCGTTCAAGTGACTACGAATTGACAAACACTTAAAGGAGTTACATTGTAGTGCTCAGTGTCTCATTGGAGATGAGTTTATTGTCAAGAGACTGAGGTCTCCCTATACATGGGTATACGTTCGAAGTCAGTTTTAGTACAAGACATAAGACACAAGATTGGTTTATTCTCTTTCATCATCAAGTTACTAATGGTTGGTTTTTCTTCATCAGTCATAAAAGCCTACAGAATTGGAGATTCAAATGGTTAACATATGGGTTTCAGGGGAAGCTTAAATGTTCAAGTGTTTAACCATTTATTATATTTGTGCATCACCATAGGGGAAGATTGTTGATTCTTACTTCTGTTGATTAGTATTACTACTGATGGTTTAGATTTTTACTGTCTCAAGTTCATTTTTAGTGCGGAAAACTTAATGGAGGGTAATTTGAGACATTAGAAGGATAGATTGGATGTGTAGTATTAGTTCGTAGTTGTAAAGATCATATTTGTAATATTCTCTATTTGTTGATAACAAAAAGGGGAAGAGATGTGGTGGATAGCATAAATTAAGGGGAAGACAGTATGGTTTCATTCATGGTGAGATTTAGTTATCTCAATTTCTCTACTTCGTCTAGGGAAATTCGTACAAGAATGTGTTTGTTTTGTAATCATCAAATAGGGGAAGATTGTTGGGAATTATATTTTCATAGATTTGATGATCACAGAACAAGAAGAATGAAACATGAAGAATACTGAAATGATAAGCAAAATACGCTAAGTAGATTCTACTGCTAGGCATAAATCATACTGCTGCTAGTGTATTTTGTACTACTGCTGGTACAGAGCATTCTGCTGCTAGTGCAAACATTCTGCTGCTAGTGCAAATGATACTACTGCTAGTGCAAACATACTGCTGCTAGTACAAATGAAGCTGCTGCTGATCAGTGAGTCATACTGCTGCTGGATAGATAAGGATGAAGAAGATATTTTGTATATGAGTCAATTATATACGGTAGATAATATCTAGATATTTGATCAGTCAACAAAGTTGTAAACAAAGATACAAGTTGTATCTTAATGACTGACATACACAAGCAAGTAGTAGATAAGACTTATCAAGTTTTGTAATGATCTCCTTTGTTCTATAAAAGGGAGATCTTAGCTTAGAAGTTAAGTGTGTCTTTGTGCTTCACCATGTGTTATCTGTGAAGACACCAGAATGTTTTATGTAGTGTTCTAGTGTGCTTAGAATTTAAACACCAAAGGGTGTCAATATGTAAAACATCAAAAGAGTGTGTGTGGGAACATCAGACAAGGGGTCTGATGTTGTTAGGTTTGTTTACCCTCAAGGTAATCAAGGTTTTCCTTGATCCCTGTTATTGTAGTAGAGTAACCGTGCTATATTTGATCACATAGCATTGGGGCTGAGTTTAATAACAAACGGAGAAATTGGCAAAACCTTGTTGTGATAGTATTGTTTCTTTCATTGAATATTCCGGCAATATTATCATCATGATAGTCATAGACAAAATCCTAGATAAAGGCTTAACAGCCTTGAGCCCATAAACGATCAAGAAAACTTATAAGTAGATGGTGTTCATAAGCTCTATTAAAGTTTTCAACAATACTTGTAAAATAAAGATCTTAATGAAAGTTGATTTGAACAAATTAAATATATTTTAAACGAAGTGTGTATTTTGTGTCTAAAACCGATCGACCAAACACTTGTTTGGGTCAATTCACTTTTGGTTTTCATAAACAAATTTTGTTTTGTGTTCTTTTACCTAGCATAAACATTTAATTGGTATTAGTACGTGTGTACAAGAACGTGATTCAATCACATTATTGATTGAATTACAAAAAGGTAAGGGGTAATTTTTATAATCCACATAAACCCTAATTAGTGTTCATCTTGTTGATTATTGAAGAGTTGATTCTTGTTTAGCTAGAATCAAAAGGTGCACATACTATTTATGTTTGGTTAATTAGTTTACATGTTATTTGATTCTATACGCTTCCGCATGTATACTTGATGTTTAATTGTTTATATTTATGATTAGTCATGATATTAAAATTCTAACACTTTCTCTCTCCGACGACTTACAGACGATTTTTTACCACACCAAAGCGACCTACACTACAAAAAATATACCCCACAAAAAATACCTTTTATATTTAATTACAAACACACAAACACAACAAGAAACACACGACAAAACACACGACAAAGGTCGTGTACACGATCGAAAGGAAAAAAAAAGGTGATCGATCGATTCACAAATGTTGCCACAGTAAGCGCGATCGAGTGAGATTGACAAATGAATCGATTGATCCATCCTTATTGTGTCCAGCCTTAAAATACAATTCTTTTAACTGAAAAATAACAGAATAAGAGAAATCATGATTTCATAAAAACTTCTTTACAAGACTTTGACCCATTAAGGCGACTCAGTACTAATGATATGTATTAAGGTATTAGTTGTTGTTGTTCTATTTTACGTAGTTAGCTTAACTACAAAATTAATCTAACCATGTTCAATGTTTAAGTGATGTAATGAAATACTAACAACAAGAGATAAAAACTTAAAGTAGAGACACAAAAGTTTTTAAATATTTAAATTCTTATTAGAAATAAATTAAAGAATTTATACCCAAGTATTTGCGGAACAACACTTGAGATTGAATGACAAGATTAGTATGGTCTCCTCACTGAAATCAAAGTAAAACCTATGTTATATGTTATACTTTGAGTAATAACTATGTTAACCAACTAAGCTCTAACTCAGGGACTTAATTGTGTTTTAGAGAAACAAAAGTTTTTGTGAATGTTTCAACATTTAATGTACAAACTTGTCAACCTTTTACTCCTACTTACAATTTCTTTATATATGCAAAAGATTGGTTAATACCCAGTGGGTAAATAATGCGTGTCATGGATAACATACATTTGTACTTTATATCTTATTATACAATTCTATTCTAAGTAAGTGACAAACTTCCTTTCTGAAGAACAATTATGCATTATACCCATTCTCATATATGTTGACCTTTGATTGATAAGGACTTGATCTTATCCTTTCAAACTTATCCTGCATTTTCTTCAGTCACTTAGCCATTTATCTAAGTCTTTAGTTCTTCTTAATGTTGAGGAGACTGATGGGGTTCAGTGAGTTTATTGTCATCACTCATTGAACCCATTATCTTCTACTTTGGTTCATGGACTTCATTCATTAAGTACCGCCTCACCGAATGGTGAGTCTTTCTCTTAGACTCAGACATAACGACTTGAAGGTAACTCATTGAATGGTTGTTCATTCAGTGACTTGTTAATGTTCAAAAATAGTTATCTAACACTTAGATTATTTTCTATTCAAATATTAAGTTAAAGATTATTGGACTCTGAATTGACCCAACAATTATAAACTCATATAAGTTATTTCATTTACTAAACAAGAGTGTAATATATTATCAACTTCCTGTCACATACATCACTACTGTAATTAATTAAATGAACAATTTCATATTTACCCAATATAAACTTCAGAATGCTATATTTACTCAATTTACAAGTGAATAATGCATAATGTATCTAAAGTGTCGTAATGATTTTGATGCATGTTTGAAGAAATATGAAATTTTGATGTTTTTATTCTGAAAATATAGAATTGCCTTCTAACTAAAAATCCTCACATATGTCCAAAAGTTGTCAAAAAAAAGTTATAAAATTACTTGAAACTACCTTTAAAGTAAAGTAGTTACAAGATTCAATGTATCTAAAGCGTCGTAAGAAATCATTGCTCATAGTAAACATCTCAAAACAATCAACAAAACATTAATAGATAAAAATTCAATACTTAATTTCTCTCATTAGCCTCAAAATAGATTTTCACTTGCAAGATCTCAACTTTCTTTGTATTACTCTACTTAACTCCCAAGAAAATTTTCTTAACACTTTTTAATAAAAAAAAGGAATATGGAATAAAGGTGGAAATGCTTATTGGTCAAGCTAAATTCTTAAAAAGTAAACTCTTTTTTTATTTAGGGTGTGTTTGTTATGAGGGTGTGGATTTAAAGTAATGGATTGAAAGAAATAAAAGATGTTTGTTTTAAGTATATGGGTATTGAAATAGTAATTGATATGCATAGATATGGGGTTGGATGAAAGACACGTGATGTGCCTGGTTTCACGTATTATTAACTATTTTCCACTATATATTTTTTAATTCAAAGCATAAAGTGTCTGTCATTTTTTGTCATTTCCTAAAGAAGTGAGCATCTAGCACAACACGTGTCCCTTGACTATTTATTTGACAAATGCATTTTACTACTAAATTAAATAATATTGTATATAATAGTATAAATTTCAAAGCCATTCCAAATATCTTAATCCAAAACAAACAATATTTTTATACTATCATTTTTTTTTCTCTCTCTACTATTCTTTTAAACCATTATCAAATCCAAATCCGATTCTAATCCTTTTACATACCAAACGGGCCCTTTTTATTTATTTCTCATCAACCCTCTCAAAAACCCCCTACAACAACAAAAGCAAAAGACACACACACTTCATTTCAGGAATTCCAACCAAACACAAAACCATAAAACATCTCTCCACTGCTTCTTCTTTTCATTGCAAATGTGAAAAAAAAGGTACAGATTTTTTCTTTTTCTTTCTTTTAAAGTAATATTCGATTTTTGTTTATTGTTTGCATCTTTCATCGATTCTTAATGGGTATTTCTGCATTTTATTTTATTTCCCATTTGACCCTTTTTAGTACCTTTGCTTATTTTTTTGAAATAATAAATGTTGTGTGTGTGTGTGTGTGTGTTTTATTTATTTATTATTATTATTTTTTTTAATTTTTTTAACTGTGTTATTATCTTTTTTATACGGAGTAGTTGAAAATGGGTTGTTTTTAGGGTGTGTAGCTGTTAGGATAATCTTGATTAATGAAAAAAAAGAGCCACAGTTTTCAAGAGTAGAAACAAGGGTTGAAATCGAAAACAAAATGTATGTTTACTACATCCTGAAAAGGGAGGGCTTTACCTGGTATGAGTCTGTTTGGCAGCGGGTTCAAAGTTCAAACCCTGAGGTCGGAAACCATGGTTGCCAAAAAAAAAAAACTTTAATAAATAGGCGTTGGAATGAGTTTAAATTTCTTACTTAGACCAATATTGACATCATAAATACGGGTAAACGTGTGAGGTTTTCCCTGTTGAGGTTACCAGGCGAGGCTTTTTGACTCAGACGCATGTGGCCTCACCGGGTTAATCCCAGGACCGTTTCCGACCCTTCCCTGGCCACCCCCAAATATAATACCTAGCGAGGTTTGGCTTGTGAGGAAACCAAGGACCTTACAACCAGGCTATCTGGTGGTGATTAATATTGACATTATAAGTGAAAATAAAAAACATGACGATGCTTTCGGTTTTAGGGGTGTTTGGGATTGCTTGTTAAACTGCTTGAAAGATAAGCAGTGCCAACCTGCTTATTATTAGTGCTTATATACTTTTAAATATGAAGATAAATGGTTTTGCCCAAACTCTAGAAACTGCTTATGCTTATAAAGTAAGCAGATGAGCACTTAAATAAGCAGTCCCAAACACCCTTGTACGTAATTTGTAGACGTACTTTCACATATGTACATAAAAACAGCCCCATATCCCTATGTTTTTAGTATTTTGGAGCATTGTAGCTACGTGTAACCCGTATCAGGGTTCCCATAATCTTGCTTTAAATGATTACAGATTTTGCTAGTTATTTATATATACGTGTTTGATACATGCAGTTGCTAATCAGTACTGTGAGAGAAAGATAGGAAAAGTTATTTGGTATTGGAGACGTATAAAATGACGACAGAAGGTTCATCAAAGAAGGAAGTTGTCAATCCTAAGGCTATCATACACAAAAGATTCGGGGATAAGGTGCGTTATAATGTAGAGGAAATTCAAGAATTCTCATCAAATGGAACTCCTGGACTCGCTCTTCCACAAAAAGGTCCTTGCTTATACCGTTGCACTTTAGAACTTCCTGAATTTAGTGTTATGTCGGATATCCATAAGCGAAAGAAGGATGCAATGCAATCTGCTGCTGAAAAAGCCCTTGAGAAGGTTTGATACGTTTTTATAATCCATGTATTCAATATAAATACCTTAGCTTATTTGTGAAGTGCTTATGATAATAGTACTTTTGCAGTTAACTGATCCACCTGTTGAAGATCCATGGGATCAGTTGGTATCTCGGCTGTCCTACTTATTCTCCGATGAGGTAGGTGACTTTATGTAATAAAACATGATTATGTATTTCATATGCATCAAGTTGATTTGTATTAGATACCATTCTACATTTTCGTTTTTCTAGTATTAGTTATGGTACGTGTTTTTGTACATTTGAGTCATTAAATGATGGTTGTGTCCCATTCCGGTTATTTTGGTAACCCTTAATCTTAATATCTTTATAATTAAGTTTAACATATTTATATAATATTCACCATTTTGGAAGCCTGTTTCAATGGGTTTTTGGTTGCAAAATGACCCAAACGGGATAGATGTCATTTTATAACGACTCTGCGTTCACAATAGAAGTACCTTGTATTTACGGGTTTTTTTGTTCTTGATTCTGTCAACAGTTCTATTCGATTTTTCATCCACTGAGTGGTCACATTCGAGCAGCTTTGAATAGAGAGGGCCACCTCAATGGTTTTGTCCCTATTCATATATTGCCGATCTACGATTCAAAGCTTTTTAACATATGCAAGGGAATAAAACCTGGGGTTGAGTTAAAACCATTGGAAGTGACGTCTATAGTTATGGATGCTGCCACAAGATTATCCGAAACTTTGTTCACTTCTAAAGAGCAAGTTTCATTGCGAAGAACGAGTCCGTACCCTACTGAAGTTTTGCAATCTGTTGAAGTTTCTTGCGAGCAAGAAACATATGTTAAGGCTATTCGTATTCCGTATTTGGTTGAGAAGAATGTTGAACCATTGACTCTAGATGTTTCTTCTAATAAATATTACATGGATGCAATTGCTCGAGAACTTGGAGTCGAAGATGCTTCTAAGGTTTTTCTATCAAGGTATGGACGTGACTATTATATGCATTTTGTTTCAGTTGGATGTATTGTACTCTCAAACGGGTCAAATAAATAATAAGCTACAAAGGGAACGGGTCAAACGGTTTAAAAGTGGACTCAAGTTTATATATAACACATACAACCCCCGAATCATTTTCTTTAAAGATCAACAATTGTAATAATACTTTTTTGTAAAAATATTTATTGCACTAAATCTTTTGTCTCTAAAAAATGGACAAATAATTGTTTTTGGGTCAAACCAACTTGACTGGACTCATACTAAAATTGACCCGCTTTGACCCTCTACCAACCCGATCTGCAAATCTTGCCACCTCGGATGTCAATACACATTTCTAACATGTCAATGATTCGATGAGCTGGAACCTCCTAGTTCAGTGTTTTAAGAGTGACCTTCTAGCCCTCAATCACTTATGTGGCATCTAGTTGAGTCGAAGCTTAATTGATTCATTTAAATTTGTTTAGTGTTATTTAAACATTATGTAAAACTAAGGAAAGTTTACAAAAATAATCCTACTTTAATTTTTTTGAAACATTTATTTATGTAGGGTATGTTTGGCAAATGTAACGGTTGCTAGAACCGGAGATGGAGATCATAAAAAGAGGTTATTTTTATAAGTTACATGAAGTAGCATCTAATTTTCAGAGATTATGGAAGGATTTTTTTTTTTTTTTTTTAATTATTATTATTATTTTTTATTTATTTTTTATTATTATTATTTTTTTAAATCTCTTGAAAGTTCTGTGTGCCAAACAAAGGTTATATTTTAAGTAACTTATTTTTTCAGAGAATAAGCATAATCTCTCAATAAGCTTGTGTGCCAAACATACCCCTAGTGTTTTGATTAAGTGTCTTTGGAAAAGACATTTTCCTTCTAAATCTCGCTGTTTGGTTTTTAAAAGAAATCTTTTGGTTTCTGTAAGTTTTTTTTACATCATGACATCATGTATTTACTTTTCATATCCAGGTCCGTTGGGAAAGCTTCTACTGAAACAAGATTTTATTTTTGTGCTCCCAAATCAGAAGATGAGACCAAAGAAGATTCTCAAGACGGTGCATGCTTGAACGTAAGGGCAAGCTACTTATCTGGTCAGGATATATATGGGGATGCAGTCCTAGCTAATATTGGATACTTGTGGAAGTCTTTTGATCTTTTTCACGAAGATGTATCTTCTCGCACATATTATAGGTTAATTATGAACAAGGTACCTACTGGTATATATAAGGTGTCACGAGAAGCAGTACTAGCTGCTGAATTGCCTGCAAGATTCGGAACTCGAAGTAATTGGAGGGGTTCGTTTCCAAGGGATGTTCTCTGTATGTTCTGCCGTCAGTATCGCTTACCTGAACCTGTTTTTTCTTCGACTGTTGCTAACGGCAATCCGGGACCCGAAGAAACTTTTAGATGTGAAGTCAAAATATTTTCAAAGGGCCAGGATTTGATATTACATTATCACCCACAAGAGTCATTCAAGAAGCAAAGTGATGCTACACAAGACACGGCTTCAAAAGTTCTCTCATGTTTAAACGTTTACTTGAAGAAACTGAATAATCCACAAATGGATTTGGCTATGAATGGAAATGGTCTTGATCTTGACTTTTATCCCCAACATATTTCAAAGGAACTGCGTTATTTCTCGTTAGTTCATAAGTCATGGCCGCGCTTCGAGGCTAGCAGTAAAAACTTATTAGGAGTTAATGATAATACCGCGTGTTCTTATAACATAGAGGGTCCAGACTCTGAAATTTTTGCATCAGGTGGTTGTTTAGTATGTGTATGCTACAGTGTGTTCTTAGTTAAAGAAGGAGATAAAGAAGAACTTGAGAAACATGAAGAGTTTGAATTTGAGTTAGGGAGTGAGGCTGTTATTCCCGAGCTTGAAGCAGTTGTGGCACAAATGGGTGTGGGTCAGTCTGCTCGTTTCAGACTGGAGTTGCCTCCTCATGAGTTGATTTTTGCAGCCAATGGTGATCCTGCACGAGTTCTGTCTTTACTTTCTTCAGGTGACTTTCATTATTAGTTTATTACATGAATGCTATTGATAACAACGCTTTATAGTAGGTGGCACAAAATGGGTGGGTCGGGCAGGTTGGGTTACACTATCGTTTGTTTGTTTTTTTTTTAACAAGTTTAATTTTATGAATTGACAGGTGGATGCAGTTTAGAATACACTACGACTTTGCTGAGGGTTACTGAACCCATGGAAGACAGAATGGAAAAAGCTCAATTTAGTCCTTCATTGTCAAAACAGCGTGTTCAATATGCAGTGGACCGTATCAAAGAATCTTCAGCAACTTTTTTGGTATGCTCAGAAATCTGGAAACTTTATTATAGGATCTATGAAGTTAATAAATGATCCGATATTATATTGATTTTGTGGCAGGTTGACTTTGGCTGTGGCTCTGGGAGCTTGTTGGACTCGTTATTGGATTATCCAACCTCACTGGAAAGAATCGTTGGTGTCGACATATCAACAAAAGCACTTGCTCGTGCAGCAAAGGTGAGATATTTACTTAAATATGGGTTTTTTTAGTTTTTTATATACTGGGGTGAAGTCGTAACAAGGTAGCCGTAGGGGAACCTGTGGCTGGATTGAATCCTTCGCGATGGAACTCCTAGTCAAATGGGTAAAGTTGTAAAACTAGTTTTGAAAGGGTATACTGCATAATTTGATATTCTGTGTTTAATCTTACAGTCGCTTCATACTAAGCTAAGCAACAATGCTAAGGTTCCTGTGCAAAGTAGCCATATCAAGTCTGCTCTACTTTTAGATGGTTCCATCACCACCTTTGATTCTCGAGTGTATGGATGCGATATCGGAACCTGCTTAGAGGTTAGTGAATCTTTATTATACAATGTTTCCTCTTTTAGTTAGTATTTTATCATAGTTTACTTTTTATCTATTGGTAATCAATTTTTTACATTAATCCTAGTCCATAAGTCTTCCATTTTGCTCTTCTGGACAATTGGTCAATAGTCAATAGTTAGTATTAAAATAAAAGTCAATGCTTTTCATTTATTGGTAATCATTTGTTGCTAAATCCTCGCAATTTGTTAGTCATAAGATGTGTTTCTGAATTATTTTCGTGGTAGGTGATTGAACACGTGTCTGAAGATGAAGCAACTTTATTTGGCAACATGGTGCTGAGTTCCTTTTGTCCAAAACTTCTTATATTGTCAACCCCAAATTACGAGTACAATGTAATTCTCCAAAATCCTGAAGAAGACGGTGAAGCCATAAATCCAACAAAACCATGCAAATTCCGCAACCTTGACCACAAATTTGAGTGGACTCGTAAGCAATTTGAAGCCTGGGCATCTGAACTTGCTGAAAAACATAACTACAGTGTTGAGTTTAGTGGCGTTGGTGGCACTGAAGGGGTGGAACCCGGGTTTGCTTCACAGATTGCAGTTTTCAGACGAGTTTGTGAGTTTCCGGAGGACGTTGATATGGCGGATGTGCCATACAACGTTGTGTGGGACTGGAAAAGCACTAACATGTGAAGGTTAATGGTAGCGAAACCTTCATTTATGTTTGAGTAGCTAACTAGTGTTTTTGAAATGCAAGTCCATTGGGCATTTAAAAGATTTGGCTATTAATAGTATTAGGTAGCTTTAGCTATTTTAGAACATCTAATATGTTAGTACTACGTATGTGGGAGTGATTATGGTATTCTAATCCTGAATGCTCCTTGCTACTAGTTTGGAAAAGTTTTAAGGATATAATGGAAGTTATATTTAGCACATTTATGTGAAAATGACTTTAAAGTTGTTAAAAGTGTTATCTGGGTTAACTATATATTTTTGGTATGCACTTTTTTTAGAACCATATTTTAGACAGATTGGACCTCACGCTAACTCACATTTTATGTGAAATGTCTTCTTTCGATAACTAGCTTGACGAATCTTTTTTATCTTAAGAGTCGACAACTCGACATGGACCTTTGCTATTACTTAGATGCTCAGTTGGCCTCCCCGAAAGATAGCAATATAATTAGTTAGAACTTAAAGGGACTCTTAGATAGTCAATCGTAAATGTTGTTACTTGTTAAAACGGATGAGGTTACTCATATATAACAATCCAATCCGGGGTATTGGCTGTTTTCGACATTTTCTTGGTCATCCCCGAATGTTGTTACTTGTTAGTTTAAAAAAAAAAAAAGAGAAACGACGACCACTTCTGAGCATAATTGAATGGCTTTGGTTCAATACAAATTGACCCAAAGCATAGTAAAGAAATATCAATTTGGTTGATTATATTACACTCTAGCGAGTTATAAATAGACCACAAACAAATAAGAAAGCAATAGAACACCAAAAAGTGTTTTTTTTTTTTTAAATGTTGTAGTTCACTTGTAGAGGAATTTAGTTATAACAAAATAGCACGTCATATCCACCTAACTATTAACTAATACCTTTTGTTTTTATTGTTTGACTTAGAGTCGTAAATAAACAAACTGGTGCGTGTGTGATGCCACGACTTATTTGATGATGCATTCTATTCTTTCATGAACTATGCAATTATACAAATCTTTCATGAACTATGCAATTATACAAATCATACCACTGATAATTGCTATACCGGATTTTTGAAAAAATTGGCCATGGGTTCAATCACGACTTTAGCTAAAATATCGTTAAAACATGTACTCATTGTCTGAGGTCAGGTCTTTAGAGTCGTTGGCATCCAAAATGAAAAAAAATTATCATAAAAGAAAATAAAGATTATAAGACTACTGAGTGTGGGTGGCTAGAAGGTCTCGTGCTAACCCAGATAACGCGAGTCGGACACTAGACCTCGTGCTATAGGGTCTGGCATAAATAAAAAATACTGATAATTGTGTTTTATTGGATTATGTGTAGTTAAGGGTCTCTTATAACGACCACTTTTAAAAAAAAAGTTGCTTGGATTTAAGTTATAGGTTACGAGTTATAAATAAAAAATACTGATGTGACAACACTTTTTGGTATAACGTGAAACGAATAACAACACAGCATCTGAAAAGTTAATAGTTTTAATAATTGATGTTGTTCCAATAGATCTTACATGTAAGCACACCAAAAGGACAGCGGGTCTCATGAAAAAGGACGTCCGGACCCACATCTTTTATTTAAGAAGTGTACCTTTTTGTGGGTCCGAACGTCCTTTTTCATGCGACCGCCGTCCTTTTTGGTGTGCTTACATATGCCCTCAGTGCATATGTTAGAAAATCCCTAGATCTTAATAATAATCACACTCAAGGCATTAAAACCATCATGATTGACGGATAATGAAAATTAGCATTAATTGATTAACTGTATACTACTTATATACGTCATACGTGACGACCCTTAATTTAATTAATTAAAATAAAGTCCGTACATTGACAGAGACACCTCCTCCACTTCCGACGCTCTTGTTCTTTGTTGTAATCATTTCATTTTTAAGCAACAAATTAATTAACAATTAATCAAAAATTGTTGCTTGAGATCTACAGTTTCTATCTTGTTGTTTACTACTACTCTACTCACCAATAGTTAGTAAGTAGTTAGGTTTTCACTATCACATTATTTCTAGATTTATACTCCAATCCAATTCACTATGCATCTTCATTTCATTTGAATTCCTTTCTAATCGAGAAGTAAAATGGCTGTTTCTGGACCCTTAACACCTGGTCAGGTAAATAATGTTTATTTATGATTTAGTTCAATTTGGGAATAATTTTAGTAGATCAATCAACTTATCTACATTACTAAGTTTTATTAAGTATCAAATTATTACTGTCATTGCTGTTGTTCAAATATTACTCACTTTGATAGTTTCTTGCAGGTGTCGTTTTTGCTTGGAATTATTCCTGTTTTTGTTGCTTGGGTATATTCTGAATGGCTGGAATACAAAAGATCGTCATCGCCTTCTAAACTGTAAGCTTATTTCAGCTTCATCTGTCTGTGTGTCTCTGTTCTCTAAAGCTTTATTGTTGTGGATGCATTAGACTACGCAGGTGGTTGGTTGGTTGGTGTATTTGTGTATGCGTGTGCAGTGGTGTCTGTGTTTTGGAATTAAGCTTGTTAGAATGCATTGTAAACAGATCAAAGCATGTAGGAATGCAACAAACTGAGTTAACAACATAGTCTTTGTGACATCAAAATACATCTTAGGATCATTTGGAAGAGTTGAAAATAGCAAGTTACACGAGAGTGTTGCCGTTATCATTGACAACAGATTGATTTTTGAACATGGGATCTTTTTACGTTTTTGACCTTTGTTGTTTACTCTAAGGGGGCGTTTGTTTTGGCTTATATAGTCGGCTTATAGCTTATTTGATTTTGAGCTTATGTTTCATACTTATAACAAGCTTATATAAGCCGAAAAGTTTCAAAATAAGCCACAAAAATTGAGCTTATGAAACATAACCCCAAAGCCAAATAGCCCATAAGCCGGCTATATAAGCCGAAGCAAATGCCCGGTCCTATCTGTGGCTCCAGTTAGTTAACATATAAACACGTAACTTGTTCGGCGCACTTGAGGTGGAAGAGACTTATTATGCCAACCTATTGCTAGTTCCCTCTTGGTTCTCTGCTTTGAAATTTGTTAAAATCTATAGCTATCACCAATACTATCGATTTCACCTTAGTTTACATTGGCTCCAAGACTCTGTACCTATGTATATCCAATATTTTATCCTAGAAAGTGAAGTAATCGATCATAATTTTCACACTTTTAATATCTTCTTTGAACATGGAAAGATACATTATTGAACACCGAAAAGAATTAGACCTGCTGACTGTTATAGTTACTTTGAAAACTCACATGTGCTTTTCGGGAACAGTCACTCGGACAACAATTTGGTCGAATTGGATACCAAAACAAAGGAGGAAGATGACCGGACTGTTTTGCTGGAAGGAGGCCTTACAAAATCAGCCTCATTTAAGCAGCCTGTTGCTTCCATTAAATCTAACTTAATCAGGTTAGTCAAGCAAGTTGATTGAGTTTCTTTTGCTGTTCCATATATCATTGTTTGACTGCCCTCCTTACATGTTTTAACCTCCCTAAATGTAGATTTTTAACGATGGATGATTCTTTTTTGCTTGAGAATCGAGCAACCCTGAGAGCAATGTAAGCCCTATGAATTTGCTACTGATGGATTTACATTGACGCTTCTTCCCATTTTTAAGCTGATGCAAGAATTAAATTTGATTTTCACGACCTTATGCAGGTCAGAATTTGGAGGAATTTTGTTCTTCTTTTACATAAGTGATCGCACAAGTTTGATTGCAGAATCTGCCAAGGTATCTTACCTCACATTTTACTGTTTTGCTTGCTAGGTCTTTCTATTTTTGTCAAATTTCTTTTCTCTTATGAGTTAAGTGTTCGGTATGATCTAGTAGACCTCTCAAAATAAAAAGTTTAGGAATCATCACCCTGAAGGCCTGAAAAAGATTGTTGATAGCTATATAAATGGATCGTTATCTGTCCATTTTTCTAAGTGCAATGATTCTTGTATGCATGATAAGATTAGATCTGTACCAGAAGTTGCTACTATAATAACTGTGATACGTGTAACTGAAATTATTGGTGTATTCTAACTGATAACTTTTTCTTGACCAGAGCTACAATCGCGACCTTTTCCTGTTCCTGTACGCTCTTCTAATCATAGTTTCAGCTATGACTTCTCTGAAGAAACATAATGACAAGTCAGCATTCTCTGGAAAAGCGATACTTTACCTTAATCGACATCAAACAGAGGAATGGAAAGGATGGATGCAGGCAAGAAATTTTTCAATATCTTTACTCTGAATACATATTTGTGGATATCAGAATTAATTTCTACACATATTATGCAGTTACGAATTCAACTTTTGCTAGTGCAAAATGGCTGTTATCTTGAAAATTTAACGTTTTCTGTAATCTTTGACAGGTTCTCTTTTTGATGTATCATTACTTTGCCGCTACTGAAATATATAATGCTATTCGGGTGTTTATTGCTGGATATGTTTGGATGACTGGTTTTGGAAACTTCTCGTATTACTACATCCGTAAGGATTTCAGTGTTGCACGCTTTGCTCAGGTTAATTCTTTGACTACTGATATTGCTAGATAATAAGCAATCATACTAAATAAGTAGCTTTCTTTGAGTAAAAAAGTAATACCCGGCTATTTGAAAATTACTTGATACATAAAGTTAGAGCAATAAATTAGCATAATTGAAAAAGGTCCAACGTTTTTTTCATTGTTTGCTTTTACTGTTGGGTTATCTTATGAATGCACCTAATTTAATTGTTTGTTTTATTGCAGATGATGTGGAGACTAAACTTTTTTGTGGCCTTTTGTTGTATTGTTCTTAACAATGATTATATGCTGTATTATATATGTCCAATGCACACGCTTTTCACTCTTATGGTGTATGGAGCACTTGCTATTGGCAGCAAGTATAATGAGATAAGATCAGTCATGATTACGAAGTTTCTTGCATGCTTTCTTGTGGTTATCTTGGTTTGGGAGATTCCGGGAGTTTTTGAATTTATTTGGAGCCCGTTGACGTTCCTGTTAGGTTAGTCAAATCCATCAGTGTTTGCATATTGATATTGTATGCCCGTTAACAGTTTCTCCTTTTACGTATGAGGTTTATAAGAGTATTTATTGCTTTTACAGGCTATTCAGATCCTGCCAAACCAGATCTCCCTAGATTGCATGAGTGGCATTTCAGATCTGGGCTTGATCGTTATATATGGATCATTGGAATGATATATGCATATCTTCATCCTAATGTAAGCTTTTGAAACTTTAGCAGCTCTGTTAGGATCTACATGCTGATGCTAAATAATATATTCTGTTATATTATCTAAGGTTGAAAAGTGGATGGAAAAACTTGAGGAGTCGGATAGTAAGCGGAGACGTTCCGTTAAAGCAACCATTGTTTCAGTATCTGTTCTGGTTAGTACAAAACTTTTCCTAATTCTTTGTTTAGCAATACTCTTATGCATGGTTGTGTGAGCTTATATCAGCTTTGATTCAGGCTGGATATATGTGGTACGAATACATATACAAGTTGGACAAGGTTACATACAACAAATATCATCCCTACACATCATGGATACCTATAACGTATGTTATTAGTTTTTTGCTCTATTATTTACGTATATCATTAATGCATCAAAAAGTCCATAGAATTCTGCATAAGGCATGCTAAAAAACGTTTATTTTGCTCTCAGTGTGTATATCTGCTTGCGGAATTTCACTCAACATCTTAGGAATTTCTCATTAACACTCTTTGCGTAAGCTCTCTTTACCTAACACTTGTTTAATTTTTGAACATATTAACTTTTAGTCTTTTGCATATTTGCTTCACCGAGTACATATTTCGTCTCTTGCTTTACATTTTTCTGTGTGATAATAGGTGGCTTGGTAAGATCACTTTGGAGACATACATTTCCCAATTCCATATCTGGCTAAGGTGAGAATAACTCTTATTTTTATTCAGCCAACTATTCAATGGATGTTTTTTAACCAATGTGAATGGTGCAGATCCGATATCCCTAATGGACAACCAAAGTGGCTTCTGTCGTTTATCCCAAACTACCCGATGCTAAATTTCATGCTTACAACAGCAGTTTATGTTTTGGTGAGCTGAATATCCCCCGACTTTTCTTATTTGAATGTTAGATAGCATGAGATGACAAACATAGTTTCTTATATCTGTTATGTTACTTCTTATGCAGATATCCTGCCGGCTCTTTGAACTAACAAACACACTGAAGTCGGTTTTTATACCCACTAAAAATGACCGACAACTTCTCAGTAATTTTCTTGCTGGAGCAGCAATTTCCGTGTGTTTATATGTAATTGCTTCAATTGTTGTTCATATTCCTCAGTGACCGGTAAGCCCTTCTACAAAATTTGCCTTTGTTTTCTTTATAAACGTGTTTTTTTTGGGTAAGGTGAAGTTGAAAATTAGTGGTTAACACCAGGTTTTTGTTCATGCGAGTTTACAGGCATGATGAAGTTGATACATCAAAGATTGTAAGATGATACTTCCTGTTGAACTTGGACATACACGAAACATACATACATAGATCAAGCTGAAACAAATTAAAGTATACATGTTCATTTCTATACGTCGGTACTGGTTCTAAGTTCCAACTGCTTGCTAGAAAAACCACACCATTTCTGTACCTAGTTCAGCTGAAAGTTTGTCATGACACAAAAAGTTGTTTGTTGTAACTTGTAACCTTTTTTTTGATAGCCAACTCATCCCCACTCCTAGTTGCGAAATGTAAACATATGTGATGTAGATTCATAGTCAAACATTTGAAAATCAAATCGACTAGCAATTCTTTGTCTATGTTTGCGGTTATAACGCACTTTATTGTGTTGTAGGCTGTCATGTTATAGACTGATTTTGATCTTGAAACATATTTTGAAAATCGACATTCAGTGGCCCTAGTAATGATTATTTTGGCGGGTCAGTTGTTATTACTTTAGGATTGTGTATGTTGACGAGCGTTTTGAAGCTTTTAGCTTGTAGCTTCTTTGATGTTGTGCTTGTTTGGCAACAAGTTGTAAGCTTTTGGTTTTTGCTTTAAACACCCATGATAAAACGCTAATATAGAAAGCTTTTAACTTATAGGTGCGTAGCTTGTTTAACATTTTATAGATACCACTATAAGTCTAACTATGCACCGAACACTTTTACTAAACAAATGGTTACTTCTTACAGCTTATTGTTAACAACTATTGCTAATTTTGTGAAACATAATGTATTTTCGAGAGGAGTATTTATAAGGTTAAAACCCTTAACCCAAAAATGTATTATCAAGAGTTGGTAATTTATACAAAGCTTAGCTTAAAAATGTTTTTCTTTTCTAAAAGGGATAACGTACGTGAAGGCCATCCAAGTATTAAGTTTTTAACATATAGGCCGCCTGTTTATTAAAACTAACTTTTAGGCCGTTCAACTATGTGTTTGTTTTCGTTTATATCAATTCTAGCCAAATTTATGCCCGAAAATTGTAATGCATATTAAGAAAACCAACCTCTAACTTATTAAAGCAATATGAATAACAAATTTGGTGTGAAGTACCAACTATACCCTTGTTTTAAGTGTGACTATATATTACGAGTATCAAAAGTAATTTTACAAGGATAAAAATGAATTTTTATGACCAATTTTTTGTTCGTATAATTTTAATATGTTAATGCTACGTTTATTGTTACCGTTTGTTAATTATCCGGATTGAATTTTATTATGGTGAAATGGTGAATGATTCATCTATTAATCAATAATGCAGGATTACAATATAAGGTATAATGAGTGGACTAGGCCTCCCAATAAAATACAATTGGCCTAGACTAATCTTTTATATAATAAAACAAAACCCCTAGTGGAGACTTTTACATTTCAAAAAAATCAAATCATACCTTATTAAGTAATAATCAAATTATTATTATTATTATTTTCTTAAATATTAAATAAGAAAAGCCTTAATACTTCTAAATTTATTCATATTCTACAAAAAAAAAGAATGTGATTTGTAATCATTCAATAAAAACTTACAAAAATATATGTGTCAAAATATAAAAAATTAAAACTTGAAAATGGTGGAGCAAGTTTTTCAAAGATTTGGGCTGAAACTTAAAATTCAGTATCATTCCCACTAAATATTTGAAGTCCCAACATTCCCAAATTCCTCCTCCATCAATCAAACTCGATCTCTTATCATTCATTCACGCACAATCATTGACGCAAAAACATCTCCTCCAAATCTAATTAATATTAAAACCCACTACATTCGTAAATAACCCTAATTCAATACCTCAATCAAAGTACAATGGTTTTGAAGGTCCTGTTATAATAATTAAAACCCGAAATTAAAAATAATAATTTATTTAAATGATTAGAAAAAACCCCGCGCGTGCGCGGGCATTATATCTAGTAATAATATACAAATAATACTACACTAACAAATTTGATCGAAATTAGCTTAAATGAAAACAAACATATAATTTGATAGTCTATAAGCTAGTTTCAATAAACGGACGGCGTTACAAACTTAATAATCTTGTGGCCTCGTATATTATCCCTCTCTAGATATTAAATTAGTCAACCAAACAGTATTGCACGCGACGCAACCATTGGGGGCCCGGTACGCTAATTTAAGCCCATTAGGAGCAGTTGGCCTGCATTTATATATTTACATACCGTCTACGCAAACTTGCTAAACAATTGAGTGTATCAACATGGAGAGTTGGAGACAACTTTCAACTTTATTATAACATTTATTACCGTAGTAAATATAACACCAAAGTGTTAATATTACACATCAGTTATTCATGAAAGTTACAAAAAGAGAAGCAAAATTGTTGGTTGATTTTTTTCAGCACGAAACTGCCGGTTCGACTGGCTCACATAGTGAACCGACATCTTTAATATGTGAGATATCTCAACTTTAATTTTTGTTAGGTGCAAACAACTCTGATGTGATCATGCCAACCTTCTAAAAAGAAAAAGAATAAGGTTTTACCTGGTTTGTGTCACGATAAGTCAAACCTCGTAGATTAGTCGTAAAAAAGAAGAAGGTTTTACATGTTTTAATCAGACATCTTTGATTTGATTTGTTGTACAACTCTTATGTATCCAAATATTTTTGATTTATCTAGTAAACAAATTGTATTGGTGTGTCAGGTTAATCTAGGGATTTTTCGTGTAATCGCAAGTAACGGCAGAGATGCTTTTTGCAATTTTTTGAAACTGTTTCTACAACGGAAGAAAACCAAGGGACATTCATGCAATTTTTCGTTACACAAATAGTCTCTAGATTTAACGCAAGGACCATTTCTGCAATCGGATGTAAACGATGGGGACCTTTTTTTTTTTTTTTTTTTTTTTTTTTTCAATTTTACGAGACTATTTTTGTGATGCAATTAATTAGAGGATTTATTTTCGCCTTTTCTCCTCTAACTTTACTGTTCAATGAATAGTAAAAGCCTCTTGGTTTTGTTTATATTTAAATAAATAAGATATATCAATATTTATTGAAAGTATGCTTTAAAAGTTTTGTTTCGATATATGTACGTTTGAACAATGAATGTTATAGACTAATGATTATTAGGTACAGCAAATATTAATACGACGACAACTCTGACACCGACATAAGGTCTGACGAATTTACTCCATTTATTGAAGCTTGAAAGTCTCTAGTTTGCTACTACATGACCGGTCACGTTATCATTTTCTTTCCTATTTTACATTATATTAAACTACGTATATTGCGAAAACGTCTACATAACTTGTTTATTTTCAACCAAAATTATTCATGTCAGAAACGAATTTGAATGATCTTTTTGTACGTAAAAAGTCTTATCGAAATGATCGAGATTCTCGCATGACATGACCGGTGATAACATTGGAGCCAACTAACAGACCCAATTTTGTTTTTGAATGTGAAAGTTTAATATCGGTTATGTTCATATAAATTTGAAAGGTTCTCAATTCTTATCGAAAACTATTTTAGAGAAAGAATATTTTTCTAATTTTTAATCAAACATTTTGCATAAGTCATTCATGAGAGACGTTTTCGTAAACTTTGCTTTTATAAGGTTCATGTCAGGGGTTAATGACACATACGGTTGTACAAATAACAAATCAAAAATCTTTTAAAAGTTTTTGACAATTGCAAAAACACGTTTGTGACAGGTAGGATCTAAAATTTATAATTCGTTTTAATTGGAGACAAAAAATGTTGAGTTGGAATAATTATTCGTATTTCATGAACTTTTTTATGACCCAACCGGGTTTGTTTTTCATACTTTTTTCGTCTAAACTAATTTCTCATGTTCTCTTAAAATGTTGATTCACGGCATATCTAACCCCCGTTTGGTGTGAACCTTGCAACCATCCGAAGAGTGACTCATGCAACTTCATCTGTTTCTAGCGAACTATGGAATTGGTATTGAATCTCACACAACTTTCACAAAATGACTCCTTTTTTCCGCTCCTAGAAGTTTCCATAGGGATAGCCGATTACGTTTCGCCAAATGAGGTTTAAACTTAAACTCCAAAAAAAAAAATAATAATATAATATAATAAAAATAAAAATAAAATAAAAATAAATTTCAAGCAACCACCTGTAAATTATAACTCCTCTAAATGTCGCTTTAAATTAGAACCGTAAAGAAGTTTTTAAAAATAAGTATAGAAATATTATTCAAAAATTACTGGTGTACCTATATACACACAAGTTCTCTTGCAGAGCTAAGTTTTTCACTCTTTACAAATTACCAAGAATGTCGTGTATTCCATACCCTATTCCCGATATTAGTGGCATTGCTGATTGGTTGTAAGAGCAAAAAAGAAAAAACCCTAAATCAATGTCCGTATGAATTAAACCCTATACTCCCAATTACGTAGCATTGCTATTTATTGAAGAGAAAAAAAAATCCTAAACAAGTCGCGTATTGGTTATACTATACATTACCGACATGACGTGCAATTTATGATTGACAAGAGAGAAGAGAAAAAGAAAAAAAATAAAAAAAAAAAAAGAAAAAAATAAAAAAAAACCCGTAACATGTGGTATGGATATCGAGACATTACCACATTTTTTTTTTTTTTTTTTTTTAATTTGATGATCCTTTCCAATTTATTTCGATTGCAACATTGATTGCTGTTTATGCAAACTGGAGTTTGCTGCAATTGAAGGGATCAGATGGGTTGGCTGGAGTAATTTAGACTTTACAACATTGTATTCTACATCCCACTTAATTTGGCACAATTGTATTTTGTTCAACCCAACAAATAAGACGATTGTGTTTATCTTGCTTTATCTTATGTGGTTTGGTTTTTATTAATGAAGGTTTCTACTTTTATTTGAATGAATGTAATTTGGATATATAGGCTAACATTTATTCAAACATTCATTACAAAAATCATATAAAGAAGACAATCTTAAAGCATACATGACACATATTGAGTGATATAATTAATAATAGAAACGATTCTTCCATATCGCTTTATGACGTTCATCTGCTTTAGCATCCTCATTCTCAAAGTGTTCTTGTTCCTCCCGATTCAACCATTTGATCAAAAGTGTAATCTGATTGTGCTATATTCTTTTTTCCGTCTTCGTTGTCACCTGTGTAGTCTGTTATCACACGATCCATCATTTTTGCCAAGTTAGCATTTGGGCATATATGTTTTGCAATAATAAAATCGACACCGCCATGGTCAATGTAAATCTCCAACTGGCCTTGTGCTGCTGACATATCAAACATCACATGCATATCATAGTTGTTTCTTAGTTTGACGGTGATTGAAAACCTAGTGTGTGGTACTTCATAATAAAGAGCATGAATCTTCCTATCAACAATGTTAAACAAATATTGCTTCAGCTCTTCCAGCTTCATTCTTGGAATATTGATTTTCATCTTCCAACCGTTTACATACTTCGGTTTTCCGCCATTGCAAACCAATTGACCATTATTGTGAACAAGAAAATTGAAAATGGTTTGCGTATACGGAGTAGTAGGTTTAGTTTTTTTCTTGCACCCAAGTTTAAACTGGACACGCTCTTCACGTTTGTTTTTTCTCTGAACCATTTGATGTAGATACCGGACACGCTCTTCACGTTTTAATTGTGTTTCTTCTGAAATTAAACCAGCAAATGATTCTTCAAAAGAACTATCATCTGGAATCAAAACTGTGCTTAGATCTATAGGATGATCAGAAACGAAAATTTGGAGCTTCCCAGCAACTTTTGCGATGTCATACATAACATCAATATCATAATCGCTTTTAATTGCTTTCATACCATCTAACGTGTTGTTTTGTGGCAATGCGTAATATAGACAGTGGACCCTTGTTGGTAATTTTCTGTTCAGATAAGTAAGCATATCTTGAAAATCAATTTTTGGAACAATAATATTCATGTGTGAACCATCTTGATTCATTAACGTTCAAGTAGCGGGTTTGTGAATGAATTGTCGTTTCAAACTTTAAAGATTCCTGGTAGGCTTTTCAGGTGATGCTCTTTCCCAAGGCAATGTCGGGTAATATAGCGTATATCCATAAGCGACATGCCCTAGGTTTTTTTTTTTTTTTTTTTTTTTTTTTTTTTTTTTTTCTGTCCAATCAGATTCTGTCACGTAATGTCGGGTAATATAGTGTATATCTATATGCGACATCCTTGGGAATATTTGTAAAGTTGGAAAAACTTAGGCTCTGCAAGACAAAGGCACGCGTATATGGGTACACACGTAATTTTCGCAATATTATTAGCGTCTAGAGTAACATTTGCATTTTTCTAAAATTTGTATATTTTAATGATAGATATTTAATTTGAAGTAAAAGACGTATTATATTATTAAGCAAACAACAAATTCGTAAAACTTTACTTTTATTCCAACTAATTAATACTGTTAGATATCTTCTCTCTTGATTTTTGGAGCCCAAGTATCATACTCTATTTTATAGTGTTCTAAAAGGCGTGTCAAGGCGCGAGGCTTGGCCTCGCCGCCACAAAATGGACCTTGGCGGCAGCTCTAGGCGTAGTGTGAGAAAAGACGCGCCTTTTGGTAAGGCATGGCGCCACTTTTTGAACATTTTTATTTTTTTTTATTTTTTTTTTAATTTTTATTTTTTTTTAACATCAGTATTTGGAATTTGGGTTATTTGGTATTTGGGCCTGGTAATTATATAGTAAGTAGTTTTCTAAGTGTCTAATATAGTACGAGTAATATATGATCTAAATCTACTATCTATAACTCATTCTTCTATAGCTCGTGAGTTCAACATGTTTCTTATGGCTGTGATTGTTTTGTGAAATACATATATTTGTGATGCAGGTGGTCTTTATTTAGTGTTGCCTCCTAGCTTTTTTTGTCATAGTTGTATTTGTCTTATATCAATGTGTGATTTTATTTTGTATTCTCTTATGTTTCCTTTCCTTTCCTTGGTTCCTTATTTTAACCATCTTGGTTATATAGTATATGCATTTGTTTGTTGGAAATAAATTGCCCTTAAAAAATGATATAAAATTATAAATAGATAAATATATAAATATTTTTTGCCGTCTTAAGCATGCCTTAAGAAACGCAAAGGCTCCTAAAGCTTGAGGCGTCGTCTTGCTGTCACGCCACGGCTCGCGCTATTTAGAACACCGCTATTTTATCACAAAACTATCGACTTATTGAGCCTTGAACATTTAAAAAACATCACATCTCTAGATTTATATATAAGAGCGGAAAACCTTTTGATTTCTTTCTTCTTCAAGTAATACATATATCCTTAGAATGGAAAAAGAATATTCAAACATCATATCATATATCATGTTGTAAATTGCATGATAAATACACAGAAGTTTCATACTGAAAGTAAATGAAGATATAAAAGTATCTATAGGCCACTAGAATCTAGCCAGGACCATTCTAACTGTAGCTAGGTGGGGTAAATATATAAAACGTGTTTAATTTGTGCATAGGCTTCCTCCAAGTGAGCCACTTCATGAATTCAACTTAGATTTTGTGGTTCCTATCTAAAATATAATCAATGAAGCAAAGACTACATAATGAAGCATGGACTACATGAGCCCGGCCCTAGTAGCGTACTAAATAAACTGATTAGCTGTGTATTAATCTCAGCCCTCCGAGCGAAACTAGTAATAAATTGATTAACAATGCATTAATCTCAGCCCTCCAAACGAAACTAGTAGTTTCTTGGCCACGCCTAGCTAAAGTTGATGTTGATAGTCTCATTAGAGAGGGGTACGCGTCTTCGATTTGGTTATCTTAATTTGTGTTAGTTACATACTATATGAAACTCTCTCAGGGATGGTTTAATTTTCAAGGTTGAGAAGTTGAAAATGTTCATAGTTTTATATTAAGAATGTTTTAAGTAGAAAGACTAAGCTAGTCGTTTGCTTAGGTTCAATGTTTGAGTTGATATCTTAATATGCATATATAGCTGTTGAAATCAAACTAGTGTGATGTGTGAATGAAACAAACTGATATTTAAATAAATAAGTTCAGGAAAACGGAACCAAAACTTTGTTGGATCGATACATGTGATGCTTGTTTTGATAATGTATGTTTCGAAACTTTCAAAGCTAAGCAGTCACTTATGTATCTCATACAAACTCTAGACCTTTTTAACTAACATAAACGAGTGTCGTATAGTAGAAGTTAACTGATAACGCCTAATAAGTACAAAAACTAAGTCGACCCTAATATTTTGTAAGATATTAATCCAATTAATTGATAGACAAACTAACTTTTTAAGATCAAACAAATGATGGAGTAGAGTTTAATCAATTCAAGTGATGCCATTTTGATAGAAACGACAAAATGCGGCAACATATTTTGTTTTCCATTTTCATACACTTTTGATAAACCAAAACCAATCATTTGCTCATAAATATTTCTACATTTGAGGGCACATGGTGGTGCAATATTCTTTTTGAAAAAAGAAAGAATAACGTCTAACTAAAGTTATTTAATTGAAAAAATATGTACAAGTACAATCATGTTATTATCTATGTGTTCTAATTCAAATCTATTCGACATATTTTTGCTTTATCTATGCCAATTACATAAAATATCTAGCTTATTGTAAATTCTACATATGCATTACTGTAAGTTCTTACTAGTGCTAATTAAGAAAACCTAAAAATGCATGCTAGTAATATATACAGAAAGTAAGAAGTCTATAAAGAGTAACAATTTATATATAATCATCCAAGAAATTATAAATATATATATAGCATGCACTAATTAATAAGTGTAATTACATAGTTTAAGCAAGTAGGTGTTCTCACTCATTAGTATGAGTAGCAGAAGGAGACATGATCAAAATCATAGGGCCATCCTCATACTACAAAAAACAACACCATACCCATGAATCAAATGATGATAGTCTACAAAAGGTCAAAGGTTGTTTTGGGTAAGGTAGGGGTCAGGGTGGTGGGGTGGGGTGGGGGTGGGGGTGGGGGAGGTGGATAATTGATTAGGGTTCTTGTTTAAAAGTCATGGAGGGGACCATATCTTGTAAAAGCCCATAATCAGGAATATGAAGTTGCTGATGCATTGGTGCTAGAGAGGTTTGTTGGTAGATCGAACCACTGCTTGCACCGCCACTAGGGTTGTAGAAACCATGAGGTATTTGAGACAGAAACTCGTGCGAGAAGCTTGAGCCACCACTAGCCATCATTGCACCTTGCGCCGCTAACATAGACTGTGGGTACAACATTCCACCAACATTTCCTCTAAGTGTTGCTGGCAAGTGGTGGTTGTGTTGTCCTTCATACGTGGTGATCACGGTCGATGGATCTTGATAGGATCTCTCTACTCGCTTCTTCACAGTGCACTTTTGAGTCGTGCATCGATAGTAGCTTCTGTTAAATAGATAAAAAATAGTTCTAACAAGATTATTTCTTGCATAAAAAAGACTGCATATTCAATTTGCATACACACTTCAAGAAGAAAAATAAAATATAATAACTATTGAATGTGGAAAAAGCTGGAACCAATGACTTTGCAGATAAAGTACAAAACTGGTAGTTGCAGAGAATATAGGGTTTCATTTTGAATAATATATATAAAGAACCTACCAAGATTTACTAGTCAATTTTAATATCAAATAATTAGAATCTAAGAAACCAAGTAGACTTTTGAGATCAAAGAAATGAAGATGTATAATATTCAAACACACATTTGTATTGTACTTATGTAAGTATATATGTATGTACACACCTAGGATAAGGGCTGTTCTTGACGGCTTTCTGTCCGTACTTCCTCCATCGATATCCGTCTTCAAGATGATCAATATCGCTCTTTGTCATAAAGGCGAACCGTGGCTCTCTTGGCTTCTTTTCTTCTTTCTTCTTTTGCTTGACCC
This sequence comes from Artemisia tridentata subsp. tridentata, assembly GCA_021014915.2. NCBI lineage: Eukaryota > Viridiplantae > Streptophyta > Magnoliopsida > Asterales > Asteraceae > Artemisia > Artemisia tridentata. The sequence continues at coordinate 65,428,281 of CP139507.1, forward strand.
TATTCGTTGTTAATTTAAGCAATTGTTAAGCCGAAGAAAAAAGAAACTAATATAATAGTACTGTAAACCCTAATATGATCATGCTACGTACGTGTATGATCATATATACGAACTTACACTTTCTTAGAGCTTTCTCCTCCATCTTCCAATACCCCTTTTTGTTGATTCTCCTTCTTACCTTCGTTAAGCTCGGGCTCGTCATCAGGAGCCTCAGTAGACGACGAAAGGATAGAAGAAGAGTTGGGAGTAACAGGAGTCATCTCACTAGCTCCAACCAAGTTTCCATGATCCATAACTGGCTTTTGGTCATCTTGAAGAGCAAACACTTGTTGTGATGAAGAAGACGTGTAACCAAAATTGGTAGCTGGTGAGTTATAATCACTAGATCCATTAAAAAAGTGAGTCAAGCCCATGTGGTCTTGAAATCTTTGATGATTTGGAGGCGAAGAATCGTCTCTAATACCCGGATTCGGGCCAAAGAATGAAAAAAGAGTCTCACTAGTTCTTTGATCATCATGAAATGGATCATGATAGTATAGATCTCTTTGGTCTTGAGACATGGTTCAATATGAAGAAATACAAACACAGAGATATTAGAAGAGAGGAGAAGTTTGACAAATAATAGGTGAGGAGTCTTTATTTATGCTTTGACAATATTTATGTGTTTATTGGAGAGAGATAGATTTGAATGAGAGTTGCTAACCCCACTATCTAAAAGAAATGTTTGACAAAGATGATTGTTGTTAGACCTATGACTTTTATTTTTTTTTCCTCATATATATATAATATATATATATATATATATATATATATATATATATATATATATATATATATATATATATATTTTCCTATCTTTAAAATTTTCAAAACCAAATGATATTTAATAATAAATGGTGTACGTATGGGATAAGTTGTCCTACATGAGTTGTATAACAAGTTTAGATTAACAAGGAATAACCAATTGTTTTTGGTAGAGTATAAATGCATGAGGCGGGATAATTTGACGTGCTTACCTGATTTGTTTTTGAAGTTTATAGATATATAATCAACACAGATTGTTTTACTAACAAAACAAGGTATACAAGCCAATCGTAACTTAAAACCATTTGCCGTTCCCAAAAAAAAGAAAAACAAATCGTAACATTTGTACTTATATAATGCTTTCGGCTCCGGAAGAAATGGATCCTTTAATCTATTTCAAGCTAAAAAGGCTGTGAGTTAATTTTCTATAGTGTCAAAAGTGTGCTTTTTAATTTGACACTTAAATGGGTTAAAAGATGTTGGTTTTCTAGAATTCATGTTCTTTTGATGAAGTTGAATTTTTCAAAATTGGACCATAAAGATGCCAAAGCAGTCTTTCTCAAAAAGCAAATAGATGGAAGTTGAATGTTACTAGCTACAACTTTGCGGTCCATTTTTAAGAGATATATATACGTTTTTATTAGTGTCGCCCATTATGGGCTATATGCACACTTTTGTATTCTTTTCTTAACATTTTTTAAATCTTGTAAAAGAATATTATACTATTATTGGCTTTTCTATAGTTGAGTGATTCTCATTCGAGATTATAATCTAGAACAGAAAAAGTCTTCTTTTTGCTTAATCCTTTACCGTTATTTATTTATTTATTTATTTTGAGCTTAGCTACATTAAAATTTAATTCCTGTATGTTTGGTAAAAGAGCATCATATAATACTGCGGATAGATTAATTAACCATATATAGTCCATGACTATATTTATCTTTTGATCAATAGACTAACAATAGAAAATACAAATATTTCATAATTAGTGTGCGCATTGTAATCGTAGATAATAGTAGTAGTCTTCATAGTTTATACGACTGCATGGTTTCTCCTTAAATGTCTTCATAACATTTTGTCAAAGTTGCATATATATATATGAACGCGCTTAATGCGTTGTTATACTTTGGATTTTGCGCAACCTATTGGATTTACTTGATGTAAGAAAAGCTATGTTGTGCACCTTCATGGTGTAAAAGCTCTTAAGAGTGTTCAATTCTCTTAGACGCCGATACTCGTATTTTGGTTTTATAGAGGACCGTAAATTCGAACTGAAGTAGCGTATGAATATGTGGGCAAAATATATAACACTATTTGATCTCCAAATCACTATATCTCTCTAATAAGCATGAAAAAAAAATATATGCAAAAGAAATGACTGCCGACTATATTAAATGTAAATGTATAGGATTCTCTCCATATATAATTAAATAATTGACTAGGTTATGCCGTAATTAGCTCACGAAAGTTGCTTTCTTATTTTTAAAAATCTTTCTGGGCATAATAAACAAGAAGACAACTAAATTTTCGCTTACTTTTAAATTGGTTACCTAACTATAACAAAAACAAATTCTGTAAAGGTATCATTTATCTCTATGACCAATAACAACAAAACGCCATACCTATAACTTGATTATCCTATATAATAAAGTACAAAATATAAACCCAAATAAAATAAATGGAAACAAATAACGTGTACAGAATAAGAAACTGTACACTCAAAATCAGACAACTCTGACAGCAAGTGGAAAAACGTATTAAAACACTAAAAATGGTTATGTGGCTAAGACATCTTGTAGCCTTGTAGGATAAAATAAAAGGTACTTATATATACTGTAATCAATTATCATAACATGAAATTGTGATACTTAAAGATGAATTTAACTTTCATATAGCTTCATTCTTTGTTTCCATACGACTCGTTGTTGTGAGCTAACGTAGCTAGTTACAGAGGAGAAGTCGATAAGGTGACTAGCTGATGTTGAACACCCCAATAATCAACGTTATTTATAGTAATCGAATACAAAAAACTGTGTACTACTTTTAGAATTTAATCATGATTTCGCGCCTGACTATCTAAACATTTTTGTGTCATGTTAGTCAAGTGCAAATTCATACTCCGTATCTCGTATAATTGAAAGTTTGCTACTTGGTTCATTACAACCAACACTAATAGAAATACGACATGCGTAGTATTTAATCAGTATTGTAATTCTCATATTTGACTTTTTGATAGGTTGAGGAACATGTCAAGTTGTGAACGATAACAGCAGTCAAAGGTTTCCATAAAAGAAAAAAAAGTCAATATAAACAATTAGCGGATCAACGTGTCCTCTGTTGGCACCGGCATTTGACCGTACATGCCACGTGGGTATGTTCTTTCGCACTATGATCACAAACCTAACTCTCCCTTGTGCTCATCATGTGAACACTAATTATTTTGCTTTAACATTTTAAAAACAAATATGTATACAAAACGAGATAATCTTGTAAGTTGCAGTGTGTGCGAAAATAATCATTTTGTAGCTACCGAATAATGTTTTAACAAGTTTTCAGATTTATAATTTCTATTCTTATTTTATAAACTTGAACACAAAGTGTTTAGGAAAATTCTAATTTATGTTAGCAGTTATAAATGTGTTCAAGTTTGCTACGTTTATAAATGTGAATGAATGTGTCCGCGCTTATGAGTTTGATAAAAAAAAAATTACGATTGAGAGCTAATTGAAGTTCCACTTTTAATGATTTACCAAGGGTCGAATAAGTGGGTGTGGTGGCTGCCCTCGAATAGCCACACGATAAATGTTAGTGTTATCATGGAACTGTCAAAGAATTGGACGATCCCTGACAGTTTCAAATCTGCGAGAACTTTGTAGAGTTCATCGTCCGGACATTGTTTTCTTAATGGAAACTAAAAATAAAGAGAAAAAGTTGTAATCAATTCGTCGTTCTACTTATTTTGATGGGCACTTTCATGTAAATCTAGTTGGTTTTTCGGGTGGTTTGGCTCTATGGTAGCGTATTTCCTTTTCTCTTCTTGTTATTGAGAGTGATAAGAATATGATTTTTGTTGAAGGGACTACCTCGTCTCCTCAATTTTCTTTTCGTGCTTGTTTTATCTATGGACCTCACTCAAAAGACGCTCGAAAAAGGCTATGGGGTGCCATCATCGTCAAGATGGAGATGAAATGCAATGTCTAAAGAATGCAGTTTCCATTGAATTGAATTGATATGTTCGTGACAATTTTCTCAAATTAACTTTATGCTTAGTTGTTTTGTAAGGCTCTATGATCATGATGTTACTTATCTTAGGAATTTAATATTTGGTTTGACATATTTATTTATTAATGATATTTTTGGTTTGAGTACATTTAAATATTACTCGGCATACATGATTCATAGTGATTGTTAGAGATTCCTTATAGCATTAATTGTTTGTAGAGGTTGTTTGGGATTCCTTATTAAATTAACTACTTATAGGGAGTGTTTGGATTGTTTATTGAAGCTGCGATAAGCATTTTCAATAAGTAATCCCAAACAGTCCCTATAAAGAACTTTAATAAGCATCCCAAACTCCCAAGTAGTCCTTTTTTTTTTTTTTTTTTTTTTTTTTTTATTTAAATATATATGTAATAGAATCTGGTTTTTATCATATACACCCGTCTCTATGGTATTTACACACAAAGACAACTTGACGTTAACTCAATAATAAAGGTTGTTTTCTAGTAAACGACCAGTCTCGATGCGTCTGATAGAGACCGGTTGCAAAACTGGTTTCTATGAGTTTGGGTCATAGAGATACCCCCTCAAAGAGAGTGGTTCCAAAACCACTTTCCATGAGCTATTCTAACCGGTCTTCATGACACTTTTTGTAGTAGTGACCTGATTGGGAATGCTAATGATAAACAGGGAGGTTTAATCAAAATTTCTGAATGTGTTGAAGAATTTCAAGATTTTATGTTTGATGCCGAGTTATTTGACATTCCATCGAAGGGTCAAATATATACATGGGATAATAAAAGAGATGGTGGGGCAAATATTCAGGAACGAATTTATAGTGCTTTAGGAAATGATATGATTTTCGAGGCTTTTCCTTATCAGTCATTGACCCATATCCCTCTAATTGGTAGTGATCACTCTCTTTTACTATATGAAACCTGTTACGCCAAAGAAACAACGCAAAAAGTTTAAATTTGAATCACTGGGGACTATGTTATTCAGGCTTCGTGGTGCAACTTCAACATAAATGATGACATAAAAAATCTTAGGCAAAAACTTTCTTCGTGTGCAGGTGGTCTCAGTTCTTGGAGTCGTCTCCACTTTAGTAAGAATAAAAAGATAATTCGAGAAATTATTGTTGAGTTAGCCTATTTACAATCCCTTCTGCGCACAAATGAGAATGGGTCTTAACAACGTCTCCTACTTTCAAAGCTCGAGAAAATATGGTTGCGGGAAGAAATGTTCTTGCATCAACGATCAAGGATTAATTGGATAAAATATAGTGATCAAAACTCTCGTTTTTTTTCATATGTCAACAATCCATCGCAGCCAACGAAATAGAATCTCGAGGTTAAAGAATGAGCAAAGTCATTAGGTTGATTGTCCTGCTCAACTTCATAAGTTGATACTTAAACATTTTTCAGAAATTTATTCAACATCGAGAGACACGAACTTCAACAACGTTTTGGATATGCTCACCCCTGTTGTTAATAATAGCATGTCCACGCAACTTGAAGCCCCAGTCCAATAAGTCAAGATTGATAAAGCGGTTAAGGATTTGGGTGCTTATAAAGCTCCCAGCGAAGATGGATTTCCAGGCATATTTTTTCAAAAGTATTGGCACATTGTTGGTAATACGGTTAGTAAGGCTATACAATAGTTTTTCGATGATGGTATCATGCCTCATTCTTTGAATAAAACGCTAGTAGTCTTACTCCAGAAGGTCCCTTCGCTAGAGACTATTGGTCAATTACGATCGATTAGTCTTTGTAACTTCGTTTATCGACTTATATCAAAAGTAATGGCGAATCGTTTGAAACCGTTTATGCGTTGTATCATTTCCCCACAACAATATGAATTTATCATGGGTTGGCTCATTCAAGATTACATGATTGTTGCTAATGAGTAATTTCATTACATACGTAATAAAGAGAAAGGGGATCAGAAGGTTATGGCTTTAAAGCTTGACCTTAATAAAGCTTTTGATAGAGTTGAATGGGACTTTTTAATGGCAACGTGTCGCAAATTGGGCTTTGGAGATAAATGGTGTAGTTGGGTTTTAGCGTGTATATCTTCTTATGAAATGGATTTTATGATTAATGGGGAATCTATCAGTACGATAAAGCCCTCTAAAGGTATCTGTCAAAGAGATCCCATGTCGCCATACTTGTTTATCATCGTTGCTGATGTACTATCTCAAATGATAAACAATGCTATGCATCGATCTTTTCTTACAGGTATAAATATGGCTAGAAATTGTCCGGTTATATCTCATATTTTTTTCGCTGACGACTCTTTATTCTTCCTCAAAGCAAAGACCACTGAGTGCGATTTTTTGCTCGAGATTATTAATCGTTATTGTTTTGCATCTAGTCAGTGTATAAACTATATCAAGTCTCAACTGATGTTTTCTCCCAACACTCCAACTGGTGTGCAAAAAGAATTTTATGATCGTCTTGGTGGTAATTTATTGGGACGACACTCACGTTATCTTGGTCTGCCATCTGTACATGGTCAAAATAAAGGAGAATTATTCTCTTTAATATCGGAAAAGGTCTTACAAAAAATGCAAGGATGGAAACAGAAGCTCCTTTCACAAGATCGGTGCAAAATTTTAATAAAAGTTGTAACTCAAGCCATTCCATCATATGCTATGCAGTGTTATAGTTCCGGGTCCATATTAAGCGGTTTTTTCTGGAATGGGGATGCACATGAACAACATATCCACTGGTTGAGCTGGCATCATATTTCTCTTTCTGAAGATTGTGGTGGTCTGGGTTTCCGAGATCTTTCATGTTTAAATTTAGCTCTTCTTGCTAAACAAGATTAGAGACTTGCTATAAATCCATCTTCTTTCTGGGGTCGTGTTCTAAAGGGAATATATTTTCCACGCTCCAAGTTTCTAACAACCACTAAAGGTTCACATCCTTGATGGCTTTGGCAAAGCTTGCTTCAAGGAAGAGATCTTCTTCTTCGTGGTTTATGATGGCAAGTTGGCAATGGTTCAAATATTCATTTAGCACCCCACGGTGAACTACTCGGGGGGATAAAACCCTTATCAAGTAATTCATGGAGTTGGCTCATTAACTCATTCATTTCGGATGGTGTTAAATGGTAAGGGGTTTTGGCGATAGGTGTAGCACCCGAAACTAAATCGATACGAAATTCAACTTGCCTTCCAGGTGTAATGCCCGACAATTCTTGCGGAAAGACATCACGGAACTCATTCACAACCGGAATACTATCAATATTCTTCTTATCTAGATTCGTATCAACCACACGTGTCAAAAAGACATAGCATCCACGCGATAGATACTTTATGGCCTTCGTGACCGAAGATATCATTAATTCACCCTTCCTTTTCTCACCGTAGATGGTAAATTCCCGACCGTTAGAGTTTTCGATCCGAATGATCTTTTGACTACATAGAATGGCGTCATTGAGTTTACCAAGCCAATCCATGACTATAAAAATGTCCAATTCTCCGAGCATAATGGGAATCAAGTCAATTTTAAAGACATTATCATCGATTACAATTTCTACATCAGGATACACATTAGACATAAGAACCACTTTATTATCGGCTATTTCGACTTCAAGGAGTTTTGGGAGTCTATTTAATGGAGTGGATAATCTTTCACTAAAATTAGAGAATACAAACGACACACTTGCACCCGAATCATACAATACACGAGCGGGAAATGAATTTACAAGGATTATACCTGTAATAACCTCAGGTACCGACTTTGCTTCTTCAGCGGTCATAGGATAAGCACGGGCTTTCGGCTTCAGAACCTCAACCTTCTTTTCTTTGACAGTTTTCAATTGTTTTGCTTCGATCACTTTCGGATTTGGACATTCATTCAACTTGTGTCCTGTTTGATTACACCCATAGCATACTGTCATCAGCTTCGTACAATTCTTACCTTTGTGGCTTAAAGAACCACACTAGAAGCAACCCAACATGTTGAGTCTACATTCACCATAATGAAGTTTATGACACTTTTTGCACGGCATTTTAGTTTGACTCCCTGCGACTTTCTTGTCATGATCATACTTAATCCTCTCGCTATCTCGATCACCATACTCTTGTTTTATTTTGTTGTCCTTTAACTCGTTACACTTCTTTCTCATAAGATCCACTTTCCTCACATGAGCCCTACTTAGAAGATCTTCCAAAGTGGTACACTTGAAAGGCGAAATTACTTCTCGAATATCGTCTTGGAGCATTCTTTGAAATCTTTCTACCTTAAGCTTTTCATTACCATGGTATTCGGGGCAATATGGAACCATATCATTGAATTTCTTCCATAATTGATTCACCGTCTCGTTGGTTTGTACTTGATATTGGAATTCTTTTCGGATTTTATCAATCTCCTCCACCGGGGAATATTCCGCACTAAATAATTCTCTGACTCCTTCCATGAACATATTTCGGCCCAGGCTTCTCCCTTCTCACAAACCTTTCATTCCCACCAAGCCCTAGCACTGTCGTGAAGGAAATTGGTAGCATAAATAACTTTCTTCTTCTCTTCACAGTCACTCGTACGAAATGCGGCTTCAAAGGTAGTAAGCCACTTTGCACTAGCAATTGGATCAAGGTCTCATGTGAACTTTGGCACATTACATGCTGTAAAGTCACAGTAAGTGGCCTTATCATTCTTACAGTCTTTCACTAACCCACCTGCCTTCTTGAGCTCCTCGAACTCCTTATGCATCAACTCTTGAACATTGAGTGTTGTTTTCTTGACATAATAGGGCATAGATCATTTTATCGCCTTTCCTACCCTTTTTATTAACAGAAAATCCAGTGCTTTCGTTTTTTCTTCCTAGAACCCTTCGAGATTAGGTCCCCCAGAACTAGAAGAAGAAGAATCATCATTACTTGCATCACTTGCAGAAGACTCGACACGTTTAGAAGTTGTAGCTTTCTCAACTTCCTTGTGATGAACTACATCCATCTTTTCTTCTTGCTGAAATTTAACTTATCAAGCACAATCAGATACATAAGAAATGCATGAATAACAATGTATACATTATCCTTATACCTTATCACCCTAAGCTTGTCGCATATGTCTAGTCTTAACGATTTCGATTCCAAATATGTATCATATTTTTATCACTACAGTGGCCAGGCGTACCTATAAGAATATGTGACACATGTGTTCTCAAAATCTTTAAAACAATACACTACAACAAATAGTACTACTTAATGTGTCTACACAAGGCCTAAGTCTAGGAAATCCTATAGTGAAATGCTAAATCTCTTAGACCAAAGCTCTGATACCAAGTTGTTACGCCCCAAAAACGACTCAATAATTTTTTTTTTGAAAACTTTTACTAAATTAGACAAATTTACTATTACATTGAAACTAATTAAATTTCAAAGTGTATATGCGTAAGACCAACATACATAAGCTCAAATTCATTTATAAAAGCAATTCATAACAATCATAAATTGAAAACTCAAAACATGAAAAAATTATAAACATTCTGTAAACAAGACCAATACGCCATATTCATAAATTGAATACGCCGTATCAGGATCATATGTCAATACGTCGTATCCATGATCTTGAATACGCCGCATAGACAATGCTCAATATTAACCAAAATGACCTAGTAACTTAACCAATACGCAGTATCCCTTTGTGAGAATACGTTGTATCACTTATACACCGTATACACAAACAAGTACACCATATACATCAATACGCCGTATCCAGATTATGGATACGCCTTATTGTTGCAACAAACTTAGTACTTCTACAGAAATTACTGCAAAAAAGCCACAAACTCAACCAAGCACAAACTATAACAACATAACATTTACAAATACTTCTAGACTATTTCAAACCATACACATGTTCATTGATTTCATACCCTTGTCAACGGGTAAAAGGGCATAATGCCAAACAGGCAAACACCCTTTTATACTTAACTATAACCAAAACACTATCAATCCAACTTCTGAACATAAACTAAATTCAGGAGTAAAAACATGATAAGAACATAAACCCATGAAAACACAATGACCCACTTTAACGAAATATACCAAAACACGAAAAAAGACACTGGGGGCTTCCAACTTCGCTTGTTTGGTCCAAAAGACGATTGTCTTCTAATTTCAACTCCAAAAGCTAAGCTAATATGTGTATACCAATCTACGCCTTGTCTTTACCTTTGCGAGACTCCCTGGTACCTATAAAAACCATCATAAACTATAACGTAAGCGAATGCTTAGTAAGTACAAAGTATGAACAATAATCACAAATACAAATTAGGTGAAATTCTATAACACATACATACCTCAAATTAAGCATACAAGCATCATATCATTAACATATAAAAGCTATGGATCCAAGGCTAACTATAACTTGCTCCAAATAACTATAACATGTAAACATCATGACTTCATAAATTGACAATAAAAAGTTCACTACTTATGTACTTACCTCAATTCATCAACTATGATTCCTACTTGAATTTGTTATAGGCTCCTCTCTTGCTCCATATGAAGGAACTAACTCTAATTATTGTTTAATTTAATAATAATACGGTAATTTAAAAACCTTTAATCACTTTAATTCCCTTCAAGAACCCTAGTTCTTAATTAAGGATTATCACTTACTTGTGATGGGTTTTTAGTCAAACCCATTGTTGGGAATTATATTTCTATAGATTTGATGATACAAAACAAGAAGAATGAAACATGAATTCTGGTTGCTGAAGTGATTAATTCTACCAGCAGCAATGATTAATTCTACCAGCAGAAATGGTTAAGTCTTGTAGTGTTACAGAGTTAAGTCTTGTAGTGTTACAAAGTTAAGTCTTGTAGTGTTACAAAGTTAAGTCTTGTAGTGTTACAAAGTTAAGTCTTCTAGTGTAAAGTCTGATGATTACACAGTTAAGTCTTGTAGTGTATCAGGTGCTGCTATGAGTCATACTACTGCTGGATGGATAAGGATGAAGAAGATATTTTGTATTTGAGTCAAGTATATCAAATAGATAATATCTAGATATGTTCTCAGTCAACAAAGTTGTAAAACAAGATACATGTTGACTGACACATAACAAGCAAGTAGTGGACAAAGACTTATCATTTATTGTAAAAGGTCTTCTTGTATTATAAAAGAAGACCTTACCCCTTAGATATCAAGTGTGATTTACAAAGACTCTAAAAGAGTGCTTAGAACTAAAACACCAAGTGTGTTCAAATGTAATCACCAAGAAAGAGTGTGTGTGGGAACATTAGACATGGGGTCTAATGTTGTTTATTTTTGTTAAGCCTCAAGGATCATTGATCCCTGTTAGAGTGTAACCGTATTACTAATGATCAAGTAGTATTGGGGCTGAGTTTAATAACAAAGAGAAAGTTTGGCAAAACCTTGTTGTGATAGTATTGTTTCTTTCATAGAATATTCCGTCAATATTATCATCATGCTTTTCATAGTTAATCCTAGATCAAAGGTGTAACAACCCAGAGTCCATAAACGATCACGTAACTTGTTTTAGTACGTAACTTGTTTTAGTAGATGCAAGTCGGTCTAAAACAAGTTTCCACACCCATTTTCAAACTTGATATAGCACTTGGTTCCTGATCAATATTAACAAAATGGCTTAAGTCTATGCTTCCCTCTCTTTTTCTTCTTCTGGAACCGACCCAACAAACACACCCCTGTAGTATTCTCTAGATAATTCTAGTAAAACGATTATTTATCTATATTTATCTTTTAAGTTTTGTGGAAAACGTAGAGGGGGGCGGGTGAATACGTTCCCGTTTAAAAACTTAAATCTTTTGTATCAAATAACCGATCAAGCGTGACGTAGTATAAAAAGTGTCAACGATAGTCTTGCAACTACTAGGCATAGTAGAAAGCAATAAATGAAGCATGTCATAATAGCACAAACATAGACACAATATAAACACCATGCCATAACACAAATATAAGACACATAATATAAGCAACTAACCACACAAGCATAAACACAATGCAAATATAAATGTAAAGCGGTAAATGCAAAAATAAATGTAAAGAGATAAGTAAAGAAAGCGCAAACCGGACACGGTGATTTATAGTGGTTCGGTCGCGAAGCTCCTCTTCACCCTAATCCACTCCCTGAGTACCTAACTCGAGAGTTACTTCACTAATCAACAAACTCCTTTCTCGGCGGAGAAAACCATACAACATCGCTTACGTTATTTTCCGACACTAAGCTAAATGTCGATTACTAATCTAGCTAGTACCAATATCGCACACGATCTACTTGATGCGGGATTTTCAAGACCTCGAAACGAAGTTTTACAATCTTCTAGGCAGTGTACCTGATCGCTGTAGTGTAGTATAGGTAGGTCCGGGGGATTGATCGTTCTCTAGGGGAATAGTGTCATTAGGTCAAGATGTATGACGAGATAGGTCTAGAGGTGAGGGATGATTCTTTTTTGTCTTTTTATTATTTTTGTGAAAGCAAGTAAAATCTCAGTTTTTAAAGAGTGGGCGAAATTAGTTGCTATTCAACTAACCCAAAAACTATTAATTATAAAATTAACTGAAACTAATTAAAACAGAAAAGTAAAAGTGGTGACTACTTATGAGAGGAAAGTGTGTTCACTTAGATATAATTACTCCCTAGTTATCTCCTACTGATTTGTTGAATTGTCACGTACTTGTTTTAGTTGAAGCGTTGTATTCCTTAATATTGATCGTCGGGAGGTGCCGAAGTCCCCAACTCTATGAGCTTTAATCTCCCCTAAATCCCTTAAAGTCTATTAAGTTATCTAGGACCTACAAGCCGCAACTCACACAATAAATACAACAAGAAAAACCAATAGTGCACTCTACGGTTGCGTTTCTAAGACGTTCAAGCAAGTTACATATAAGAGATTAGCCAGTTTTCTTAGCCTAACGCGAGGCAATCAACTCAACAAGAGACAACAAATCAATATTCAATAACTAGGTTTCACTAGATCTAAGAAAACACAAATAAATTTAAGCTACCATGTTAAAGCAAAGAAAAGATAAACAAATAATCAAACGATACATAGACATAACGAATGATTAAAGGGATAACTTATCTTTATTGAAACATGAAGTTCGAAGGCTGTAAAAGCCTTACAATGGCAGCAAAAATCGTCTAGGGTTTCCCTCTCCAAAGTGTTACAACAATTAATGAAAAAATGCGAAAGTATATATAAGTTTACAAGGCTGACGGCGTCAGGTTATGGATCGTGACGCCATCAGATCGCCGCCTTTAAGGTTTCGTCTTGTGCAAGTCGCCGTTGTGACGACGTCAGGAATGGCATGAGGCCGTCACCTTATAAATCTTCTGGGCTGTCTCTTTATAGCTTAAAACGTGACTCCCTCCTTCATTTTGTGCCTGACGGCGTCAGGTTGTAAGTTCTTCAAAATTCTCTGAGGCTTCACTTGATGATTTTGAGCCAAAAATCCAACTTCAAAAGCAAGGGACGGCGTCACGTTGTAGCGTGTGACGCCGTCAGATCTTCAGATCTGACAGGTTTTTCGCGACTTTGTCATTTTCTTCACTTTTTCGTCCAAATACGTCCAAAAAGTGCCAATTTCCAAATTTCTCGTCCCAAGTACCTAAAATACAAAAAGAAACGATTTAAGGCAATATTTGATCATATTTATTTGATTTAGGGCTTAAATGACCCCTCAAAAATGTACAAAATAAATCCTTATCACTACCCAATCTACCCGATCAACATGATCTACCCGATCTACCCGATCTGCACAATCTACTCGATCAACACGATATACCCGATCAACACGATCTACTCGATCTACCCAATCTACACACAATCAACACAAGCTATACAAGATCTCCCCGATCTCTACAAGATCACAATGATCCACACAAGATGACTAAACAAGACAATGACAACTTGATGTATGTCTAGATACAACAAGTAAATGACTAGTAATGCTAGTGCACTACGCTAATACTATAACACCTTGTATCTTATTGATAGTTTGTGTTCTTCTCTTACACCAGTAGAGGAATGAAAGTGATCACTTGAATGGATGATTGGATCACTAAAAAACAAACTAAAACTCACTAAATGATCAAAGAAAGTGATCTAAATAAGAGAGGATTAGACCAGAGAAAACTAACTGGAAAAATCAAGTTGAAATTGTAAAATGGTCCACTATTTATAGGCAAAGGAAAAACTAGCCGTTACAAACAGACGGTACCACTAATTGTCAGACGGAACCACTAAATTTAGTGGTACCGTCGGTCCTTTAGTGGTACCGTGGGGGACAAAAACACTCCTCCATTTGTTTTTAGTGGGGAAGGTTTATTTGGGAATGTTTGGAGCTGTTTCGGGGGGAAAAATAGCTGTTACTATTTTTGAAGTAATTTTCCCAAATAAAACATTTCTTTCTAATTCAAAAATAATTTGTAAAATGTATTTTTGAAAAATGTTTTGTCGCATTCATAAAAATGTGAAGTTTATAACAAAAAATTTATTTCTTTGATCATCCGTCAAGTTTAAATTTGTGTGTTCATACCTTGAGTGATTTACGTCGGAATGGAAATCTACGACTCTGTTGAGGCATACTTGAGACGTCGAGAGATGTTGATGTAAGTATGCATTGATGATTTGTGTTTACCAGTAACTTGTGCATTTTACGTTATGCATTACAAGTTACATGTTTGTGATCATTAAAACCGAAGAAACCGTTTAGTTTAAATATCGTAATATTTGCACTACAATCTCCCCCTTTTTGATGATGACAAATATGTAAACCATAACACATAAAATGTAATAGTTACTTGTTTACACTCCCTTCTCCCCCTTTTGTCAAAGCAAAAAGGTAGTTGCCTCGAGCTCTCCCTTGATTTCACTCCATACTCCCCCTTATTACACTACTTTCCTTTCTTCCCAAAAAGGCAAGCTTGCATCATCCCAGTGAAGTCTTCTATTACCACTGTGAAAAAGAGTCCATGCTATGTATTCAAATACTCCCGAGCTCCCCCTAGCTCAATGCTCCCCTATGGTAATTGTATCCCCTTCTATATTTACCTTTGTTTCTAACGAATCCATGGATCAAATACTTACAAAGGCTTTTCCTACATCAAGGGTTAGCTTCATGCAACATAATATATAAAAGAATATGAGCAAAATTATAAGGATATAATACACATAGACTATGTTAAAATGTAGCTACCAAAAAAAAAGAGTTTGATGAGGTATGCGAGCATATCAAAGTATGCTAGATGTTGGAAACGTGATGAAAGTGTGCCAAAAAGGACAAACACAAAGACGAAAGCCCAAGAAAGTTGAGCGACACAAAGATGTGAATGCGTAATTCAATTCAATGACACTAGAGGGTCACAACTTGACCGACAACCTAAGGTGTAATTGTTCAACCAATCATGGGAATGACACATGAAATTATGGGAATAACTTCTTCCAAGTTATCATTGGGAAGGTGAGTTCCAACAAACCTTTTGAACTACATAATCATCTACCCAAGATGATTGGTGTTGAGGATAGTTTGTTGAAAAGACATACTCTAAATGAGGTAGATATATGTCAACATTATTATGACGAATCATGTCACAATATAGACTCGACATAATATATACTTCAAAGAAAAATGAAAATGAGAATGATACGCACCTAGATGCGAATAGAAATGATTCCATAAGATGGGAGAGTGTTGTTTTTGACCTTCGATAAAAGGTGGGTAAGAACAGTTTAGATTAATATATCATTTGCACTGAAAATGAGATGCATGATATATTTCAAAAGAAAACAAATGTGCATGTGATCCTTTTGAGGGTGAATTTCTCAAACGGGGTTGAGGTAACGATGTTCTAGATTTCTAGTTTTGGATGATCCTAGTTGTGTGTTAGAGATAATTTGGTGCATGAAAGATTTTGTGTAATTGTGTAGTTATACACTTTGGGTATAATGATTGTGATGTTTGAAGGTTATTGAACTAACAGTCACTATCAAGAGTGATGAATAGTTACAAGGTTTTGTTGTAGTAATTGATGCATTACTCGTAAGGTTTGAGTGTGATAGGTAAAAGGGTTTAAAGGTTATTGAACTAACTATCACTATCAAGAGTGAAGTATAATTGTAAGGTTTGAGTGTAATGATCGATGGGTTGAAGGTTCTTAAACTAACTATCACTGTTAAGAGTGAAGTGTAGATATAGGGTTTGAGTGGGATTGATATAAGGGTTGAAGGTTCTTGAACAAAATATCACTGTCAAGAGTGAATTTTAGTTATAAGGCTTGATGTAAGGGTTGAAGGTGCTTGTATAGAACACATATCTAAGTGATCACAAAGAGTGGAGGTTAGAAAGCTACAACCGATTGTGGTTTTATGACTAAGGTTTTGCTAAGTAGCAGGTACTTAAGAAATAAGTGTTTTAGTAAAGAATTCTAGGGAATAAGAACCATATTTATTTGTTCTTTGAGAGTGTTTGGTGAAAGACTACATGTGTATGAGTGTGTTTTCTCTCCCCCTTAATCGATGGCCATCCAGACAAGATGTGTTGAAAAAAAATAAAAAATAAAGAGGAAAACAGACGTTGACGGAAGCGATGTGCTTAGTAACGTCATGACAAGTGGTGGATAGCATACAATAAACTTCACCTTTGAAGTCACGTAGCTCATCTCAATCATTGTGAATATTCATAGAACATTCACATGATGAGGCATGTGATTACGTGGAAATGTGTTAAGGGTTAAGAAGATAGAATCTTCAAGGTTGTGGAGTTAGTGATGGGGTTTTTGTAGAGTTATCTTTGCTAGAAGAGACTATGTTGATGAAGAAGGGTTATCTCAACTTATCCTAGTGGTTCTTCGCTTGAAGTATGTGGAAGATGAGTGGGATGCGAAAGCATTGGTAGTATAGAACGAAGGTTTAGAATTGTAGATAAGTTGAGCAGATGATGGATACGGAAGTAACCAAACATATGGTGTGTTTAGTACCATGCGGAAGTGAAAGGGGAAAAAGCTAAGGAATCAGAAGATAGGCAGAATCTATTCAGATAGGAGACGGTTCTGGTTCAAGACTACAGCGAGTGGGTTTTGATAGTGCTTTTGAAACTATGAGAATTGAAAACAAAATAAACTGTCTCAGCAGATAACGGTCCGACGGTACCGTTAAAGGAATTTATACCAAATAAATTTCACATATTTTGTGATTTTTCTGGACCTTAGATAAAAGGAATTTATACCAAATAAATTCTTTTTAGGAATGAATCCAGTGGGATTCGACGAACATTGATCGAGTTCATTTTTTTGAGAAATGACATTTAATTGCATTTCGCAAATTAAATTTACTTTAAATATTTCGGATGAAATATTTAAGTTGTCATTGGAAGCTTGAGAGGATTTGACTCTAATCTTGAGAGGATTTGACGAATAAATCTCGCTGATTTAGTGAGAGTTTTAGACACGATAAGAGAATTTATACCTAATAAATTCTTTTTATGAGATGGACGAGACTTGAATAGAAGAGACGACTTTAGTATTTCCAAGGAAATATTTAAGTAGTCATTAGAAGGATTTGAAAGATGACTTTAATATTTCCAATGAAATATTTAGATAGTCATAAGACGAGATTCAAAAGATGTTTTTGAACACACGTAAATTATGAGATTCACGGAATGTGTTCCATCATTCCTAGACCCAAATGTAGATAGTTGAAGAATTCTCTTTTGAGAGGTTTGGTTAGTATGTCGGCGATGTTGTTTTGTGAAGGAACTTTCTCGATAGAAATGTTTCCTTTTTGAACTTTATCGCGAAGGAAGTAATGACGTATTTCGATGTGTTTCGTACGAGAGTGTTGCACGGGGTTTTGAAAGGCGTAAAACAACTCTTGGATGAGCGTTTTAACATATGTTGTTAAAAGGCTTGAATATGATGTTTCAGAAATGACATTTAACAATTGCGATCGCAAGTTAAAATTACTTGAATATTTCGGATGAAATATTTAAGTTGTCAAACCTACTCCGAGTTCTATTAGGTTTGTATCTAACCTTGCCTTGACAAAAAGGTGTATCACTTGGAAGAAAGCAAAATGATGACCAAGGAATTAGGACAGTTTCGCGACTACTAGGGATGGCAACGGGGCGGGTTTGGGGCGGGGCGGCCATCCCCATCCCCAAACCCGTTTACCAAAGTTCTCCCCAAACCCGCCCCGATCCCCATCCGGGATCTAATCAGGGCACCCCGTCGAGGTGCGATGCTTCCCCAAACCCACCCCGTATTAATCGAGGATCTTATCGGGGTGTCCTCTTTAGGTGCAATTCTCGACCAAAGCCGCAACATTTCACATTTATTATTATTTTTAAACCGTTAGTAATAACTTGAGAATTAAGAACCTATTAATAATCAATTATAAAAAAAGCCTTATTAAGTTTTCAACGATAGTATTATACATAAATAATGATAAATTATACCGCCGAAAATTAAAAATTAAAAATATAACACTGAACGAGTTTCTATAACCACAACTTTACAATCTTACAAAGATAAAAAACCAACAATATTAGAGTAATATATATTTATTACCTAAATACTAAGAAAATAATATATAGGTATAGATATATTTGTATATGTGTATTTATTATTCGGGTGGGGCGGGGCGGGGCGAGGATTCCCCGCTCCCCGCCCCAAACCCAATTAAAATCCCCGTTTAAGCCCCAAACCCGCCCCGTAACCCGATTAGCATGACCCGCCCCGCCCCAATTAGTTTGGGTTTCGGATTTCCCCGTCGGGTTCGGGTTTTTTTGCCATCCCTAGCGACTACTTTAATTTTTAGATTTTGACACTAGTGTAAGACTATATGACGTCTAAATGTTTATAGTGATAGGTATACCTAATTCATTATGTGTCAAAACAAAATAGTGTGGGTGCACAATTAACAAGCAAATCATGTAAAATGCACATAAGGAACAAGTGTAAACATCATACAAAACATGATAACAGTTAGCATTTAAGAGCATGTATCATAGATATACATATGAAGAGATGTTATATCGGAATATCTAATCGAAAGCAAGATCTTTCTGATAAACATGCATTCAATAATTAATCAAGTAATTACTGAGCATTAATAAAGCATGGAGGCATTTAATCATATCTCACAAGAACATGTTATCACATTGAAACACATATGTGGGATGCAAGTAATCTAAGTTAGCTATAGAGCTGGCATATCGTGTCCGACACGACACGATAAGACACGAACACGATAAGATACGAACACGAATGAACTTAACACGAACACGACACGATAACAAATCGTGTCACTTTTTTCGAACATGAACACAACACGAAAATTAACATGTTACACGATAAAGAACCTGGTAAGGGACCTGTTAGCCTAGCTTATCGAAACCAACTACCACAGACTCAGTTCGAATCCATCTTCAGTCCAACAAAAGAAAAAAAAATCCAATAACATCAAATCCTAACTAGACACAACCATTACCCTCACTTCACTCCTCAACAATCATTATCTATTAATCAAGACTCGGTCTAAAACATAAACATCTAAAAATCTCAGATTTAATTCATGTTATTCAATGAAACATCAGACCACTAAAGGTCAAACACACGAAATGTATCATCACTAATTTTATTTGAAGCCTAGCTTCAGTATTTATATTCGAACACAAAAGATAAGTGAGATAACAATTATGTCATCCACTTTTCTTGGTTCATTCAAATGAAACACATAACTATCAATTAAACCCTACCCGAGTCCCACAAATGGATCTTGAAGCCTTTGTCTTGATTTCTTGAACCGGATTGAGCAACAAATGAAGAAATAGGTTGGGTATGGTTGATGTTGTGAAGGGACTGTTACATGTATTTGTGTTTGAGTGATTCGGTTATGATGATGATGATGAATCTGAGATGAGATGATCGGTTTTGATAGATGAAGATGAGATGAGATCTGTGTTTGGAGAGAGTGTTTAGGAGGGGGCGGATTTATCACTAAGTTTGTTTTAGGGTTTGTTAAAATAAGGATAACAGGTTATATTATATGCTATTGGGCTTTGGATTAGCTCTGATGTTGGGCTGGTGTTTGGTCATTCGTGTCTTAACAGGTGTCTTAACAGGTCCGGACCTGTTAAGACACGAAACCAGTTAATTTCATTCGTGTCTTAACAGGTCCAGACCTGTTAAGACACGAAACCTGTTAAGACCTTATACGAAACATGTTAAGAACAGGTCGTGTCATGTCTAGTTAACAAGTCCATGTCATAAATTGCCAGCTCTAGTTAGCTAAGGAGAATCCTAATTACTACTTGTTCAAAATGCAATCCTAATGGGAGATAAAGTTCACCGATGTAAACTATCTTTAGTCAAATGTAGGAATAAAAAATTTTCAAGTTAAAGAATGAGTGTGAGACTATCACTAGTGGTGCTCAATTCAGGCTAAACACGATCATTTTTACGGGTTATACCACGAACGCAACTTATCTCAAGGAAGCAATTCAACCGTTAGGTCAAATTGAATTTCTAGTGCGATAGGTTCTCCAGTAGTCATTCTCATGTTAGAAAAATTCAAATTCCTATACTTGCCTATCGAAGTGTAGCAAAGATGATATTAGCTTATTTTGCTAATACATGGCCTAATAAGACTCAACTAACCATATTTAGAAAGTTGGTTAAGAAGATGACATGTCTGACACAATATCCTACCAAAAGGCAAGCACAATGTTTCAATCTTGTGTTTGAGATTTAGAGGTTATTGAGTTTAGATGGTGCATTTCATGATCTCTTGGACGACATCTTTCTTTGTTGAGTTGTTACATGTTATTTTAACATGATTTGGTTTTATAGAGCCAAGAGATGCCTTAATGTGATACAATGTAGAATCTACTACATCGAGAGTGTTTCAAGAATGCTCCTTTGCATATCTTGAGAAAAGAATCTAGTAAAGGTTACTTACCTCAATAGATCATGTGAGTATTATATGATGTATGATTGAAATGAGACATATTGTATCTTTCAACAAATATGCTTTTCTAAGAGAAAACTTATCACTCTTACGAATGCTTAGTAAAACAAGTATTTTAGTGTACGACCAATTTTACTTGTTTATGCAATGACACATGTTGTATTGGGTTATTATCCAAATCTAATATCATATATTTGTTAAGCAAGATGCAATGTATTCTCTTGTAAGATAACCATTCATGTTACAAAGAAAATAAGATGCATAAGATATAAGTTATCCTTTGTCAATCTTTTGATATGAGAAATACGCGTGATCTTCTTGAAGATTGATGACATGCATAATAGTTAATAACGAGCCGGGTAGCCCGTGCGTTGCTACGGGAGTGTTTAGATACATGTTGTTTGTGGTACAAAATTTTTTTATGTTTTTTTGTTTGAATATTTGTTTTTTCTTAATTTGTAGTTGTGTAATTGTGTGTTATAAATAGGATTTTAATGTAATGAATTTTTTTTGCTGCAGACGTTGAATTGGTTTTGTGAGATAATATTTACCAATTTGTTTTTGTTTTTTTGGTCTCGTATTTTGTTTAATTTTTTATTTTTCGTATTAGTTATTGTCATCCGAAAATTTAATTGTCTTAGTGTTTAGGCAATTGTATTATAATGTGTTGCACTGTAGCATTCATATTGACAATAGCAATAGTGCTGGGTCCTTTTTCATTTGATTGAAGCTTGTTTCGATTTCTGTTGTCGTTTTTGCGTTTTTGAGTTTTAAACATGAAATTAATGTGCGTTGAGGGTCTGGATTTTTCTATTGGAATTTTCTAGGAGGTGAGGGGGAAGTCGGTTAATTATTAGTTAGGGGTGAAGTGTTATTAGTCTGGGGATAAGAAGAAGAGTGAGATATAGTGCCTAAACAGTATGCTACAGTGAAATACAGTGCAGTACAGTTGTCAAGGAACTGTTTGCAAACAATAAAATATTTATGCAGCCAATGTATGCTCGCCACGTGTAGCATTGCATTGTCTCATTCCTTTTTACTTGCTACAAAATTGCGGATAACAATAGTCTTGTTTTACCACAAAGCTTATTTTTATTTGAGTTACTTTAATGTGGGCTTTTTTTTCTTTTTTTTTTAATTTTTTCTTTCCCTTAATGGGTCGAAAAATTATGGTGTTGGGCCTTAGTGGTATGCCTGTTAGGCTGCATTTAGGTATTTAGAGTTTAGAAATTGTGTGTTTCCGATAGTGTTAGTTTATATTTAGGTATTTAGATAGAAATCGTGTGCTTCCAAAATTGAATCCACAAAACCCTTATAAGAACATGTCTCCTACATTCGCTAAGTGTCTAAAAATTGCTGGTCAAATTTGGGATCGGCGGATTAATAAGGTTCTGGAGGTAATTTTTTCACAGGAGAGGGAAGCATATAAGGCCAACGAAAAGAGTTATAATGAAATTATTGAAGAGATACAGGCTAGGGTAGAACATAGGAATGGAATAATTGCTGAGCTGAAGAAGTTTATTAGGGATCCTGTCTTGGATGAGTGTCTTGCAGATTTGAGGGATGCGGAGCAAGATGATATTGCTGAAATTGGACGTTTGTTCCACGTGAGTCATGTTGCTGCTTTGCGTGTTGGTGAGAAATCAAGGATCATTAAGAAAATTAGGAAATATAAATAAGTTTGCTTGTCTGTCTGTGTCTTGTATGGGTAAGGCTGTTGAAGTATAGCAGTTTTTTGTGTTGCCTTATCTGGTAAAAAAGTTAAGTTTGCAGTTAGTGTATGTTATGTATTTTGACTGTATGAAAGTATCAGTGTAGTTGGGATAATGTTTAAGTTTGCATCCAGGTGTACCGGGATTTTGGAATCAGTATATGGTATGTATTTTGGATGTATGAAAAGTGTAGTGTAGTTGGGGTTTGTAGAATATTATGTAAATGCTAATAAAATTATAACTTTTTATGTCATTTTGTTTTTTGTGTGATTTTATATTGTGTACTGTTGTTTTCGTATATTTGTAATGGTGATGGCAGTTATTCCTAAACTAAAAGAAGTGTTGTGTCTAAATGGTAGGATAAGTGCGTAACATGGTGTGTTATTATATTGTAGATGTGTTTATGTGTATGTTAGGTTTGGTGAATGTATGATGGCGATTTATAAATTTGTATAAATTAGAAGGTAAACAACAATAAGAGAATTTCATTAAGAAAATGGGCCACCAAATATACATTACAATTGTCATTGTACGGCATAGTTTCGGCATACATGAGTGTTGCTAGTGCTTGTACAAAATAGATTGGTATACATATGTTTGTTGCCAAAAGTAGGTGGCTATATTCGGTTGTAGTACTTGGTGATATTTACATAGGGTATTGAATAAGAGCGTTGGGAGTACTGATAAATGTTTACATAACTGGTTGTTTTTAGACTGTTTTAAGTAGGGTCTAGCAATCATCAAAAATATGACTGATTCCTATGTTGTACATAGTAAGTTCACTTCTTTTTGGTTGCTGATGGTTCCTTTAGAAACAATGGTTGTTTTTTGGTCTGCGAGTGTTGTCAGAGGTTGCTTCTGTTTTGGATCTGGTTTGCATGCCTGTGTATGCAGATGGTGGTGTTGCCATTTCTGCAATAGTAATGGAAATTGAAATTAAGATTTAATTAAAAGATTAATTATTTGTTATTATTTTGTTGGCTGATAAGGGTTTACTATGTAATTTATATTCCTTTTACTGTATCCAAAATGTTATAAAAGTGTATGGAAATTTCAAAAATAGTATTACCTTCTAAATGTTGTTCTTGTGTTGGCGTATTTTTTGCTACTTCCAAAATGGTTTCGTTGGTTGGTGTAACTGTTCCGATAGTAAAAGCCAATGGTGGTGCTGTGTTTTGTGCATATTCAATTGCGTCATATTGCTGACGTTCTGATGTTGTTCCTGCTGCGAAGAAATAAGAAAGTGGTTAAAGATAATATGTCTGCGAAGAAAAAGAACGTTCTGATGTTAACCGGGAATTGTTTTCTTTTGAAAATGAAGGGTTAGTTTGGATCTTTGTGTGGCAAAGGGATTCTTGGTATGTAGAATTTTTCTCCAATTCTTGTGCCTGTAATAATCTCTGCCTCAATTAATCTTGACATGAGATTCTTCACAATCATTCGTGTCCCATTGCAAAGGCCACCTCCTAAGTTAACGTTGCGCAGCAGCATTATTGGGGTTCCAATTTTTAAGTGAAGCTTATTTGGTGGTAAGCCTAGGAACCTGAGAGTATTTAGATACTCCGGTGGGTGGAGCATTTCAATTGCAGCAACTTCTCTTCCTATTGGAATTGCCTCATCATAACTTATATAAGTTGTAACCTCTCCTTTGACCAAAGACAGGACTTTTTCGTTTATAACATCAGCAGTTTCATTCTTTGGGCATACTATCGCTTTATCCTCTAATTGGTATGCCTTCGGCTTTTCTAATGTATCTTGATCATAAATAAAATTGATGAGTCGTTCTATGGCATTTTCATCTTCTGGTATTTGATATTTGTCAGGAACTGTAATCCAAGAAGAATCTTGTGGGTTCGTTTCATCGGGTTCTCCAATTTTACCATAGCCTATATCTAGTAGCCACGAAGAGAATTCATGAATCCTGTTTCTTTCATCTTCATCCATGTTAGTTTGTTGCAGCCTCATGTTTTGTTTAAGCTTGAAGACTTTGAAGTTTGACCAGAGATATGATTGAGCTATGGATGAGCCAATTATCTCTGACTTCAAGCCTTTTTTTTAACTGGCAGTGTTTGCCTAAAATCGCCACCTAACATGACCGTTTCCCACCAAATAATTGCTCAGGATTATTGAGGATATCTTTAAGAGTCCTGTCCAGCGCTTCAAAACACCGACGGTCATTCATCGGGGCTTCATCCCACACAATCAATTCAGTTTCTTTCGGTAATTTTGCCATTAATGTGTTTTTCTTTATATTACACATTGATTCATCTGTTAATTCTAATGGAAATTTAAATCTTGAGTGTGTCGTCCTTCCGGATGGTAGTAGCAACGATGCAATACCTGAAGACGCAACAGCCAGCACAATCTTTCCTTCTGAACGTAACTTATTAATTATTGTTTTCCATAGAAAAGTTTTCCCTGTTCCACCATATCCATACACAAACACCTGCTCCTGTCTGTCATTATTTGATGCAGAAACGATAAGATCGTAAATTGCTTTCTGATCATCATTTAATTTCCCAGCACAAATGACTGCTTCTTCTTTTAGTTCTTCCCGGTTGTAATTCTTTTCTTCCATGAGTAATTTATTCTGAAGATCATCGAGCAAATGTTGTGGAGGCAATGATAAACCTAATTCCTTAACTAATCTTGAACAACCATTCAAAATCATTTCTATTTCATAGATGATATAGCCTTTCGTCTCTGGATCATTGATATGCAGGTTCCGAACATGAGATGTGTGTGAAGCCTTTCTTGATATATCATCTGCCATAATACGCCAGTGTTTTTCCCATAACTGCACCGGGTCTGCAACTTCACAGTCAAGTAGAATGTGTGCAAAGAGGCTGCGTAGTTCTGAGGCCGTGGCTGACAATGCTGCTTCTTGAAGTTTCGTATCCCATTCCTTGTCATCAGCTAGTAGGCCAAGAGCCTGACACGCTGCACGATACGTTGGGAAGATTTTGTTATTGACAGTGCGAACGTCGACAAATGATGTGCAGCCCTTTTGATGTGCAAGTAACATCCGGAAGTAAAACAACTCGCCTGCTCCTGGATGGACATAAGCGAGATGACCAATCGCATACTTGTTTTTATGTTGTCTACGACTCCATCTCTTTGAATTTTTGTACCAAACAAATTCAGATGGGAAATCCAAATATGTTAAATGCCTGCCATCCTCGTACAATTGATTATATGTGAACCACTCTTTTAGTGTTGTTAGTTTTCTGCCATCGTCCGATAACACATATCCCAAAGGCTTTTTATCACGAAAGGTGATCGTTTGCATATCTTGAAGGAGAACTGCAAGGATCTGCACTGATGGGTCCCTATAATGGATAGGAAACTTTAGTATTCTCCAGAATGCCTCGTGTGGACATATAAAGCGGCCGTCAATAAAATTTTTGATTTCGTCAATTTGTATTTTAGGCGTAGATGATGATGTACCTGGATCACCAGTTGGTTTTGTGATTCGTGCTACAATCCGATCCGTTCCTTTTGAGATATATTTGAAAAGATATTTTATCAACATACTCCAGCCACAATATTCAACGTTTATGTGTGCATGAAACATGAGACAGAGTAGCCGATTATAGGGAACGACATAAGTATTATCTAATCTGAATTCACCCTTCGCGACGTAAGCTGATGTGTTTCTTCTTCTGTAATGTACATGGCCATCTTTATCAAAAAATGTATTGTTATTAATTTTTTTTTGGAAAATTTTTTGTGCAGTTACCTTCTTGCATACATGGAGCCGATGGTTTAGCCTTGCCACATGAACCATGCATCATGAGATCAGCAACAACTCTTTAACCTTGAGGATCAGATGCTTCATCAGGTAATTCGGCCGAAATGTACTTGTCTACTTCTTCATGGGTCTTTATTTTGGCCATCTTTATCATTAAAGCATGTGGCAATGCGGAAGCCCACGTTTTTGGAACTCTATAGTATAAAGAACTGCATAAAAAAAACATTGGGAATTAATTTTTGTAAGTATGCATATGTATGAGTAACTTTGCATTTTTTTATTTATTTTTTTTAAAAGACATATAAATTGGTAACATACCTCCAGTAGAACAGCCAAATATGTTGCTTTCTTTTAGGACTTGTATGAAATCTGAAACCTTTTGCTCAAATAATCGATCTACCACATCAGCTCTGTCTGATGGAGTGAGTCCTGGATATTTTTGAATCCGTCTTTTTATCTCTGGCCAATTTACATTACATGTAAATGTAATAAAGAATTGTGGATTTCCAAGAACACGACATATGGCCCGGGCATCAAGATAATGGCTATACATGTATCTTGGTCCACCGGTAAAGCTTGCTGGAAGAATAATTTTTTTCCTATTTCGGCTCCAAAATGGTCCCCTCTTGACATCGCATCACATATACTTGCTAAACATTCACTTCTAATATTATTTTGCTTTGCACGTATGAAATCAAGCCTATCTTGCTCGAGGGCACAATATACTGAGACAACATATTGCTGGAATAATCTTCCACTTTTGAATATATGGCCATATTCATCAAAACGCTTGTGCAATTGGTATGTGTAATATTCGTTCATAGATATTTTTTCCTTTTCTTATGTGCATTGATACCATTTAGCTGCATTTTTATATTGTAACCTGGCTGCCCATATATAAATAGGAGAGGAAACTGAAGAGACATGTATGAACTATGAAGCTTGTTAATCCTTTTAGGATGCCTGTCTTTGTATTATACAATGACGTCATAATCTGTTTGACTATTTGCACCATCTTCAAGTATTATTGCTCCAAGAGTTCCAGAAGTAGGAAGCTGGTATTCTCGAGCACCGACAACATTATATAGTTGGATCTTTAGCTCAGGCACGTTGCTTTCACTGCATTTATCGCGGGCTGTTCTGAAAATCTTGACTAATTCATTGTGCTCATCTAGGGTTTCGATCAATCTTTGAACAATTTCAGGGTTCAAGTTACTCTCGCCTTCATGAGTAAAAGGTTTCATTCTATTTTTTACTTCATTTTTTGTGTCATAAATATACAGTTGTAAAAATCTTGGGTCATCATTATCTTTCGGGCATAGTGTGCCTATCCAATGATACACTTGGCCCGAGATCTTGAACACGTACGGCCCTTTTCCATCGTTTATTGATTCATCGATCGTTGCCCCAAAAGATGTCATACTAAACATCTGATTATACGCGCATACGTTATCTAGAAAATGTTTATCTTTGAATAACTCTTTCAAATATTGTGGAGGCTCTAATTCTTTTTGAAAGTATATTTGCCCTCCTGCACAACACCGATGGTATGTTATTTTGCTCTGCCGACCATTTTTTTTTAATCTTTCTCCGTACCAAAAACATGCATTGCAGTATTCACATCTTTGTTCACAGTCACCCAAATCGATGTATAAATCAGACACATTTGCATCATATAAATTATAGAAGGTTTAGATTTAAAGGGTAACATTATGAAGTATATATAAAAATGACTAACACTTTAAGTTATTCACCTTCTGTATGAGATGTGGAAGGACAATCTTTTTTGGATTTTAATACTGGGTCAGCATTTACTGAAAGCGACATGGTAGATTTTCGTTTTCGTCCTGTTACATAGATACAAAATCATATAATTTTGTTTAAAAAATGTATGGAATATGGGTTTATTCATAAGGAAGAATATACATTAATACTTTACCTCCATTTGTTGTTGCAGGGTCACAATTTTGTACTCCTATAAACTCATGTTCATACTACGAAGATGGTATGTCATTTGGTGCAAAATTTGACTTAGGTAATGTTTGTTTCCTCTTTTTTTGAGTATGTGATGTGCCTGTGTTTATATACAATTACAGATTGCTGTAAAAATGATATATGGAATATGAGTTTGTAATCAACAATACAATATATATGAAAATTTACCTGTACTTGTTGTTGCATAATTGTAGGTTTCTATTCCCGTAGATTGTTTTTCATAATGTGTGGATGTTACATCATTTATCGAAAAACTTGAAGTAGGCACTGGATGTTTTCTCTTCTTTTGAGTGTCTAATCTGGCTATGCATGGCTCAGTTGAATCGAACATATCGTTAGCATCAATGATTAATAATATAACACACTACACATCCTTTTTAGGCTGTTATTTAGCTATACTTACATTAGTTATGTTTGACGCATACGTATACAGATAAATGATTCACAACTAAAGTTGCTTACCTTCTGTATAAGATGTAGCACGATAAATTTTTTTGGATCTTAATATTGGTTCATCATTTACTGGAAGTGACATGGGAGATTTTCTTTTACATCCTGTTACATTGATAGAGAATCATACATTTTTTATAAAAAAAAATCTATGGAATATAGATTTATTCATGAAAAAGAGTATACATGAATACTTTACGTCCACTATTTTGTGTACCTGTAGACTGATTTTGATACTGCGAGGATGGTATGTGATTTGGTGAAAAGTTTGACTGAGTTGCTGTCTGTTTCCTATTGTTTTGAATATGTAATTTATCTGTGTTCATAGAGAATTATGGATTCCTGTTTAAATGATATATGGAACATGACTTTCTTATTAACAAAATAAGATATATCAAAGTTTACCTGTACTTGTTGTTGTCTCATTGCAGACTTGTTTTCGTGTAGAGTGGTTTTCATACTCTATGTGTGTTATGTCAGTTGCTGAAAAAGTTGAGGTACGCAGGTGTTTGTTTTATATTTTTTCGAATATCTGATTTGGTTGCACCTGCATTAGTTCAATTTTACACATTGTTAGCATGAATGAGTAACAATAATATAAGAAATTACATATCTTTTTGGGGTTGGGATTTTCCTATATAACAAATTAGTTTGTTGAATATTGATTTTTAAAATAGCATTTAATCTAAAATTGATAACTAAAAAAAAAAAAAAAAAAAAAAAAAAAAAAAAAAAAAAAGAAAAAAAAAGAGTAAACTACAAAATACATCCCTATGGTTTGGTCAATTTCACACGATACAACCCTCCCAAAAAAATTGCGCCATACACATCCCTCCGTTAGTAAAAGTTAAACACAATACATCCAAGAGGACGAACGGTGCAAAGATTGTCTCGTTAAGTTGGACACGTGGCAGTTAACTCTTTTTAAGCAAGGGTATTTTAGTCATTTTATTCACACACCTACCCAGTCACTCTTCCTTTAATACTCTTCTTATACTCTGTTATCAGTCAAAGCAAAATCAAAACACAAATCCAAATCAAAACACGAACACCTAATTGAATCAAAACTCAAAGTCAAATCAAAATCAAAACACAAATGCAATGGTGGTCGCTGAATGGTGAATTCGTGATTATGAAGATCCAGTGGACGAACAAGAAGCATATAGTAAGTGTTAATCTTGTTAACCCGAATTGTAATATCTGGTTCGTGAAGCAGAAACCCTAATTTTTTGAAACTCATTTGGTCATTTGTAGGTAAATTTCCAAACATGTTCTCATTGAAAATACATCATGGTGGATTCTTCACTGAAAGTCCAGGTAGAAACTACATACAAGGGACCCATAATTTTATAGACTTCATTGATGTGGATCTGTTTTCAGTTTTAGAAATCAATGATATGATTGAAAAATTAGGTTACAAGAGGAAAGATTCTGTAATGTACTATCATTTCAAAATACCTAACAATGATTTAGATTATGGGTTACAAGCATTAGGAAATGATGGGGATGTGTTGAACTTAGTTAGGTATGTTGATAAGTACAAACTTATTGAAGTGAATATTGAACATGAGCAAACTGTATTGGAGACTTATTGGAAGTCACCACAGAGAGTGATGATTGGGGAAATTGTTGATGAAGGTCCTAGTGCATCATTAGTTAGAAAGCCCTTTAAGAAGCCTAGGATGCCTATGTTGCTTAGTATGGAAGATGATGCAGTTGATGCTAATTTAGTAAAAACAGGACCTAGTTCACTAAGTAAGTTGCCTTTTAGGAGGCCTTTTAAGAGGGCTGCTAAGAAGACAAATAGGACTGACAGTCCTGATGAAGAGGAATCTGATGAAGCAAGTGTTTCTAAGAGTGAGAGTGACAATAGGGCTGACAGTTCTGATGAAGCAAGTGTTTCTATGACTGAGAGTAGTAGTGAGTCAGATGATAGTCAAGATAGTGACTATATAGTTAATGATGAACATGTTATAAATGATGTGGATGTGGATATGAAAGACTATTATCAAAACACAGACAAAGATGCAGAATGGGTTGGAAGTCAGTCTGTCAATATAGAAGTTCCAGATGACAGTCAGGTTGAACAAACCTTTAATTTGGATGATTTTGAGAGTGCAACTGATTCTGAAAATGATGGTAAAAGAAAGAAAACTCTTAGAAACTTAAGGAGAAAAAGAGCAAAAGAGTATGAGGGCATTGATGCAACTAGCTGCAGTGATACATTCTTTGTTGGGCAAGAATTTGGGGATAAAAAAACTGTCACAGACCTTGTGGCTACACATGCTATTGCTACTAGAAGACAGTTATATTTATGGAAAAATGATAAAAAAAAAGGGTGAGGGTTGTATGTAGAGGAAAGTGTCCTGTTTTTAGATACCCTAATGAGGGCCCAAAGGAAAGTTGGCTAAAATGTGGTCCAAGCCCATCTAAATTAAAGTGTGTAGGTGGAAAATGGGTTAAGTCAAAAAGTGATGGTACCATTGCAAGTGTAGAAGGAATAAATGAAGTATGTGGACACAGGATAAAGGTGGGTGGCACAAAAGGTAATTACAAGTACGAAACCCTCACATGTCCTTACACTTTGCAAATCTCTAAACAAAATAGATCCAGGGAGGAAACATGGACTGTGTCTACTCTTAATGATCAGCATACTTGTTTGCAAACTAGACAAGTAAATCTGCTCACCAATACTTATCTTACCAAAGAAGTTGAAGAAATAATCAAGCTTAATCCTAACATCCCTGTTAATGCCCTGAAAGAACAACTGCAACAGAAGTTTCAAGTAGGTATCACTGCAAATAAGGTAGCTAGGGCTAAGGTTAAATCACAGATGAAGCTTCAGGGTGATTTTACAGAACAGTATTCAAGGTTAAGGGATTATGTGCTAGAGCTGCAAAGAACCAATGAAGATACAACTGTTAAAATAGATCTTGAAAGAGATTTTGACCCAAATGAAACAACAAGACAGTTCAGAAGGATCTATGTATGCATTGGTGCTTTGAAAAGAGGGTTTAAAGCTGGATTGAAGGATTTGCTTGGACTTGATGGGTGTTTTATGAAAGGACAATACCCTGGCCAAATACTTACAGCAGTTGGCATTGATGCAAACCATGGGACATACCCAGTTGCATATGCTGTAGTGGAAGCAGAAACAACAAGCTCATGGTCATGGTTTTTAACTTGTTTAGGGGATGATCTGGATTTGACACCCATGTCCAATTTCACCTTTGTTTCTGACAGACAAAAGGTATTCCTTTGAACTCTAAATTTAACTTGTGTTTATTCATTGTGGTAATACTTATTAATTCTAATTCTCAATTTTCTTTTTAGGGCACCATACTAGCAATCTCAAAATTATTCCCATGTGCTGAGCATAGGTTTTGCTTAAAACATATACATGAGAACATGAAGCTTCAGTGGAGAGGTCAACTATACAAGGAGTTACTTTGGAAATGTGCAGCAGCTACTACTGTGCCAGAATTTGATAGGGCAATTGTAAAACCCTAAAATCTGAAACATGCAAAATTAACAAATTACCCCTGAAATTTAAAAAAAAATTTATTTAAGCTTATTTAAAGTACCGAATTAATCCCGAATCTCTGGAAACGAACTACAAATCAAGTGAGATAATTTTGAGGCGAGCTTCTAATATTTTTACAACGTACAAAATGTATAATTTCACCTACTAAGCACATGGGCCGAATTTTGTACCAAATACATAATTGATTATTATTTAAAAATATTTAAATCACAATTTAATTAAGGAAAATTAGTTAATGAAGGAAAATTGATTTTTTAAAGGAGGAAGGCCGGTTATTTAGCTCAAACCCTCCCCTAATACTCGGTCATGATCACCAATAACCAATCCCATGATTTTAGTTTCCATTTAACCCTAAAACTCTAAACCGAAACACACATTTAAATCACACACACATGATCCGAATTTTCTGAGGCAAGGAGGTATTTTTCTAGTGTTCTTCCAAGTGCAAAGGAGATGGGAAAAATAGCTACACAATTCTGGGAGTGATCGTTTGGACGTGGGAATTATTCTTGTCGCAAAAACCATCCGAGAGGTTTATTTTTCTTTTGGTTAATATACACGTTCAAAAATTGCTATGGTATTTTTATTATGATTATTATATCACATATGATCTACAAAAAATATAGGATTCGAATCATGCAAGGCTTAAAGGCTCGAATGAATTATAAATGTGTAAAATGGGTTAAATATTTAAAACGTGTTATACGATTTTTCTGGGTGATGTGCTTATTTTTTTCGATCATTATATGAACAATAAGACCTGGGAAAAATGTTTATATGATTTATAGAAGCCTAGATCAATCGTTCTAAATTAAAAGGATTAAAACATACGTAAATTTTAATATATGTAATACGAATTTTCTGGGTGTGAACCATATTTTATTTGGACTCTTTATAACACATATAATCTGGGAAAAATGTTCTTTTGATTTTTCAAGGCCTAAAATAATTATTTTTGATTTATTTAATTAACCGGATTTTAGAAAAATAAGAAGAAAAAGAAATAAAATGGATTTCGATCTAGGGTTTGGATTTAGGGTTTTTTTTTGGTTAATTAATGATGTTATAATGATGATATAATTATTGGGTAATGATTAGTATGTTTAGGGTTAGGGTTTGATTAATAAAAAGTGTATACGGATTGTTTTAATTTATAAGGGGGTGTTTTGTAAATTATAAAACTTGTGGGTTATTTTTAGAACATTATTTGGGACATATATAAATTGTATAAAATGAATTAGGAGGGTCTCTTGTTGTAAATTTTATATTTAAAGGGTTTAATTTGTTAATTAATTAAAGTTAAATCCGATTTAGTAAATAATTAAAATAGAGGGACTAAATATGTAATTTCTGGAAACTTAAGGTTGATTTGAGTAATAAATTATATTCAGGGGGTTATGTGTAATTTTGGTAATTTAATGGCTTAATATGTAATTATTAATAATTAAAGGTTGAAATTGTAAATTAAAGGGCTAAATATGTAACTTTGATAACTTGAGGGACTTAATTTGTAAATTGTGAATATTTAAAGGTGTGTTCGTATAACATGTTGAAATAAGTGTACATTGTGTAAAAATTGGGAAATTAAGGGTTTAATGTGTAAATATAAATACCATAAGGTTTAAAATGTAACTTATGTAATTCCAAGGGTATAAAATGTAAATTATGAAATCTAAGGGACTAAATGAGTAATTCTGGATAACTTAAGAATTGAATGAGTTAATTATGATATTTTCACTTTAAACCTCCATCTTTGGTATATCTACATTTATAACCCTAGAATATGAGAACTTGTCATATTTCACCCTGAACTTTGTAACTTGGTAAAATACACCCTGAAGCCATAATATGATTTGATAATGACTTAACCTAAATGAGGATGTGGAAATCTTATTAATTATGGGAACTGGCTAAATGAGGAAACTTTCTAAAAATAGAAACTTACTAAATTTGGAAACCTGCTAAAAATGGAAAGTTACTCAAAATGGAAAGGGTTGTAATGTTTTTCTACCCCTCTAGGTGTGAAGAAGGAGAAGACCTGATTATGTTCCATCTTATTCATCCTTGTTTGTATTTTGCTTGTGGATTAAGGTACAGATATTCTGACCTTCTCTGTAAGGTTTCCCATGATCTCTGTCATGTTCTGATCTGTTTAACCTCTGATTTGATACCTTTGCTATGATTCCTTGCTTTGAACCTTTGACCTATGATATGGACCTAGACTGTGAAAACCTCTTTAATCCTGACCTGGAAATGAGTGGAGAAAAGGCTATTTTAAAATGATATGATTTTACTAACTTTCATGAAAACCATTTTAAAAGATTATCTTTATGAAAAACCATTTTGAAATATCATTTGTATGAAAACCGTTATTAAAAGATTCTTTAAATGGACTCTTAATTAGAAACCTTTTTAATTGAACTGTTACTATGGAACTTGGACTATTGACCTTCTGATATTGACCTTCTGATGTTGACCTTCTGATATGACACCCTGATTATGCTATGAACCTTTGACCTTGACCTTTGACTCCCAGTTTGATACCCGAGCCAAAGTTCGTTCCCTAGCCATGAAGGTAACATGGCCGTGTCTGTGATGCACCACTGGCATGACTAGCGTGTAGCCCTAGTGATTTGGTTACACCGTCCCCATTCTGATTCTGATATGCATGCACACTATATGATTTATTATGGCCAATCTGTTCTGGGGGGCGAATGGATGCATCCTAGGTTCGTTCTGTTCTGTGATGATTATGATATATCTGATATGTGGTGACTGATGATGGGTGCAATCCACGTCTTTCATGTTCTGGGAGCTAGCTACTCCATATATTTCTGTTGGATACATGAGGCCACCCCTCATATTATCTGGTTACTTGAGAGGCATCCCCTCTGGATTTCTGATATGGTTACATGGATATGATATTTCTGTTTCTGGGCTCGTGGTGGATGACTGTCCTAACCTTTACTCTTGTACCTTATTTATATCTCTTTCATTATGCTTCATTTGTTCAATACCGTTTGTTTCATTTCCGTTTATTGTATATATCTGTTCACTGGGCTTTTTAAGCTCAGCCGCACGTTTCTTTTCGTGTGCGGCAGGTTTTAGTTGGAAGCTGGGCTATTAATAGAGAGGACCTTGGACTTAGAAGACCTTACTAGCTAAATTGGATTAGAGATGATTAGAAGAGTTATATTCAGACTTAGTAATTATTGTGTATTTCATTTGTAGCCTTGTAATATCAGATTTTCAGTTGTAACCCTTGGAATCCTATTGTATTATGTATGTCATATGCTTGTGTTTGTTCTGATAAGAATCCGTATTTGTGACACCTTTGCCCTTGTCGGGTTGGGGTGTTACAGCAATGGAGAATTTAAAGACTGTAAATAAAGAAGCTTATGATTATCTCAAAAAAATACCACCACAGCATTGGTCAAGATCACATTTCAGTGGTATGTTTTATTCATCATTCTTCAGTAATTTTTTTCATTAGTGGTTTTTTTCATTAGTAGTTGTGTTACTTAAATTATGCTGTAACTTAAAAAGTGTAGGTAGGCCACACTGTGATGTGCTACTTAACAATATGTGTGAGGTATTTAATAGAAGATTATTGGATGGAAGAGATGTTCCAATTATCACATGTCTAGAATATGTTAAGGATTACTTGACTAAAAAGATTGCCAATGTTAAAAAAGTAATTGCAAGGAGCCAAGGTCCTTTAACACCAGCTGCTACTGTCATCTTCAATGCAATCAAGAATCAAGCTAGCTCTTACACGGTAAACTGTTATACTAATGTATATGTTCAATTTTGGTATTTGTGATGTCATATGTATAATAACTGTTATGAATTGTTAGGTAATGTGGAATGGTAATACCAAGTATCAAGCAAGTGGTCCATGGGATGATATGTGTGTAGTTGATATAGAAGAGAAGAGTTGCAGTTGCAGAAAATGGGAATTAACTGGAATGCCCTGCAAGCATGCAGTAGCAGTGTTAAATGAAATGGCTCTTAATAGAGATGATGTTGGGTTGCCTGAAACTTGGGTGCATGCTTGTTATTGGCTAGTCACTTGGGAGTAGCAATACAGTTACACCATAAACCCATGCAATGGACCAAACTTGTGGAAGAAACACCCCAGTCCTTACACTATCATTCCACCAAAGATTAAGGCACAAATTGGAAGGCCACCAAAGAAAAGAAAGAAGTCTGCACAAGAGATTTCAGAGCAAAAAATGACTGCAAATGGTAAACTGTCAAGGGCTGGGAAGACTGTCACATGTCTTAAGTGCAAAAAAAACTGGTCACAACAAAAGGACATGTAAAGAGGCTTCTGGTGTTGGTGGATCACAGTCTTCAACAGTTGGTGGGTCACAAACTAGTGCAAGTGGAAGAAAGGATTCTGGTGTTGTTGGATCACAGTCCACAAGAAGGTCTCAAGCAAAGAAGTCCAGTCAAAGTGCAGCTGCAAGGGGAACCATGTAGTTTAAGTATAAGTAGTTTAGGTGTTTATGCTTTTGGAACCATGTGCATGCTTTTGTAACCATTGACTCTAAATGGTCAACTATATTGGTTTTATGTTAAGTTTCTGTTAAGACCTTATTATTCTAGATTAATGCAGTTGTTTTAGTAGATTAGTATAACTAGTTTAGGTGTTTATGCTTTAGAAACCATGTGTATTGAATTAATGCAGTTGTTTTGTAACCATTGACTCTAAATGGTCAACTGTAATGGATTAATCTTTGTATTGTTTCAGTGGTTTAAATGGTTTACTCTTTGTATTGTGTTAACTAGTTCTTTATTTGGTTAACCCATTGACTGCAAATGGTCAAAATGTCCATTAATACCCACTTGAACCCATTGACTGGAAATGGTCAAAATGATCAATTCTACCCAATGATAACAAAAACACAGTGCACAAGAGATGAAAAGAAAAACACTTCATTGATATCCAAAAGTTTACAAGACAACACTTAAACATGAAAGGTAGTTAATTTTACATCAACTTCATCTTCAGTACTAAACACTAAAAGATACAAAAGACAGCAACAACTAGCTATAACTTCATCACTTCATCATCACTTCATCATCAAATACACAATAAAGAAGAACCAACTAAACCCTAAAAGAAACTTCAATCTTCTCGCTTTTAAAGCATTTTCCCATGATAAATCTTGTAGCTTGTTCATGTTATTCAGCAATCCAGGAATTATAGCCACTGATCTTTGACACATGGGTGGATCGTACCAATCATAAAACCCACAATTTGGTTCCTTCAATAATTTGTTAATCAAACTATCAAATACTCTAAATTGAAAATCAAACTGTGAACAAATATTAATAAACTTACACTTCTGGGACAACAGTGAAAGCGGCGTCCAGGATTTCTTGGTTTCCATGATGTTTTAAGGATTGTGGGTAACCCACATCTACAACTTTTGGGGTTGTACATTGTTGTGGATCTGCTAGGATTTGTGGATTTAAGGTGTTCAATTAGATTTTGTGGATTTGGGGGAAATTTTATGATGTTCAATTAGGGTTCTTTAATTAGGGTTCTTTAATTTGGGGGAAATGTTGGGGAGGATGATTAATCACTGTATAAGTGTGCGTTTTTTATTTAGGGTTTATGGAATTAGGTTTGTACTGGCATTAAAAGGAGATGATAAATAGCGGGAGCCTAAAGCGAGAAAGATAAAAGGACTAAAATACCCTTGCTTAAAAAGAGTTAACTGCCACGTGTCCAACTTAACGAGACAATCTTTGCACCGTTCGTCCTCTTGGATGTATTGTGTTTAACTTTTACTAACGGAGGGATGTGTATGGCGCAATTTTTTTGGGAGGGATGTATCGTGTGAAATTGACCAAACCACAGGGATGTATTTTGTAGTTTACTCAAAAAAAAAAAAAAAAAAAAAAAAAAAAAAAAAAAAAAGTTTACCATAGTTACTAAGAGAAGTTGATGATTCATAGCATTTTTCATCCTCGCTAGGACTTTCTATAAGTAGACCTTTCCTTTTAATATCAAAATATCCTTGACCACAATTATTTGTTAAACACTGACTAAACTGTAATGCATCAGTTTCGTTTGCGTCATTTTGTTTATTTCCGACATAATAATTTGGAAAGTTATTAGGAAGACAGCAACTCTGAGAATTGGTATGGGAACATTGCAGCACAGGATGAGATACATTGTGCATGGAATTATATTCTTTCCATATAGTGGTATTTTTGAAAGGTCCTGCATTAATATTAATGTAATTAGTCTTAGGTGCACATTAATTGAACTACTATAAAGGCTCAACTAACTAACATGAATTAATGAAGTTGCATTAATGTAAGGTATCTTAGTAATATTATAAATGAGTGATTATAAATATATACATTTAATACCTAATTGAAATGTACCTTTATCCTTTTCCCTTTCTGTCTGAATAAGATTATCCGTTTGTTGTTGTAGGCTGAAATTTAATGGTGAAGCATCTTCTGGAACACATGGTTGCGATACAACAAAAGGTATCGTTTCTGCACTTTTTACTCTCTTTGGATCATGTACACTTTCGGCGACAAATGGCCATTGTTGGTTGTGAATCATATAATCATCTGAGTTAAAATGAACTGGGAATTGCTGTTGTCGGTCCACATTAAAAGGTGGCCCATTTTTTGGAACAGATGCTTGTTGTACAGCAGAAGGTATATTTTTTTAGTATTGACTTTCTTTTCATAGTCGATTGGGCTAAGATCAACTATGCAATTAGTATTTAGGTGATCCAAATAATGTTTAAAAGGTTGTGATTGTTTGCTTGTTTCAGATACTATACGCATTCTATATCCGTATTTAGAAACACTATCGAATGAAATAGTAACAATGCATATAATATTACAGAGCATAAATTTAATTACATAAAAATACCACATTAGTAAGTAGAAATACAATAGGTAAATAATAAAATGTAAAAGATTATATGTTGACATGGTTGTACCTAAATACAGGGGATACATGAGTTACCTTCTAAATGGAAGCTAGTACAACCTTGTAACTAATTCAAAGCTGCTCCTCTGCAGGCAAACCATATGACCTCATAAGTTATAAGATTAGAAGGAATATTCAAACATCAATATAAACAACAAAAAAAGTGTAAAAAGAGTATGGGAAAAAAGGGAGGGGGAAGGGGAAGGAATGGGGAAAAATATATTCTGATAAGGAGGGAAAAAAAACCCCAAAATGACACCTGAGTATGTTTCTTCTGTGTGCAGCCTGATGGTGGATTCAACAGAAAGATGAAGAGTACACATATAGCAGATTGAAGGCAACAAAAACAAAGAGAGGAAGTTTCTAGTGTAATTTTTCAATGGCAGAAAATATGCCAAAAGTTGGTGTAAATTCATAGCACAAAAAAAATATCCACTGTACCCTTCATTTAATGGGTCACAACACCTGGACATCCAAAGGCATATACAGCTGCTACAGTGGAGTTAGCAACCAGTGTAATTTTTTTTTTTTTTTTAATGCTACAGTGCATTAGTCTTGCAGTAGAAGCCACCTGGAGACTCAAGCATAATATTACTGCTACAGTTATTCTGGGCGGGAAAAAAAAGAAAGGTTTACACATGCTATAGTATACTACAGTTGCCAAGGCACTGTTGCTACAGTTTCCCGGGCACTGTTTCGAAACAATAAAAAATTTACACACCAATGTATGTTCACCACGTGTAGCGACGAACCAATAGGAGCAAAACAAATCAACGTTTCAACTACTGTAGACGGGAGCAAACTCCCCCTCTTTAGTATATATATATATATATATAATGTATTATGTATGACACTTTTACTTGACATGTGATTTTGAGTGTTGAGTCATTCATGAGCAAAGTTTGTATATGTTGTTTGTTTGCTCGTGTTTGGTTTTTCGGAAATGACATATTTACTAATTGCATTGCAAAGTAAATTACTTGAATATTTCGGATGAAACATCCAAGTTGTCAATCCTACTTAGTTGTGTATTTTATGTATCTTTTAAACATATTAGTTTAATGCTTGGAACACAACCATTTGACAAGAAGACTCAATATGACATCCTCAACACAAGTGTGAGTTATAATCCGATGCATATTATTTACGTCTTGAGAGGACGTCATTATTTTCATAACAACCGAGTGTAATTGAGTATGTAGATTCAAGATAATATATTTCGTTATATTTTGATGTTATTTTGAAGCTAAACAAATAATGACTCCAATTTTTATGTTCATACTCGAAAACTTGTCAATTAGATTCGATGATGATATCAATCATAATTTGAATAATGAATTGATATCTACTCGAAATCTTTCTTGACCCTCACGATCACTCCTTTTAAAAAGAAAATAAAAATTTAAGGAATGTGTTCCATTTATTCTAATACTAGTTGTATGTGTGAGGTTAATGACATATTAACTTACTACTTCGATATTGTCATTTATTTTTATGTGCGAAAAACTATTTATTATTAAGTATAATATTTTTAGTTTTCGACATATCATGAGTATAAATAATTATCTTAGCCATTTTTATACAGCATACGTAAAATACTAAATGTTTAAAACATTTTGTGTGTGTGTGTTAGATCAATGCCAGTTTAATACATTTTCTTTTACTTAAATACTAATGTATTAATATGATCTTTAATCTTGTTTAGACAACCCATGATCAAGCAAGACAAGAGGATGTAATGTTTTAGAGATCATGTTACGGATTTAATGAAAGTGTTAAATATTTTGAGGTGATGTATTTTTTTTTACCCTTAAACCTTTGGAAAAATAATTGTGTAAGACAATATATTTCGACACACATGATCAACCAACTTAGTTTCTATTCCTAGGAAGGTTACTAAAGCATTTTAAAACTTGCAAGATATCGAAAACACATATGCAAGAAAAGTGATCTATGCCTATATGCAATGCAAAACCAATTACACAACTTAGTGCAAGAAGTCTAGTCTAAGTCCTATTGATGCATAAACTAGAAAACTAGTAATAAACATATAGCAACAAGGCATGTAAAACACTTGTGATTATAGATATAATTAGCTCAACTAAAGATGACTATAAGCATTCAAAGATATTAACTAACAATCCTGTGGAAAACTAGAAGGGAGGTTGAATAGTTTTTACCGT
The DNA here is from genome assembly GCA_021014915.2 of Artemisia tridentata subsp. tridentata. Taxonomy (NCBI): domain Eukaryota; kingdom Viridiplantae; phylum Streptophyta; class Magnoliopsida; order Asterales; family Asteraceae; genus Artemisia; species Artemisia tridentata. The sequence goes on from CP139507.1 coordinate 65,469,869, forward strand.
TTTAAACTTTTCTTCACTTTGTATACTTAAAATGATTTCAAAGTAAAGAAAACGATCAAGCAATATATATAAAGAAAGTAAGGAAAGGAATGATCAAACCACACAACACGGATGTTTATAGCGGTTCGGCTACAAGGACTCTCTTCCTTGCCCTACTCCACTCCTCGAGCCTCTAACTCGAGAGTTTTTCTTCACTAAGAACCAAGCTCCCTTCTAGGCGGAGAAAATCTTTACACGCCGCTTACTCTTTATCCGGTACTAAGCTAAACACCGAGTTCTTTACAAAGGTACAACCACTCCCATTGGTTCTTTAACAAGGGTACAACCACTCCCGACACTCTATGTGTTTTGAGGACTAAAACACTAACCGATCACTACTGAATGAATGGTATAGACAATGATGTGTGAACACTAACTAATCACACAGTATCTAACTATCAAGACTTGCAACATTGTGTTGAAGCTTGTATGCTTGATCTTCTTTGCTACAAAAGAGAGATCACTAAGAATGAAATGAATGAATGTAATGGGTTAGTAATGTACAAATGAATGAACATATAATTTAAGCTATATGAGTGATGAGTGTGCTTGAATGATCAGCTTGCTATTTATAGGCAAAGCTGAGCAGACAAGCGGCGGATCCGGCGGACCCAAATTATGGGTTCCGCCCATATATTGGTTTGGTTCCGCCGGGACATGCCAGCTAAGAGTTTACAATATCTTTCCATATTTTGTCTAGTCTTGTCAAGATCTTACAAAGTCAACTCTTTTGCTTCAAGATCTTTCCAAAATATATTATAAAGTCAACTAAGATTTCCTAATGAGGTATGCCATGATGTCATGTGTATTTTCATTTTTAAGAAATAAAAATAAACATGTAAATGTATATATGTATGCAATGTATAATTCCTAGTGATCATGTGATATGTAAATGTGTTTTAAAAAGCTTGTTACTAAAATGTAAAAGACTTTAACATATACTTTGCTAAAGATAAACCTTATAATTGTCATTAACAAAATAAAGCAAAGATCGTAAAATATAAATAACGTTTTTAGGACGATATTTGTATTAACAATCTCCCCCTTTTTGTTGATGACAAAACATAACGTTTATTTTTAAGCAATGAAGTAAAGTGAAAGTCTTTTAAAAATATAGATTAAGTTAGTTTTATGCAAGTTGTGAAAACTATTTTAAGCATAAAAGCATGTACTGTGATGATAACAGTGATGTATAACTTAATCCTATCTCCTCCTTTTTGTCAAAAAAAAAAAAAAGAAATCCATTGCGGAAGGTGGTGAACGGTTCTTGGTTATAACTCCCCCTATTTTGGAGTACCAAGAATGATTCCATGATTTCGAGAACTTAAAGCTCCCCCTTGGATAATACTCCCCCTAATGGGAATTCCAAGTTCATGATGCATGAATGTTCCTACAAAACAAAAGTTAGTACTATATGATATGCTCCCCCTTGATCAATACTCCCCGTTGCTAGGGTACCAACGTATATGATTCAAGGTTCATGAATGCTACAAAACAAAAGATTAGTACATGATATTCTCCCCCTCGATCAATACTCCCCGTTGCTAGGGTACCAACGTATTTGATTCAAGGATGAGAAATGCTACAAAACAAAGGTTAGTTGTATATAAATCAATCCAACCAAGTAGCATAATGCATATGTAACGGTTCGACCAAACATTGTAGTTCAACCTGTTTGACTTTAAAAAGTCAACTAAGTAAAATTGCCCAAACCAATCACAAAGGTCAAACAAAGATACTTTAACCAACCATATATATAATCAACCAAAATATTATGCCAAATAGTGATCACCCATAAGCATAAATATAGCATCCATCCATTAGAAAAATGTTTATGATCAAAGTCACAAACCGAGGTGTTTACAAAATGAGAATATTCTAGAAAGTCCTAAGAAGTCCTATAAAAGGAGACAAACGAGAGGTTCCTAGCATCTATTGTGGAAGGTTGATTGGATTTGATGAAGATATGATGGAGGCAAGCCATATAGATTCTAAATCCTTAGTGTTACGTAAGTGAGAATCCATCATGTTTGAAGAGGCGTAGAGAGGATCAAGTTCCTCATTGCCTTGAGTGTTTGGTTGGTTGAGCCACATTGATTCATCAATGGCTTGGAGTGTGGCAAATATATCATTGGGTTGAAGTTTGGGTGAATGATGAGGTGATGATGATTTTCTCACTTGAGTTGGTGAGGCTGGTGGTGTGGTAGCTACTGGTATTATGGTAGGTGATGGTGATCTTGGTTGAGATGGAGTAGGTGATGGTGATCTTGGTTGAGATGAAGTAGGTGATGGTATGTTAACCACTGGAGTTATGATTGGTGTTGTATTAGTAGTGGATATAGTAGGGAAGTTTACATTAGGAGTGGGATTTATTAACCAGTATGGTCTGACACTTATTCGTGCTGTCCTTCTGTGTGGTCTGGACATGTAGGAGTTATTTGATTTATGCATTGTGAGAGGGTTGTTTAGGAATGCAGAATTAATACTTAGAGATGTTGGTGAAGGTATGTGATGTGAGTATCTAAAGCTTCTAATTTATAGTCTCTAAGATTTATGGAAATTGGTGTTTAGATTTTATGTTTAAAGAGATGTTGGTTTCCAATGACTTGGAGCAAGATAAAGTGGTTTGTCATCAAAGTCAATCCAAAGAAATGGAGTTGACATGAAGATATGCAGGTTCATGCAGAGGGTGAATAAAAAGCTAATAATGTGATTGACTCACGAATTCCAGGGAACCAAGTAGATGGGTCCTTGGGTGTTGCAGAAAGGTAACTTGGATGAGAATTTGAATTTTCAAATTTTGGTGGGAAATGGATTACTTATGATTCTAAGTGTTCCTAAATCATCCTAATGTGCCTAATGATCAGTAGGATAATCCTAAGAACTAGAATCAACAATCTAAGGATCGAGATTAGTCGAGAAATGTGAAAAAGTTACTGTGGGATTGGCGGATCCAAACGAAAACAAGTGCGGAACCAAATTTTTGGTTCCGCGTAATCTGCCGGGTGAAAATTGGCGGAGCCAAGAAATACAACAGACGGAACCCAGAAATTGGTTCCGCCATATCCGCCAGACGAAATTTCTTAACAGTGGGCATTTTAAACTACCCGAAACCCGTTGAAATCCCAAAAGTTATCCTAAATCATATGTAATTAATTAGTTGTGATTGTTTAGAAACAAAAACACAGGTTTTAACACATGAGAACACATAGATCAAACTTATGAAATTGAACTTACCATAAAAGGGTGTTAAGCCAAACGGTGGCTTAAACATGAAAATTGATAACAACACGTGTTATCGTCCTGAAAAGTTTTGTTAGTTCACAGTAATGTATCATACCAACATAATATTCTAATAATACAAGAATTCAACACATCATTGTCTCAAGATTGTCATATACCAAACATTCCCTAGCCCTCACTTCTTGCTAAGCTTTTTGTGAAGCTTCATGACCCACCGTCCAAGATTCTTCATCATTCCTTGAGTTTGACGAAACTCCTCAGATTGGTTGTCGATGGGAAGTAGTTGACTCATATACTCGGGTGGAGGGATTCTAGAATTTGGCAAACCATCATCCTCGCTAACCGATGATGATGATGATGATGATGATGATGATGAGGTGGGAGGATGAGCTCGTTTTCCCTTTGCTACGGCTACCCTATGATCACTAAGTGAAACAAAGGTGTGTTTAATTTCTTTGTAGTCGGGAACAAAACCTCTAGCGTTTCGAGGAATGGGTGCAAAAGCTCTATAAAGACGGGTGAGAAGCATCCCGTAGGGCATGGCGGTGGTGCATTGAACTGGAATATCAGCCATTCTTTTGGCGATATAGTAAGCGAGGTTGAATGGTTGGTGGTTAGACACATAATAGAGCATATAGCAAAGGCTTGCGTTGACATGGTGTGGAAACTTATTTTAGAGGTTACTAACAATAAGTTTTGTGATCATTTATGGGCTCAAGGCTGTTAAACCTTTTGATCTAGGGTGAACTATGATGAGCGCCATGATAATATTGACGGAATATTCTATGAAAGAAACAATACTATCACAACAAGGTTTTTCCAACTTCACCGTTTGTTATTCCAACTAGCCCCAATGCTATGTGATCAAGTATAGCATGATTACAATCTAATCAGGGATCAAAGATCCTTGAGGCTAAACAAACCTAACAACATTAGACCCCATGTCTAATGTTCCCACACACACTCTTTTTGGTGCTTTACATTTTAACACACTTGGTGTTGTTGTAATTTGTAAGTATGAAGCACCTTGGTGATTAACATCTAACCACTAATCACACTTTTTATCTAAGGGTATGATCTCCCTTTTATAGTACAAAGGAGATCATTACAAAGTTGATAAGTCTTGTCTACTACTTGCTTGTGTATGTCAGTCAATAAGATACAACATGTATCTTTTACAATTTGTTGACTGAAAACATATCTAGATATTATCTATTTGATATACTTGACTCAAATACAAAATATCTTCTTCATCCTTATCCATCCAGCAGTAGTATGACTCACAGTAGCATCTGATACATTAGAAGACTTAACTGTGTAATCATCAGACTTTACACTAGAAGACTTAACTGTGTAACACTACCAGACTTAACTGATTAACACTACCAGACTTAACGAGGAGACTTAACTGAGGAGATTTAACCACCAGACTTAACTGGGTAGTCACCAGAATTAACCACTCCAGCAACTAGATTTAATGTTTCATTCTTCTTGTTTTTGTATCATCAAATCTATGAAAATATAATTCCCAACACATGGTCTCTATTTCCTATGGTGCTAATCACGTTTTCCCTAAGAACTTCCTTTAGCTTCTTGAATTGGGGCCTAAGTTCGTTTAGCTCCATGCGAAACGGATCACGAGCTACCTCTTTTCCTCAACTAATCCTAGTGTGGGAGGTTCTAGGAACAAAAAGATGAGCACGGATGTCCTCTTTTGGGGTTAAAGGTGTGTTGTATGGTGGTGTACGACCAAGGTTGGAATCGAAGATGGACAATGACCATTTGTCCGAATAAAAACAAGTTCCTTGACTTGGAACACCTAAGACATCTCCAAATTGATCTAGAGGGATGTTGAACTGAGTTTGGTTTACTTTCAAATGGACGTTCATGTAACCATAATCATTTGTGCTAAGACCTACAGTTGCATAGAATTCAAGTATGAATCTAGGGATTATGGGTTCATCAATATCTTGGAGACAATCGAATTGAATGTCGGCAAGTTGTTCTCTAAGAATGGTTCCTTCTAGGAATGAGGGGTCTACGATTCTACCCTCATCTACATAGCGTTTTTATAAGGCTTTAAAGATTTAAACTTGTTCCTCGGTGAGTCCTTTGGTTTTATGGTGTGGAGGTAGGTATTTGACGGTTGCTTTGTGATCATAATAAGTCGCGGGAGGCATGATTATCCTAGACACGAAAATTACATAGTTTAGTTAAAACTATTGAAAATACGTATATAGATTTCTAGTGTGTGTCTATATAGGAACAATGTGGAGGTGCGGTTATCTCGACTCCTTTTGATGCATGAAAAATTTGATAATGCAAGCTTTATAGCAAAATTAGAGATAACCCAAACGCTCCTACTTCAATGTATCTACGATTGAATGTACCCGAAAATACATATTAATTCTGTATTCCCTTTAGCATTCAAGAGATATTATGCAAGTGACGTTTAAAAACATAACATTTTTGTATTTGTATGAACAATGTTCAAAAACCGTTTTTCCTAGTCGTGAGAAGATTTTGATAACAATTTCTCATGGGGTTTTTGATGAATTATTATAATGTCCTACAAGATGCAATTCCTAACTAAGGAAAACATGATTTGTGATGCAATTCAGTAAATATGTTTAATGATTTAGCTAAAAATATGCATAAACCCCAAGTTTTGATTTTGTGCATGAAATAGAAATCCTAGACTCAGATCAGGAATGTAGACGTGATTAGGATACTTACAGAGATGATTAGAGCACAAATTGATGGAAGGAGAAGACCTAAATTGTGAGTTTGGTTGATTTTGAGTCGAGTTCCAGTAGGTGGTATGTTTTTGGGAGTTGTGATGTACAGTATATGTTGTTTATTTAATATACTAAAAAACTGACTCAAGGGGCCGCGGATCTGGCAGAACCAAAACAAGGGGTCCGCCCTTGTTGTCGGTTGGTTCCGTGGATCAGGCTCAGGTTTTTGGTTTTTGGTTAATCTAAGGTTCAAGCTAAGGTTATATCTACTCACTAGGTTCCATTAGTCCTAAACCAAGTCTAAGAAAGTTAAAGGGTGCTCTCTTAAGAGGTTTAGTGAGAATGTCGGCAATGTTGTCCTCTCAGGAAACTTTCTCTAATGAGATGTTTCCCTTCTGAACATTGTCGCGTAGGAAATGGTGACGTATTTCTATGTGTTTGGTTCTAGCGTGTTGGACTGGATTTTTGCTAAGGTCGATAGCTCCTTTATTGTCGCAAAGAATGGGAATGTTGTTGAGTTCTATTCCATAGTCGACGAACTTGTTTCATCCACAGTGCTTGTTGACACGCCTTTCCTGCAGACACGTACTCGGCTTCAATTGTTGATATTGCTAAGGTCGTTTGTTTCTTGGCAAACCATGAGGTGAGACAACGCCCAACAAAAGTACAAATACCACTTGTACTTTTTCTATCGACATAGTCACCGGCATGGTCTGAGTTGGCATACACTATGGTTTCCAATCTCGTTCCTTTGGGATACCATAATCTTAAATGTGCAGTACCTTTAATATATCTAAAGATTCGTTTAACGGCTTCAAGATGGGATGTTTTGGGATCATCTTGAAAGCGTGCACATAGACAAACACTAAACATAATGTTCGGTCTACTAGCCGTGAGGTAGAGTAAACTACCAATCATTCCTCTATATTTAGTGCTATCTACAGATTCACTTTCGTCATTCTTGGTGAGTTTGGTTTCGGAAGACATTGGTGTTTTCATAGGTTTGGAGTCTTCAAGACCAAATTTCTTAAGCATATTCCTTATATACTTAGATTGGTTGAAGAATATCCCATCTTCTAATTGTTTTATTTGGAGACCTAAGAAAAAGTTTAGTTCCCCCATCATACTCATTTCAAACTCATCATGCATGATTTTCGAAAATTCATCGCATAACTCTTGAAAAGTTGAACCGAATATAATGTCATCCACATATATCTGGACTATGATAATATGTGATCCCTTTTTCTTGGTGAAAAGAGTGTTGTCTACTAGGCCCATGGTATACTTATGGTCAACTAGGAAAGTCTTAAGTCAATCATACGAAGTTTTGGTGCTTGCTTAAGTCCGTATAAAGCTTTCTTAAGTTTGTAGACATGATTAGGTTTTTCAAAATCGGCAAAGCCGGGAGGTTGTGCAATGTACACTTCCTCATTAATAAAACCATTTAGAAAATCACTTTTAACATCCATTTGGAATAATTTAAAGTCGTGTGCACATGCATATGCAAGTAATATTCTAATTGACTCAAGCCTAGCGACGGGTGCAAATGTCCCGTTGTAATCTATACCTTCTTGTTGATTGTAGCCTTGAGCTACTAGCCTAGCTTTGTTTCTAGACACTACTCCATTTTCATCCATTTTGTTCATAAATACCCATTTAGTTCCAATTATGGTTTGATTTTGAGGTTGAGGGACTAATGTCCAAACTTCATTTCTAACAAATTGGTTTAATTTTTTTGCATCGCTACGACCCAAGATTCATCTTTTATGGCTTCATTAACATTTTTAGGTTCAATGGTTGAAACAAAACAAAAGAAATTACTTTGGTTTTGGACTTTTGACCTTAAGGTTCTTTCGTTAATTTTTCCTATGACGTTGTCTAATGGATGACTTTTGGATTCTTTGATGTTGACTATTTCCCTATTCACGGGTTCATCTTCTTTGTCAGTTTCTACATTTTCTTGGTTTTCAACCATTTTACTTTCAACTAAGTCATCATCTACCAAAGGTGATGTCTTAGAGGGAGGTTGACTTTCGTCGAATGTTACGTTCAACAATTCCTCGACTCTTGAGGTTTATTTGTTCAAAACTATGTAGGCTTTACTATTTTGCGAATACCCAAGAAATACACCTTCATACGACTTTGGGTCGAACTTGGTGAGATAGTCCTTAGTGTTTAAAATGAAGCACTTGCTTTCAAAAACTCTAAAATATCTTAAAGTAGGCTTTTTGCCTCTATATAATTCATATGGAGTATTTTTTTTTTAAATGATCTAATTAATACTCTATTTAAGATGTATGTGGATGTATCAACGGCGTGACACCAAAACTTTTGTGATATGTTTTGTTCATTTAACATAGCTCTACTCATTTCTTTAATTGTCCTATTTTTGCGTTCTACTACACCATTAGATTGAGGAGTTCGAGGAGCCGAGAAATTATGTGTTATGCCATTAGCATCACAAAAAGCTCCGAATTGGGTTTCGTTATCAAATTCACGACCGTGGTCGGTTCTAATAGACACAATGTTATTTCCTATTTGATTTTGAATTTTCTTACTTAGAATTTCAAATTTATCAAATGCCTCGTTTTTAGTTTTCAAAAACTTAGTCAAAGTATACCTAGAGTAATCATCGACTATTACTAAAGTATAGAAGTTTCCCCCATAACTTTGTATTGCGGATGGACCAAACAAATCCATATGCAATAATTCTAGACACCTAGATGTAGACACCATGCTTTTATCTTATGGCTATTATGAACTTGTTTCCCAATTTTGCAAGCATCACAAAAGTGTTGGTCGTATTTCAACTTGGGTAGGTTCCTAACGAGTTCCTTAGATGATAAGGATTGGATTAACCTCATATTGGCATGGCCTAGGCGTCTATGCCATAGAGTTGAGTTTTCGTTCAAAGAACTGAGACAAAGTTTGTCTTTAGGTGTTTTGTCTAATTTCATAACGTAAACGTTATTCTTCAAAACACCTTTTCCTACGGTTATGCCATCTATAAGTATTTTACTTCCATTTTCACTGAAAATGACGTTATACTTTTTACGACATAATTGACTAATACTAAGCAAGTTAAATCCTAAGTTATCTACATGAGCTACATCATCAATAGTGAGAGAGTCATGAGAGATTGTACCTTTTCCAATGATTTTACTTTTAAGCTTGCTACCGAATGTGACATTACCTCCGTCGTACACTTGGTAGGTTAAGAAAAGGCTTTTGTTTCCCGTCATGTGTCTTGAACACCCACTATCTTTGATCCACTTGTCCGGTTCTAACCCGACTTTCAAGCACACCTAAGTTAAAGAAAAACTCAAGCGTTTGGTCCCCAATATCTCATGGGTCCATTTGGGTTAAACATTACATTATCATGGTTCATGTATGGAAATGGTGGACAAGTGTTCCATGGCATATAGTTAGGACCTTGATAGTTCCTAGACATGTTTTTGTTCCAACTATTTTGATGATGATGTTGTGAATTAAAGTTACTCTTAGGAAAGGGGTGTTTGGGAAAACTAGTTTTAGGTCTCTGTTGACCCGTTTTAATACTAAACTCATTTTTAACATGACCTTTTCCTATAGTAACTGCTGGTTTTTGTTTGTTAACATTTGTACTAGTGATAGGTTTTCTTGTGACTTTAACGAACTCAGTACGATCCGAAGTACCAACCTTCTGTCCAGCAACAGTACCCGCGGACCCTTTGGTCATTACTGGCGGAACCAAATTTTTGGGTCCGCCAGATCTGTGGGTGTCTGACTTTGTTGGAACAGGTTCTTGTACTCTCACTGTTTGTTTCATAAAGTCATTTAAGTTTCCTAGTTTCATAAAACCTAGTCCGGTTTTATCATGAGGCAACTTTTGAATTTGCATTATCTCATCTACTAAACAAATATTTTTATCAAACCTTTTAAACTTAGATTTTTGTTTGATAAGAACTTCCTGTGTGGTTTTAAGTGTTTCTAATTCTAGTTTAAGTTCCTGACATGAGACACATGTTTCTTTAACACTTTTACCCTTTTTGATCGTATTTCTTTTTCTTTTAACCAATAGTCTTCGTTTTCTAAAAGTGTCGTTTTGGTTTTTAATAATTTATTTTGGTTTATGATTTTTAGAGTAATGTCACACAGTTTGTTATATTCTACTTCTAATGTTTCATCATCAATAAAGGAATATGACGAGTCAGAATGTACCTCTTCTGAGTCATGAGCCATGAGAGCAACTTCGTCGTTCTTAAGCTCGTCGTCATCACCATCACTGTCACTCCAAGCTCCACTAACAAATGCTTTTTGAGACTTGTTCTTTGGAGGCTTTGGACAATCTCCTATTAGGTGACCGGAAACCCCACATCTAAAACACTTCCTATCTACTTTTCCTTTCCTATCATCACAGTCTTTCCGGAAAGATTTATTTTCTTCACGAGGTTGTCTTACGAACTTTCCTCGTCTCCTAAAGAACTTTTTGAAATCTCTAACGGCCATGGCATACTCTTCGTCTTCGCTATTTGAGCTAGACTCTTCATCGTCACTTGACTCACCCTAGCTTTTAAGGCAATGGACTTCATTTTCTCCTTTTTGCCTTTAACTATTTCTGAGTCTTTTTCCATCACCATCTCGTGAACTTTGAGATTTCCAATGAGCTCGTCCAGTGTCATGCTTGAAAGATCCTTGGATTCTTCAATAGCCGTCACCTTTGCTCTCCACTTCGGATGAAGTGCTCTAAGAAATTTCCTGACAAAGTTCTTACTAGAAAAAGATTCGTCAAGTGCTTTAAGAGAAGTAATTATAGTATTAAACCTAGCAAAAGCACTATCAATGGTCTCATCTTCAGAGATAACAAATTGTTCATATTATTGAACAAGAAGATCAATTTTGTTATCTTTGACTTGTGAGTTCCCTTGATGAGTGATAATCAATGATTGCCAAATATCCTAAGCCGTTTTACACATAAAAACTCTTTCATATTCTTTCTTAAGTAAGGCATTATAAAGCATCATTTTGGCTTCATTATTTTTGGCAATCAGCTTCTTTTTCTCATCACTATGAAGAGTAAGAGAAATACCCTCATCCTGACCACCTGATATATTTGATATAGGTTTACAATTACCTTCTACAATAATATACCACAAATCTATATCATTTGACTTCACATAAGTTTCAAAGCGGATTTTCCAATAAATAAAACTATTTGGTTCAAATAGTGGTGGTCTTTGCATAGATTGCCCTTCTTTGAAGTTTTCAAAATCCATTGATCGTTTCAAGTTTTAAAATACACAAATGAATGAACATATAATTTAAGCTATATGAGTGATGAGTGTGCTTGAATGATCAGCTTGCTATTTATAGGCAAAGCTGAGCAGACAAGCGGCGGATCCGGCGGACCCAAATTATGGATTCCGCCCATATATTGGTTTGGTTCCGCCGGGACATGCTAGCTAAGAGTTTACAATATCTTTCCATATTTTGTCTAGTCTTGTCAGGATCTTACAAAGTCAACTCTTTTGCTTCAAGATCTTTCCAAAATATATTGTAAAGTCAACTAAGATTTCCTAATGAGGTATGCCATGATGTCATGTGTATTTTCATTTTTAAGAAATAAAAATAAACATCTAAATGTATATATGTATGCAATGTATAATTCCTAGTGATCATGTGATATGTAAATATGTTTTAAAAAGCTTGTTACTAAAATGTAAAAGACCTTAACATATACTTTGCTAAAGATAAACCTTATAATTGTCATTAACAAAATAAAGCAAAGATCTTAGAAAATAAATAACGTTTTTAGGACGATATTTGTATTAACAAATCCTAAGACACAAAGAAAAACAAATAACCTTGTAGCATAACACACAAAACTACTTATCGTCATTTTGTGTATTAAGTGTAACAATGTATAACTAGCTTGAATTTATTTATTTTCTTTTAAATGAATTGGTTTCTTCCTCATTTCAAAGATTTTTACCAAGTCCCTTTGAAAATACATCAATGTTCAAAAGTTGAAACGCCTTTTTTCATTTTGGCCAAAAATTTGCGCAAACGGATAACTAAAAAGATCTTTCATTACAAATCAAGGACTCTAATATATTTTCACTTAGAAACAATTCATCAAGATATTTTTAAATGAAAATAGACTCAATTACGTTTGAAACGATAGATGGCACGACTCCTATGGACTTACGGTTGATTTTATACGAATTTATGAAAATGACCCAATTCTGAAAACAGACAGACAATGCACGGTACCTTTAATATACCCACGGTACCGTTAAATATAATGGTACTGTCCTATATTTAGTGGTACCGTCCACTGTTGTTACAGTTATGTCTCAGATTGAATTTCTATTTCGAAGTAACGGAGAGATGTAAAACTTAGTAAACTAGATACCGAACATGTAGAATATGTTAAGTAATATTTCCATGTTTAGGACTAAGAAAAACCTTTACAAACATATATTTACTATAGAACAAAGAGTTGTACAAACAATCCTTCAAAACGCATCACTTAAGACTCGTTCTAAAGACATGACTGGACACTTATAAACTCTATTCTTTTATTTGTTTAAGAAACATTAAGCAGTATGACAAATATACTTAACATACAAAATTGTAAAGTAATTAAATCAACTAAATACTTTTCATATTATATCCCCTTCATGGTAATTTGATACATAGATCGTACTCAATATTTTGAAAACCAATTTGTTTTAAATTTTTGAGCGACGTTGCTCTGATACCAATTGTAGAAAACGTAGAGGGGGGTGAATACATTCCTGTTTAAAAACTTAAATCTTTTGTATTAAATAACCGATCAAGCGTGATGTAATATAAAAAGTGTCAACAATAGTCTTGCAACTACTAGACATAGTAGAAAGCAATAAATGAAGCATGTCATAATAGCACAAACATAGACACAATATAAACACCATGCCATAACACAAATATAATCCACATAATATAAGCAGCTAACCACACAAGCATAAACACAATGCAAATATAAATGTAAAGCGGTAAATGCAAAAATAAATGTAAAGAGATAAGTAAAGAAAGCGCAAACCGGACACGGTGATTTATAGTAGTTTGGTCACGAAGCTCCTCTTCGCCCTACTCCACTCCCCGAGTACCCAACTCGGGAGTTACTTCACTAATCAACAAACTCCCTTCTCGGCGGAGAAAACCATACAACGTCGCTTATGTTATTTTCCGGCACTAAGCTAAATGTCGAGTACTAATCTAGCTATTACCAATCTCACACACGATCTACCCGATCTACACGATCTACCTGATCAACACGATCTACCCAATCTACACGATCTACTTGATCAACACGATCTACCCGATCAACACGATCTACTCGATCAACCTACCTGATCAACACGATCTACCCAATCTACACGATCTACTTAATCAACACGATCTACCCGATCAACACGATCTACTCGATCAACCCAATCTACACACTATCAACATAAGCTACACAAGATCTCCCCGATCTCTACAAGATCACAATGATCCACACATGATGACTAAACAAGACAATGACAACTTGATGTATGTCTAGATACAACAAGTAAATGACTAGTAATGCAAGTGTACTACGCTAATACTATAACACCTTGTATTTTCTTGATATTTTGTGTTCTTCTCTTACACTAGTAGAGGAATTAAGGTGATCACTTGAATGGATGATTAGATCACTAAAAAACAAACTAAAACTCACTAAATGATCAAAGAAAGTGATCTAAATAAGAGAGGATTAGACCAGAGAAAACTAAGTGAAAAAATCAAGTTGGAATTGTAAAATGGTTCATTATTTATAAACAAAGAAAAAACTAGCCTTACAGACAGACGGTACCACTAATTGTCAGACGACACCACTAAATTTAGTGGTACCGTGGGGGACAAAAACGCTCCTCCGTTTGTTTTTAGTGTGGAAGGTTTATTTGGGAATGTTTGTAGCTGTTTTAGGGGGAAAAATAGTTGTTACTATTTTTGAAATAATTTTCCCAAATAAAACCTTTCTTTCTAATTCAAAAATAATTTGTAAAATGTATTTTTGAAAAATGTTTTGTCACACTCATAAAAATGTGAAGTTTATAACAAAAAATTTATTTCTTTGATCATCCGTCAAGTTTAAATTTGTTTGTTCATACCTTGAGTGATTTACGTCAGGATGGAAATCTACGACTCTGTTGAGGCATACTTGAGACGTCGAGAGATGTTGATGTAAGTATGCATTGATGACTTGTATTTACCAGTAACTTGTACATTTTACGTTATGCATTACAAGTTACATGTTTGTGATCATTAAAACCGAAGAAACTGTTTAGTTTAAATATCGTAATATTTGTACTAACAAGTTTTTCTGATTAGTAATGCTAGTCCTTCAAGTTTTATTCTTCCTATTTTGACCACATAATTCTCTTCACTTTTACGCCATAACTTATAACTTAACCATTTTTCTTATAAAATATGTCTTAACACAATATTATGTCATTACTTATATAATATAATAATACCTTATCGAGTTTCAGGTGTAACAATTAATCTAGAAAAACCACTATCAATGCTTTCATCTTCAAGGATCGAAAATTGTTCATATTGTTGAACAAGATGATCAATTTTATTATCCTTGACTTGGGAAAAATTCTTGATGAGTGACTACGAGGGACTCTCAAATTTCTTTGTCTATTTTACACATAATTTTTTTTTATATTCTTTTTAGGAAAGCATTATAAAGAACCATTTTAGCCTCCTTATTTTTGGCAATCTTTTTCTTCATTTTGTCATTTTGACGAGAGGAATTGGTTTAAACATGTGCATCATTATGTTTCTAACAACGGGCTCATAGTCACCCTCAAGGATAATATGGCAAAGGTCTATGTCTTTTGATTTCACATAATTTTTGAATATATTTTTCCAATAAAGAAAACCATCCAGTTCAAAAAGTGGTGGTCTTTGGATGTATTTCCCTTCTTTGTAATTTAATAAAGCCATAGATCGATTCAAGTTTTAAAATACAATTTATTTTAAAAATATTCGGTAACGTAGCTCTGATACCAGTTGTGAAAAACTAGAAAGGGGTTGAATAGTTTTGGTGTTTAAAAACTTAGTTTGAAACTTTTTATGAACAAATAATAATAATATGAATGAATAAAAGTAAGACAATAGATAAAAGAAAGATCAAACCAAACAAGATGATTTATAATGGTTCGGTCACGAAACTTCTCTTCGCCCTACTCCATTCCCCGAGTTTTCGACTCGAGAGTTACTTCACTAAATCAACAAGATTCCTTTTTGGCTGAGAAAACCGTACAACGTCACTTACACTTTCACCGATACTAATGTTGATATCCATTTCTAATCTAGTAGAACCAACATTTCTCTTGTGGTGTTTTGAAGCCTAGAACACTAACCTATCTCACACTAGTTTAGTGTATAATGGAAATGACTTTAGAGTATGATAGTGGAATATGATAACACAAAAAGTTGCAAATAACAGACTTTGAATGAATATAAAACAAGATAATGATCAAAGGTAATATGTGTATGAAAATGTTATGTAATGCTAAAGATGTATCAAAGGGGTAAGGAAAGATGATAGCAAATGGCTTGTTAAAATATGCAAAAAGAAAACCATTCAAAGGACCTACGGATCCTATCAAACCCACGGATCCCGCACAGGATCGGTGAGTCTGCAAGGATCATGCAGATCACAAAATCTGCCCATTTTTTAAATGCTAATCACCTTATGTTTGAATTGTTCCTATCTAGAATACTTGAGGAAGAGCTGATGCAAAGCATGTTTCATGCTTTCCTAAAGTGTTACTCTGAGCCCAAAAATGGTTAATGAGTGTTTTTATGCAAAAACACATTTGATGCTTTTCTCTTTGGTTTTGGATTATTAAAAAGACGGCAAATCCATCTTTCAATAAAAGATAAGATTTGAATTAATCCTCAAAGTGGAAGATTCTTGCTAGCTGGCAAAATATTTTTTATAAACATTTTATTTAAAATGAAATTTTATTTAAAATGAAGTTAAATAAAAGATGTGAATATTTATAAAATTATGTAAGATTTTATAAAATGATGCAAGAGTTTTTGCATTTTGTGTGATAAAACTATCTTTGATCATTAAACAAGTTTTAGTGATTCGCATTCATACCTTAAGTGATTTTCGCCAAATAATAACTATGTCTAAATATGTTTACTTAAACTTTTACTTAATACGCTTTTATATTTTTCATTAGCAAAACGTAGAGAAATTGTTAAGTAGGAATAAAGTTTGTATACGTTTATTTGTATTAACACGATCATAATAAATCTGATGCAGGGGATGTTCGAACTCCAACTCCGCTGGCTTAGCCGCCGGTTCTTCAGTCAACGTGTGAAGTCATGTGTTTGATTAGTTCGGATACATAATTCTTCAGTCAACGTGTGAACTAATCAAAAAATCATAAAACATAATTCTTCGGGTAATAATAATAAAAATTAAAAAAAAAAAAAAAAAAAAAAAAAAAAAAAATTATAAAACATAATTCTTAAATCTAAACATATCTTTAATCAAAATAACTTAAATAGTAATATGAAAAAGATACATCAAGACAATTATAAATTTTCATTTTTGTACTTCAATCTCTTCGAACTAATCAAACAGCTCGAACTCGAACATGCCTTGCATCAATTTTTTTTTTTTTTTTTTTTTTTTTTTTTTATTTTTTTTTTTTAACGGCGAGTTAGTACAATACTAAGTTAGTTATTCGATTCTACAGTACTTACCCAGAAGGTAGTCCCTGCCTACCTCGAATAATAATTAGTGATTCGATTCCACAGTACATACCCAGAAGGTAGTCCATGCCAGCCTCGAATCGACGCATCTATGGGGCAGAACGCCACATATTTCACCTTGAAGGAAAACCCTCACGGAGAGACTCGAATCTGAGACCTCTCGCATGTAGTAACAACCTCTCCAAAATTACCCTTGATGACCAACTGAGCTATCCCAGTTGGTTAAAATCTCTATACCTTTTCAATATGTGAATTATAATGGATAGATTAATTTGGTAAAGGAAGCAAGACTCCTTTACACAAAAGTCTTGACATTTGATGGATACGATATGATGTTACGCATCTTGATCGAATGCTTTGAATGTATCAAAAGAATGGTAGACGAAAAAGGTAGCAATAAACCTTTTGATCGAATGACATTATGAAACTCTAGACTCGTTGCCAAGTTGAAAAAGAAAACAAAAAACAGTTATTCATTCCTTATGGGCTTGGGAGGGGAGGTTTGGCTAGGGAAGGTCTCAAGATAAAGTCCCACCCGAAACTTTTACCCCTTCAGGCAGAATAGGAGAAAGTACATGCGGAGTTCAAGGTCAACATACTGCCCAATTGGATGTCACTACTACCTGAACAACTAACAAGCCGTTCTTAAAAAAAAATGTATATCGATCCGACACATATAGAGATTTATACGATCAGCACTTTGCAAAGAAATTTTGTTGTGATAAACCTAAATCTCAGTAGATTATCCAAAGAAATTAATCACATAACAATGCATCTGTTAAGTTATTATAATCTCGAACTTGACTAATTAAACGTATGATTACCCGAATGAAACGGGAAATAAAAAAGTTTAATATGGTATAAGTGTATGACAAGCTTTCGTTTCCCACGATACGAACACATCAAAAAGAAGTTCATAAAGTGGACACGTCCCTACTCACTGTTCCAATAACATGCATATTCTCTATCTTTCATTTCTAAATTATTCATCCAAATTTGTTTCTATTAAATAATGCTAATGATGGTTTATGTACGAAATCAAAGATTGCGACGAGCATGTCGGAAAGTAGTGGTGGTAGGAGGCAACCTCCTACAAATATTGACATATTCATGTAATATGGTGTAATTTGTATGTTAATTTTAGACCATTCACATGTTACTCCTTATCATCATTTAAAATTCTTAATCCAGTGATTAAGTATTACTGCTATTCAAAGTCAAAAATGATCAAATCGATTCAAACATATACATTTTTTTCTTTTCTACACGCCTTTTATCAAGCTAATAGTACCAACAAGAGCATTCATCAAAGTTCCAATCTATACTTCTATGTAACATATCATGCATACATAAATAAAGGAACTATCCATCCCTAACAATAAGATCGACTTTATTTTGTGAAATATTATCGAAATAGAAGGTTATTTTTATCTGGTTAACGAAAAATTTCAACACACAGCAAAATCAATCTATAAGGCGAGTGATTTCTAGAAATGTGTTGCTTTTTCGAATGATGGATACCTCTAT
The DNA here is from genome assembly GCA_021014915.2 of Artemisia tridentata subsp. tridentata. Lineage (NCBI taxonomy): Eukaryota > Viridiplantae > Streptophyta > Magnoliopsida > Asterales > Asteraceae > Artemisia > Artemisia tridentata. Next base: position 65,488,210 of record CP139507.1, read on the forward strand.
GCTTGTTTTGTAAAGTCATTCCCAAACTATGCTTCTGAATTAAAAAAGTAATAAGAACTAAAGGAAATAAAAAGCCTTTCTCTCATCCGATTCATATTTTGTCTTCTTTCTCCTTTCACTATATTTCTCTGTTGTTTAAAAGTTTAAAAGTTGACACTAAGGTGCTGTTTGTTAATTCAGACATTTTATGTCTGAATCTGAATTAGTGGTCCAAAAGTCTGAATCTGAATTGTTTTAGTCTGTTTGTTTTTATAAAGTGTCTAAATAAACAAAAAAACAATCATTTCGTTATAAAACAAACCAAAAGACCCTCTATTCATGATTATTAATAAAAAATTAAGACCAAGATGAGGAGATAAGGATTGAAAAGAAGTAGGTGTAAAGTTTAAGCTTTTCAGATGTAATCAGACATATTCAAATGTCTGAATGAATTAGACCCTATTCAGATGTATTCAGACTTCAGATGTCTGAATAAACAAACAGTCTGAATCTGAAAATGTCTGACCGAATCAGACTTCAGACGTATTCAGATCTGAATGAGCCGAAACAAACACAACCTAACTTAATTTAATCTTCATTTTCTACGGTAACTAATAGTATTAATTTAGATATTACATAATAACGAGCTGGGTAGCCCGCGCGTTGCAACGGGAGTGTTTTGAATGATGTATTTATCAGTAGCATATCGTTTCAGGGACCAATAAAAAAACACATTGCAAGAAAAACATAATTTTAATTTGAAAAACCATAGTTTCATAATACAGTTTCTTTATAGAAAGAATTCCTTGCTATCCAAATGAAGTTCCTTATGGGTTTCAGCATCACGTAATGTTGCTGCAACAATAAGCAGCCAAAATGGAGGTCAATTATGTATAAAAAATAACACATATATAGAAACATCAGTTATTCAAAAATGCAAAGTTACATAATTTAAGTTGCAATATTTAAGTCATTAGTTCCTAAAAATTTTCACCATGTTTGTCGCGATGGTCGTCGCCTTAGTCTAGATTTCAGTTCATTCTATTGGTTGATATGTTGTTAATGAACAACAGTTAATATATACATGGAACTTTGTTGATGTTTATATTCATTAAGAGTCAAATATTTTACCAGCTTAAATAAAATGAAATGTTAGCTTGGATGATCTGAAAGGGGTAATAGTATTATAGGTGTAGGTGGTCAGGTTTGTTTGGCAGGTGTTGGCTATGAAAAAAAAAAGTTATTTTGTTTTTTTAGGGCTGTTTTCCTATTTAAGAAAGGGATGGTGGGTGGCTGTATCCATATTTCATTTTTTAACTTGTGAAAAAAAAATATAAATAAATTGGTTTGCATTGTTCATCCTATATTGTAATAAAGCTAGAATTGAAGATATTCAAATGGCAAGACAAATGAATGAGCTATGCGGCAGATTAGCTGGGGTTATGCATGAAAGGGCTGCTTTTATTAAGGAGTTAGATACTATCGGAAATAACTATGCTAAAAAAACTGCTGAATTCCTAAGAGAAGTGCAGTCAAAAGATGAACAAAAGGTGTTGCAAATGCAGATTATGACCGCTGAGCTGGAACTAAACGCTCGTAATAAGGAGATATTTGTTCAGAGGCTTAAGGGTATAATGGATCTTTGAGTATCTGGATAGTAGTACTTATAAATGTAGGTATGATGTTGTGGTGTGTATTTGTAGGTAAGTATTTGTGTTTAATTATTGTATAAGTTGTGTTGTAATGTTTGGTTAGAGGCCATGTAACTGGATTCTAAATTGTGTAAGTTACCTTATTGCTGATCTTGATTTTGTGCCTTCTTGATCCTATATTTTGCAAAAAAAGCAGTCAGCAGGAAGAAGTGTAGTAAGAATCCATCCTGCATGAAGAACAGTTGTATAAAAGAGTTATAAACTGTCGACTAACTAATGTTAGACAAATTGATTATAGTTTGTAAATAGCAGTTTTAGGTCTTAAAGAAAGAATAACCTGGGAAAGAATAGCCGTTCGGAGCACATTGTGTTCTATCCTTCACCAAGCCATCCGAAGTACGCAACTCAACCTACAGCATGGTGAATAAGATATCAGCAACAAAGTAGAAATATTTTTATTCTGTTGCTAATTACTTACCATATGAGCACTTTGCAATGTTCAGACTAAGAAGAATTGAATAAGCAGCTTAATGCCTACTTATTTTTAAAGTAGCATTGTCCCCAAAAAAATAAAAATAAATAACTTCATAAAGTTGACGACAAAAATAAATAAGCAGGGTATTTCAAAGTGCAGTACAATGGAATCAGTTGAACCGTGCAATAGTAACAATATGTATAAGTATCTTGCTGTATTTTTGCTTCTTACCTGTTTTAAAATATTATTAATTTTTAGATAACACCTATGTTTCCATGATTTTCATAACAATAAGGTCACAAATCCACCACATCAAAACATTTGAACAGGAACATGGCGACAAACATACCCGGTATTCTTTGCTGTTCGCATATTCCTGATCTGTACAGGCTCAGACGTGTAGGTATATAATCGACATCCACAGCGCGTTTGGGCTGCAACCACAATTCCAGTTGCCCTGCGAAGGAACGCGCGTCGAAAAAATGTAACTGTACAAACGCATCATCATCGCCTTAATAACGTGCTTGCAAATTACTAATTCAGAAACTCAGAAACTCAGAAACACACGTGAACATGCAGTCAGATACAGCAATAATACGGTTCAGAAAACAATAGAGCTCAGACCTGCGAACGGGGACAGGGTCACAGAAACAAATGAAGTTCACAGTGGCTGCAAAAGAAACCCGGTTGCTTAGTTACTATTTATACTATGCCTTCCGCTCATTGCTACGCCACCACCTTCATATTCTGAAAGACCCATTTCAGTTCCCCAAAATTATACCAATCATCATAGCCCATTACCTTCAACAATTACTACATATATTATACAGCGACAATAAGTTTCGTTTACAGTGACATGAGATTTGCATATTGAAATTCCCGTTTAAGATCTACGGTCAGAAAATCTGAGACGGTGGCTGCAAAACAAAGGCGGTTGCTTAGTTACCATTTATACTATGCCTTCCTGCCTTTGCGCTGCCACTCCGTTGAGATTTTCAAAGACCCATTTCGTTATGGGAAAATTATAACAATCATCTATATAATGCAGCAGCCATAGCAAACCATATCGATTGGAAAAAATCAGACTTGCCGGTACAGTAACCCAAAGATCATTAGGCATTTTGTTTTTATTTTTTCACCAATGAACAGTTGCCCGTACAGTAACTTCCCACCCTTTCATCCACACATTTGGGACAATTAGCTTGGTAAGCCCCTTTTAGGCCTAATCCCCATTGTGTCCTTTCTGCGGCAGCCTGCACCAAGTGAAGGAAATTCAGAATGAGTGACTATGTCTAAGTTTAAAGTATTCATTGACTTATCGTGAGTAAAATCGGATGAGGCCGATGATATACCTGTACAAAAGAATCAGAAATGTAATTCTTATGCTTCTGTTGGTCAATGGCAGACTAAGTTCTAAGGGGTTCGATAAAAAAAAAATCTTTTTAGCATAACAAATGAAGGCTATCTGTTAGTTTCTTTGTTTGCCGATACTAAAACTCGATGTCATGTGCCTGTAGTTACAGAAAAGTTGCTGATCAGCAGTACGGTTCAATCATTGAAGAAAGATGGGAAACGGAAGAGGATGGTGCGAAGAAGAAATCTGCACCAAATCACTTGTCACAACATTCTCTTCGGTTTCCCATCTTTCTTCAAGAATTGTACCTTAGTGGTGATTAGGTCGTTTTCTGGACCTGCAGTTACGAATATGCGAGAAAAAGTTAAGTATTACAGAGACATGACATCAACTGTTAGTATCGGCAACCAAAAAAAATGAAATAGTCTTCGTTTTTTATGTTTAAAAATTCTTTTTTATCGAACGCCTTAGGTTTCTTGTTATCCCTTGTGGCGATGAAAATGCACAAAAAAGTTAAGTATGACAGATATAAAAAAGTGGGGAAGATGCATGAAGTTGTAAAATATGTCATTTGCATGTAATGCTAACAACAACCACAAATGATGTACATCGCTTGTCACTGTGGTGGTAAGTTTGTTTACGCATGTTTGTACCTGTAGTTTCACAAAAGGTCCTGATCAACAAAATATAATTGAATTTTTTTCCATCTTTTTTTTGAATTCCCTCCAGACAGAAAGAGAGTCCTTTTAGACTCATACCATATTGGTGATCAGTACCTTATAGCATCAAGTGTTAATGTATCTTTTAGACTCATATCATATTGGTCATAGGTGGAAAATCTGAGCTCCCTCCCGAACCCCTTTTGAATTCGAGGGGAAGGTCAGATGAACCATCTTGGATGTAGTCATGATATATCCTTCGTTCGACAAACTGATGACAATGTAAGTTACAACGGATCTCTTTATTTTTAGATATCTAAAAAGAGAGAAATCTGCTGCAACTTACATTCTCATCAGTTTGTGGAACAAAAGTTGATGCTTTGTGTGTGTAATAATAAGTTTGTTTACGCATGTATTTGTCGTTGCTTTTATAGTTAGATGCAAATGGTTTATGATAAATATAAAAGAGACATAAATATAAAAGACAACGGTTACTTTTAAATATAGTATAATGCAGTATAGAAATTCTGTTATAATAAATGGGTGGAATGCATGGATATATATATATATATATATATATATATATATATATATATATATATATATATATATATTATTATTATATATTATATAATATATATTTTATTGTTTTTAAGCAAATCTCAGTAGCCATTTTTCAGTTATGTGACAATGCAATGTATAGAAAACTAGAAAACACAATCGGAAAGGGAAAAAGAGAGTACAATACAACCATCTTTATGTTGAGTAGTGGTGATGTGTGCGTGTGTATGCTCTAATTTATACCCACGGTATGTCGTTGTGGTTTTAGCAGTATTCAAGTTTTAAATTTATATTTAGCCGACTTATCAATAACACACACACTTTAACGAGTAGTGTACCCGGTCAGTATGAATATAATGGTAAGTAGAGTGTCGATCACTAAGAGTGGAACGTATTATCTAGTTATCCTAATCAGTATTTTAATATCTTAAGTTAGTTATACAACCTAATCTAACGCAAGGGGTTCAGCCTGAGAGACTGGCACGGTTTGGTTGCAATTAAATAATAAACTAAACTAATAGGCACGAATCAGCGAATAGCACACACGTACACAGATAAATACTCGAGACAATAAGAAGACCTGTCCTGATAGTTAAGTAGCTTGTCACTTGTTTTATTGCTAGTTTTATATGAAGTGTATAGTTCGATGCAACGCACCGAGATTAAGTCCTTTCTCGTTGGTTCTAATCTTATCGGCGAGTAAACCCTTAATGATTACTTATGACTATCCTATTTATCTTTCTTCCTACTTTTCTACAGACGATAGAATGCATAGGCGATCTAATAAATAGGCGAGGGTAGAGGCATGGCGACCCGATCAACGCTCAGCTAGACACAGAGGTTATCAATGCACTAATAAAAGTCACCAAAGACATCAACATATAAACTTTAATTAATGGGAAAGCAGTTTTAAGGGAGTGCAACCTTTCCGTTGTCACATTACACAAGCCACCAATCCTGATGAATTAAAGTTTACTAATACAATAAAACAAAACTACTTAATGAATTAAATACATGCAGGACCTTCTTACAGCTCTTGTATCTTCGTTTAAGGTGTGTCTTGTGCTGCTACTTCGACTGAATTCGGCCTAGGGTTTCTGTGGTCTTCGGTCTTTTTCTCTATTAGCCTTCCGAAATTCGTCTGGTCTTGGGGTATTTATAGTTTCTGTCAGAAGATGCGGCGTAACTCCATTCTTAGATGCGGCGCATGTCCTTGCTGTCTTGGATCGTATCTTGTGAAATCTTGATAGTGATGCGCCGTATGTAATAAGTAAGATGCGGCGTATCTGGAGCAGAATGTCTTGATCTTGTACATTTCAGTAGACTCTTAACTTCTTGCTTGTTTTGCTCCATAATTAGTCCAAAATCGCCAAGTTTCACATAATACTTGTTTTTACCTGAGAATTACAAAAGTAAACATTAACGTATCAATTCTCATAGATAATATAATAAAACAAGTCAAATAAATAGGATAAATGACGGTAATAAAATGTACTTATTTGAGTTCATCAAATATCCCCCCACTTGAACTTTACTTGTCCCCAAGTAAACCTTAGAATTAATCTTATGAAAATGTATCCTAAAAGATATTAGGATTTATTTTTATATTTAAGCATGTATTCATTTTTGTCATAATCACACAACCAAACACTTAACGAATTAGAAGTAAAATAAAATAATTTGATAAAAGCAAATCTAATCGCTTAACTGTCTAGTCGTGACGAATATTCTATCATAAGCTTGGCAAGTATACACATCTCCTCCACTAAAGCCAAGGAATAAAAAGTCTAAAGCGGTAAAAAGGGTTTTGAGGTTTAAAGGTTAATCATTCTTCTTAATCTCTATCGATCTCAAATTCCAGAAAAGGCGACAAAATCACAAATACATGATCGAATCCACGAACACGATACTTGCAATTGCTCAAATCCTTAACTCGAATTGGCTAAAGATAGGACCAAGTAATCTTCACCAATAATATTATATCAAAAAGGGCGAAAAAATCATAAATACATAGCCGAATCCACGACTACGATACTTAAGATTGCTCAAATCCCTAATCTCAATAAATCAAAGGTTTGGATAAAGAATAATATAGGGTATGGATAATATTTGGGATATAAATTGGTGTAAAATGAAAAATAAACAAAACAAATAAATTAAAATCCTAAGTGTGGTTAATCACTATCCCAACCATCCCATGAATAAGACTCATATCATAGAATAACTCACGCTTTAACACTTGAAACACACGCTTTAGGTAGACACGAATTATACTCAACAAGATCTTAATCAAAGAATATCCTTTAGTTGGCGTTCCCATAACGTTCAACTCCCATTCAATCCATAGATATAATATACAACAACTAGTGGTGATATCGACCACTTAATAGAAAACTTTACATAAGTTGGTAAAAACAAACATCCAACTTTTCCTTTTTTCTTTTTCTTATTTTTTCCATTTTTTTTTTTTTTTTTTTTTTTACTTGAAACATAAACATAGATGTGTAAAATTTCACCACATCACTATAATGATAACTCTGGATAATTTTTTCATACTTTTCATGACTTCAGAAATAACGGTAATAGTGAAAGTAGTAAACACACGAAAAATAAGCTCAAAGATATAAAATATTTACTTTCACTCCAATTGCATTGTGCAATTTCCCGACCTAACCAAAGATAATGAATTACGCACGTGAACACAGGTAATGTAAGGAAACACACTTTGCCTAAAGCAATTAACCAACCACATATTTTAATCTACAGGGTAGGCTAAGGTGTAAGGGTGTAACGAAACATTTTAACAAAGGTGTAAGAAACGAAAGGAATGGCTCTGAGTGTTTTTCTAGGGGTATCTTACTCTAAAAGTGAGAGTAACAAAAGTGTTTATACAGGGGTTAACTAACCAGTGTAGTTAGCTAATAACACATAACATATAAAGGCTATTTGGGTGTAATCCTAGAAATTTACCAATTTAGACAAGTCATTCCAATTATATAAAATAATACTTATTATGGTGGTCTCGAATAGTATACAAACCAAGTTCTAAAGTTTACAAGTCACCGGCACCCTCATAGATTTGTGAATTTTGAAAAATCACAATTTTTGAAAATAACGTTATGTGTGCAGCTATGCAACTTAGATCTCAAATAAAAACATGCTAAAAATTTTAAATTTTGATATATTAAGCACATTTTAAGCATATTTTTTGAAAAAGTTTAGGACAAGTAAGTGTTCTAATTCTCCAATCCCCCCACTTAAGTTAAACAACGTCCTCGTTGTTTGTATAAAAGGTTAAAAACTGGAAAATAAAAGAATTAGAACAGAAAAACTCCCCTGAGATTTGCTCGGTATGATCCTCCATTAGTATAAGAGCAAAAATCATCTTTCTTGTGGATGAGAACTTTTAAGCTTCATATTTGATGTATCCACAGGAATCTATAATACCACCAAGACTTTAAACACACCTAAGCTAAGAAGGTTCAAACTTGCATAATACATTAGTAGTTAGTAAAAATAAAAATTAAAAATTAAAATGAAAATCATCAGGTCAGTCGATGCGCCGTATCTTATGGAAGAAGATACGCCGTATCGAGCCTGGAACAAATACGGATCAGAATAGAAGATGCGTCGCATCCTTAACCAGGGATGCGCCGCATTAAAATAAACTGATAAAAAGTTTTTAAGTCGAAAGCAAAAATGCAGAAAATAAAATAAGATATGACCAGTGCAGGAGATGCGTCGCATCTCAGGATTGAGATGCGCCGTATCCTCTGCGGGCCAGACTGACTCGATACAAAATCAGAAAATAAAATAAAAGATAAGCATGGGTTGCCTCCCACGAAGCGCTTGTTTTTGTTCGAGTCACGAGCCTGACTCCACCCTTATTTACTGTGTAATAGGGTGTTGTTCCCCCCACTTGGGATCAAATACGGGTGATAGTAGCAATAAACACGAAAAGAGTGTAAATTTGCTAGTAAAGATGGAAGAAATAAATAAAGATCATACCTTGGCAACATGTGTACATCTTTCCTATCCTTACCCGGTTTGGTTGATAAATTAGATGACTTGACCATTCCATCTGAAAGAGTAGTGTGTTGAGGAAAAATGAGTCTCCTTTCTTCTTGGTTAGTCTCTTTGGTAGTAAGGCATCCCTTGACTTCCGCAGAAGATGAGAAAGGGTCTTTAGCAAGTAAAAGTTTGAGTTCCTCTATATCCTTCATAGGGTCGAAATCATCATCTTCATCAATCATAGCAATGTTTAAGAGCTCATCACCAAACTCTTCCTCGAGCTCCACCAAAAACGGGTTGATCACAGGTGCTTCATGTGCTTCAATAGGTAGTGTAATAAATTTCACCTCATCATTCTTTTGTTTTGCAACCTGTTTAGGAAAACTAGCAAGATTATTAGTAACGGGATTAATAATATTAAATAAATTTGTACCACTTTGTGTTGTAAGTGACTCCAATTCATCTTGTGAATCTCCATCTTCAACTAGTGGTCTTGCAATTTCAGCATCGTCCCGAATTTCATCCTTAAATAAGTAATCCCAGATTTCTTCAAAATCCCTCGTTGGGTCAAAATCTGGCTTATCCGTCCCACACCTAAATACTTCCGTTTGTTGTGGTAATGCTATGCTATCGTACGCAATAGCATCAAACTTTTCAATATCAGAATACTCATTATCTTCATCCGAGGGAATATTATCATGGTGTTTTTGATATGATGAGAATATATCTTCCACCTCGGGTGGAAAATCACAAGTAATAGCACTATACACCATTGTCCCACATTCATCTTCATTTTCATCATAAGCACTTTCGGATGAATAAGCTTCTTTGTAAACAATTGCCGGATTTTCATTCAAATCAAACACTTGTGACTCTTCTTCATCTTGGGCAACTTCCGGAGAAATAACATCATCAATAACTATTGCCGGAAACCTAATTGCACCAAAATCGTATGATTCTTCTTCATCTTCATCATTTGATAAAGTCCAAGTGTGTCGAAATGGCAATTTGTTTCTTTCTCTCCCTGACTTTTTCTGCTTCAATAACAAGTATTCTTCCAACGTGGGTTCTTTATCCATGATGACTTGTGCACCATATCTTGCTCTTTCCCAATCGTAGATCCCATTATTGCTCAAGGCTCTTTCCTCTTCAAATCTGATATATTCTTCCATTGTAATATCCGGATTGTCCATCTTCCTGAAATAAAACTTACTCGTGCAAAAGAAGAGTGAAACAATCAAAGTAAAATAAAAGCTGCTGATATTTGCTGTTGATGCGCCGTACCCTATAAATGGGATACACCGTATCTTAATAAGTTAAAAATAAATCAGACTTTTATTCAGAAAAGAAATACGCCGCGTTCGATAAATCAAATGCGCCGTATGTTTAAATAATCAAAAATTAGTTATACTTATAAAAATTTTAATGCGCCGTATCAGCAAAAACTAATACGCCGTTACTTCGTTACGTTTCAAAATATAAGATTTTTGATTATTAGTAAAGATGCGCCGTATCGACAAAATCGATGCGTCGCTTCTCGTTATTTAATTAATTCGAAAACTGTTTTTAATAATTAATGCGCCGTATCTGTAAAAACAGATGCGGCGTATCTCGTTAGGGTTTTGAAAAAAATTCTGATTAAAAACAAAACACGTCGTATCTAGGGGATAGATGCGTCGCACTCGAATTATTAAATAAGATGCTGTATAAAAATTAAAAACGCAATGCGCCGTATCTGAGAAATCAGATGCGCCGCATCGTTTGAATCAGCAGAATACAGCAGACAGTAGAATGTAGAAAAATAAAGAAAAATAAAAACAAAAAACAAAAAGAAACACAAAAAACAAAAAATATGCAAATAATACAATGAATGCAAATTAACTAATACACAACAGGGTTAGCGGTTAGAAATTAAAACCTAATTAAAATACTAATCAAATTAACAGATAATAACAATTCACTCCCCGGCAGCGGCGCCAAAAAACTTGATGCGTGCGTGCGTATGCTCTAATTTATACCCACGGTATGTCGTTGTGGTTTTAGCAGTATTCAAGTTTTAAATTTATATTTAGCCGACTTATCAATAACACAAACACTTTAACGAGCAGTGTACCCGGTCAGTATGAATATAATGGTAAGTAGAGTGTCGATCACTAAGAGTGGAACGTATTATCTAGTTATCCTAATCAGTATTTTAATATCTTAAGTTAGCTATACAACCTAATCTAACGCAAGGGGTTCAGCCTGAGAGACTGGCACGGTTTGGTTGCAATTAAATAATAAACTAAACTAATAGGCACGAATCAGCGAATAGCACACACGTACACAGATAAATACTCGAGACAATAAGAAGACCTGTCCTGATAGTTAAGTAGCTTGTCACTTGTTTTATTGCTAGTTTTATATGAAGTGTATAGTTCGATGCAACGCACCGAGATTAAGTCCTTTCTCGTTGGTTCTAATCTTATCGGCGAGTAAACCCTTAATGATTACTTATGACTATCCTATTTATCTTTCTTCCTACTTTTCTACAGACGATAGAATGCATAGGCGATCTAATAAATAGGCGAGGGCAGAGGCATGGCGACCCGATCAACGCTCAGCTAGACACAGAGGTTATCAATGCACTAATAAAAGTCACCAAAGACATCAACATATAAACTTTAATTAATGGGAAAGCAGTTTTAAGGGAGTGCAACCTTTCCGTTGTCACATTACACAAGCCACCAATCCTGATGAATTAAAGTTTACTAATACAATAAAACAAAACTACTTAATGAATTGAATACATGCAGGACCTTCTTACAGCTCTTGTATCTTCGTTCAAGGTGTGTCTTGTGCTGCTACTTCGACTGAATTCGTCCTAGGGTTTCTGTCATCTTCGGTCTTTTTCTCTATTAGCCTTCCGAAATTCGTCTGGTCTTGGGGTATTTATAGTTTCTGTCTGAGGGTTAGATGCGGCGCATTGACTTAACTTCGCGTGGGGTCCAAGATTAATATATTCAGGAATATTCGTACACCGCCAGAAGATGCGGCGTAACTCCATCCTTAGATGCGGCGCATGTCCTTGCTGTCTTGGATCGTATCTTGTGAAATATTGATAGTGATGCGCCGTATGTAATAAGCAAGATGCGGCGTATCTGGAGCAGAATGTCTTGATCTTGTACATTTCAGTAGATTCTTAACTTCTTGCATGTTTTGCTCCATAATTAGTCCAAAATCGCCAAGTTTCACATTATACTTGTTTTTACCTGAGAATTACAAAAGTAAACATTAACGTATCAATTCTCATTGATAATATAATAAAACAAGTCAAATAAATAGGATAAATGACGGTAATAAAATGTACTTATTTGAGTTCATCAAGTGGTGACCACAAAAACAAATGAGCAGGGTATTTCAAAGTCCAGTACAATGGAATCTATTGAACCCTGCAACAGTAACAATATATATAAGTATCTCGCTGTATTTTGGCTTCTTACTGGTTTATTCGTTTATTATTGTAACACGCTAAGTAAGATATATTGTTAAAATATATTAATTTTTAACATATTCGTAACTTCATAAGTGTTGAGGTGCTTACAAAAAAAATTAGAAAGACTATATTCTGATATAGCATGTGGGTTTGATGTAGGGTTACAAAAAAAAATTAGAAAGGCTATATTCTGAAACAAATACTTATTACCTTCACGGAAATCATCTGACCTGTTGTAGCAAAGATCCGGATCATAACCGTTGAACTGGTTGCTCAAGTCTCGGTTTATAAAACATGATCGATATGTATGTAGCCTGTCGTGACGGGAATCACCAAAATCACAAAAGTAATAATAAATGAGGTGAGCTGCATAAAAGAAACAAACACTACTTACCCTGAGCTCCAACGCACCTTCGGTGACTGTTGTTCTGTGAAAACGTGGTACCGATTCCTCCATCCTCAGTACTACAAATAAAAGTTTGAAGCAATTCCCAGATTCTAATATACCTAAGAACATAGATAAGAACAATGCTATCGGTCAGTTGCATCATATATACAGCAACCAACAAATATCAAATTAGTATTATATGTCACCTCTAACAGCCGTGTTCGCATGTTTATTAGCAGAAGCTAATAATTGGAGATCCTTTTGCAACAAACCAATTTCCTGTTTAAATCCAAAAACAACAGTTATTTCATATTTCATTATAGCTCAATAGCTGTCGTTAAAACAAACTGGCATTTAAAGAATAACATGTACAACAAATAACAATGATTAGTCACAAACACTAAAAACCAAATATGAACTGATTCAAATTGGAAGCAAAGATACGCATATATACCAAGTGTTGGTATTGGTTATACTTTAGTGTTTATATAGACTTTAAAAACCACATAAGCTCATTTAACTAATAAGCAAATAAGCAATTCCAAACACCCAAAACACATCTACACAAAATCACGAAAACAAATGCAAATTCCAATATTAAAGAATAGCATCATCATCAAACCTGTAAAACTCATCAGCATCATCAAACTTGTAAAACTCATCAATATCATCAAAGTTATATATCAAGCTATTGCAATGGTCATCTTAAAACTGTCTAGTAGTTAGTTGCTAACCCGTTCGCTAAAACTATATGCATACATAACAACCATATTTAAGATCCTTCTCCTATAATTATCATATCCTATGGTTGCTACATGAATCGCAAATTTTTCAAACCCATTTGATGTCCATCGAAACTCATATCAAAAGCATAAAACAAAAACGCCGAAATCAATATAAAAAAAAATCAATAGAATTAAAACAAAGAAAAGATCGTACCTTTGGGATAATTATCATATGATCATTCGTGGAATTGATTTTGATTTCGATTTTTAGGGTCAGTTTAGTGGTCGGATCTAGAAGAAGCAAAAGTAGATGTGATGTAGTGACAATCGGTAAAAAAAAAACCGGAGTTCTTTGGATTTTGTATTTTTGATGTTGTGTTCTTGATGAATGTTGTTAGATCTGATGGGAGTTTGTGGGAGGGAGTAGAGAAGACGCAAGAAGGTTCTGGGTGTATGTTTTTTAGGTTTAGGTAGATATATGTAATGAAAAGTCATTATAGTGTCATTAAGTTTTTTTTTTTAATCAATGAACAGTTGCCGGTACAGTAACCCAAAGATCATTAGGCAATTTTTTACCCCCATGAACAGTTGCCCGTACAGTAACTTCCCACCTTTTCATCCACACATTTGGGGCAATTAGCTTGCTAAGCCCCTTTGATCATTAGGCAATTTTTTTCCCCCACACTAGTACAAAAATGGGATTTAGTCACACATGCTTTTTTTCGAACAGCCACACAGTCGCCTTTTTATGTGACTAAATGTACCAGAATAAAATAAATAGCCACACTTGATCCGACTTGTGTGCCATTTCGGAATTACATCCGAGGCTACAGCCACACATTTGAATATTTTCGTGACTATACGTATCTGGTAAAAAAAAATTTGATTTTTTAGTCACTTATAATTTGGGACGTGTGACGGATACAAATAAGGTTGAAACATTAGTCACACTATATATATACATATGTGACAAATATATGTCACGCAATTGAAAAGTGTGACCAAAATCCATATATGGTCACACGAAGTAATTGTGTATGTGGCTAAATCATATGCTCAAGTTTGTCACACATTATTTAAGCGTGACTGCTAGTTTTTGTTGAAAATTTAGCCACATATGAATTTGAAATGTGTGACAACTGAAAAGTAAGTTTGAAGCATAGTCACGATATGCATTTAAAAGTGACAAATATATGTCACACACTTGAGATGTGTGACCAAATGTCATATATGGTCACACTAAACCATAGGCATACATGATTAAGTGTGACCAAAATTCGATACAAATAGTCACGTAAGTTAATATGTGTGTCTAAAGTTAAGTGTGTGTTTGCCTGCCAATTCCTAATGTGTATGGTCACACATTTAATTGTAGCACAATCATGTGACTATAGGCAATAGTCAAATTTTGTCACACATTATTTAAGTGTAGTCACAATTCGATACATATGGTCACACATTTCTGATAACTTATGAAATAGTCAAAAATTTAAAAATATCAATGTTTTGGCTCGATTGTAAGCATTTATGTAAGCATATTTTGTCAAACTATACATTCTAGCAGTAATAAACTTAATACATTCTAGCAGTAATAACTACACATGTTTATCTCATAAGCAGTAATGACTATACATGTTTAAGTCAAACTATACATTCTAGTAGTAATAACTATACATTCTATTTCTTGTCCTTGGGTCCTAGATACTCTTCCATCTTCTTGAGCAGTTCATATGCCATGTTATCATAATTAAGCTGAAGCTTGAGTATTTTCTTCCCACGCAACATCTGATGTAGAATGTCTTTGTGAAACTTTAAAGGGTAATCCTTTTCTACAAGCATGTGGATCACCAACTCATTCACAGTTAAAGCATGTACTCCACATCGTTGAAAAATTTTCCATTCTTTAACAGTATTGTGCGTTAGTCTTCTCCAACATTCATCTTCATGATTTGGTTCAAACATTACCTTCAAATAATTCCAGACTTCTCTATCATAAGCTTGTTCTGGTGTCTTATTACCAAATCTTTGTTTGAGTAATTTCCATAGAGCTATCATATCTCGTCTATCAAAATCATGAACCATGTGAAGAAAGCTTACAAACCTTCTAGAAGAACCATCATGCCTCTTAATATCGTAATAAATTGTTTCCCAAAAGTCTTTAAGGCAAACTGCTAAGGGGGTGAAGGTTCAAAAGTCTTTAGATATTTGATTAATTAAGTACGACATTACAATTGTATATTCTGTCCAGTTATATACATTCGAGTTTAATTCAATTTGAAATTTCTTGTGTTTTTTAATATTGTTTTATATATAATATATATACTCATTCCAGCAGCACTAGCATAGTACTAGCAACAGTAACTCTGCTTCAGCAAGACTACCTTAGTACTGCTAGCAGTAGCAACTCTGCTCCAACATTATTGGTCACTCTTTGTTTAATTCGATGTGTGACTAAATAGTACCAAAGGCCACACAAAATAAAAATTCATGTGACCATTGGATGAACAATAGTCACGCAAAATACACAATTCTTCACTTTACACAGCATATGGTCACACTTATTAACAACTTTGGCCACTTTATGCTTAATTGTATGTGACTAAATACCCAAAACAAGCATCTTTGTGTGACTAAATATTATACAAGGCCACACAAACATAAAATTCAAGTGGCCATTGGATGATCAATAGTCACACAAAATACAAATTTCTTCACTTTAAACAGCATATGGTCACACTTATCAACACTTTTGGCCACTTAATGCTTAATTGTATGTGACTAAATAACCAAAACAAACATGCTTTGTGTGACTAAATATTACAAAAGGCCACACAAACATAAAATTCATGTGGCCATTGGATGATCAATAGTCACACAAAATACACATTTCTTCACTTAAAACAACATATGGTCACACTTATTAACACTTTTGGCCACTTTATGCTTAATTGTATGTGACTAAATACCCAAAACAAAGATGCTTTGTGTGACTAAATATTACAAAAGGCCACACAAACTAAGAATTCTATGACCATTGGATGATCAATAGTCACACAAAATACACATTTCTTCACTTAAAACAGCATATGGTCACACTTATTAACACTTTTGGCCACTTTATGCTTAATTGTATGTGACTAAATACCCAAAACAAACATGCTTTGTGTGACTAAATATTACAAAAGGCCACACAAACTAAGAATTCATGTGACCATTGGATGATCAATAGTCATACAAAATACACATTTCTTCACTTAAAACAGCATATGGTCACACTTATTAACACTTTTGGCCACTTTATGCTTAATTGTATGTGACTAAATACCCAAAGCAAACATGCTTTGTGTGACTAAATATTACAAAAGGCCACACAAACTAAGAATTCATGTGACCATTGGATGATCAATAGTATACATTTCTTCACTTTAAACAGCATATGGTCACACTTATTAACACTTTTGGCCACTGTTTTTTAAATTGTATGTGACTAACTCGAAAAAAACAACACACGATGTGTGACTAAATCATCACAAACGTCACATTTATTATATTTTCGTGTGGCCATAGGATGGGAAATAGTCACACATACTGATGAATCCAACAAAACTTGTGCCTAATTAGTCACACATATTTGGGTTTTGGTCACTCTTTTTCGATGAAAACGGCCACAAACTAAACAATGTGACCATATGATACCTACGGTGGCGCGACTTTTTGTCACACACACCCAAAAAAACGTTTGTGACTATATGCATATAGTCACGCATTTCCAGTGTGACGATAGGCAATATCTGTACCAGTGCCATGAACAGTTGCCCGTACAGTAACTTCCCACCTTCTCATCCACACATTTGGGGTAATTAGCTTGCTAAGCCCCTTTTTTGCCCAACCCACCATCCTGGGAAATATATATATATATATATATATATATATATATATATATATATATATTATATATATATATATATATAATATATATATATATATATATAAAATCTATTGTTAATGAGCATATCAACATGAATCTAAACATGTCACTAAAACATTTTATGCTAACAACTTCTTTTCAAAATTGTTTTGTCTACAAAACCGGTTTTTCTTTTAAAAACAATCGCCTTTTTCGACTATAGTATATCCTTCAAGACTATGATTAATCTTTACACATTTATAATAACAAACTCATTTTATTTTATTTCCATATTTTTTTTAACCAGAAGCATAGTGTTAGAATGCATATCTAAGCAAGCATACGTGCAATTCTGACTGGAGAAAGTAACACATTGTTGAAAAAAATAGAAAAAAAGGATAAAATTTTTTTTTTTTTAAAAAGTAAAAAGAAAAAACACTATAAACTCTATTTTTTATTCTCTCATGTTAACATATTGTGAGATGGAGTGACTTAGTTGGTCTCATATTTTTCCTAATGCCGGCCCCACAAATTCATTTACTTTTATCTTATTGGTTAAACATAACAAAACATAGAAACATAGAGACAAACATTAGAGGATCTTACTCTATAAAACAGATAAAACTATACTTGATCAACTAGGAACCCCAAAGAATAATGTGTACTAAACTCCAAAACCCATTCCTAGTTATTCCTTAATCCTAATCGGTACAGTTTTGGTTTCCTGGTTAATCAACTTCCATTTAGGGGTGGAGTCAGAAAGTTACATACGGTCGAGGGGGCAAACTTTGATGATTTTTAGAAACTACAATACAAATTGGTTCGTTAGGAGGGAAAATTACAAAAATAGTCAGATATTTTAGAAATTTTGCACTACAATTTTTGCCCCGTGCCCCCCTCCTATCTCCGCCACTACTTCCATCTTAAGCGTACTTACATGCCAAGTAAACTTAAGCTTTGAGCTGTTATCCTAGTCCTAATCTATTTACCATTAACAAGTTCCAGTTTACTTCCTTAAACACAATTTACTAGCATTATCAAGTGTATGAAGTATGAATATTGTGTTAGTTTTAATGGACAAATATTAATGTATGTATGTCTAGAATCGAACTCGGGACCACGGGATTGCACACATTACGTATGAGGAATTAATGTATAATAATTAATATATAAACCGTTATGTATTTAATTTTTGAAACACAAAAATAACGACTAATGGACGTTAAGTAATTAACGGAAAATGACTAATGACCGTTAGGGAATAAAGGAAGGACTATAGATGAAATTAGAGGAACAAGAAGATTCCGGAATCCTTGGGGATTGTAGGAACCGATCGGCCATGGGCTTGTATACCCAACCCATTGGCAACTTGTTCTCCAAGATTTCTCATCTATAAATACAAAGGCTAGGGTTGTTGTTTCAACACTCTTGCACTCTTTCTATAACCCTGGATCTTGTTTCTCTTCTTCTTTTTGTCTTGATCAATCACACAACCCTTTGGGTTAGTCGATCCAACTTTTTGTAAACAAAATTTGTTTGGTTTATTTTGTGTTTAAAGATCTAGCAATCTCATTAGTTCGGTTATAGTACGTGTGTACAAGATTGTGGATATTAACTCACTATAGTTAATATCTTGGATTGAGATACAAAAAAGGTAAGGAGTATCTCGTTAATCCGTTCTTGAAAAAGATTGAATAAGATTGAAGTTTGATTCTTGTTGTGCTAGAATCAAAAGGTACGTTCTCTTTATGTTTCGGTTATTCTTTATGTGTTAAAATTATATCATACGCTTCCGCATATGTGTATGACTAATATATGAACTAGTCATGATTATTAAATTCTAACAGTGGCATCACGAGCCGTTTTAACATGTAATTAAATTACCGAAACACATAAAAATCGAATCTTGGATTAGGTTTTCATGTTTATCGATTTTTTGGGTTTAAAAAAAAATCGAAACCCTAATTTTTTAGGGGGGACCGATGCCCTTGATAATTAAAAATTAGTTTTGTAGTTTTGAAACACTAAAATTGTAACATGTTTATGTGATTAAGTGCGTATCTTGTGACTTGTAATTAATCCATGAGGAAACATGCATGTTTATCATGGATTAGGATTTGATTAATTGTTAAGTTTATTTTTTCACATGTAATTATGATAAATCTAAAATTGGAGAAGACCTCAATTGATTATATTAATGAATCTACTTATGTGCTATTTGGTATATGTTTGCTAAGACTAACGCAATCGATTCGTCGATGCATGTGGCTCTACCTACCATTGTAGGAGATAATCTTAGTTAAATATATGCATATTAAAAACATAGATAGATTATTAATAGGTTTTATCAACAAGTTTGCATGTGGCTACATGATTTAATTGTTAAGATTATGTGTATTTATTTGGTTATTTATTTTTTATTAATTACTTTTTTTTTTTTTTTTTTAATTGTATGACAAGATTTTAAGCAAAAAAAAAGGTAATTTTTGAATAGAAAATAAATTGACTAAATAACTATGAAACTTGATGTGATAAATTATACATATTGAAAAGTCTTATGTGCCGACAGTGGTTCGCTTCGCACGGTAATTTGCTCCCAGGCGAGACTAGCAATATTATACTTTATAACATGTTTTTAAGACTTAAAATCATAAACTTTTAATTGAGTGATGAGTTTTGTACCAATAGTGTGAACGGCTCACTGATGCGTGGTTTTGCGACCTTACAACAGGTTTTACCTCTCGAGGGATCTCAAGAGGCTTGCAATCCCCACCAGGCAGTGTACCTGACCGATGTAGTATAGTGAAGTGGCAAGTACCGGGGGATTGATCGTTCTCTAGGGGAATAGTGTCGTTAGGATTGAAAAACTACTTTAATAGGTCTAAGGGTGAGGGAAGATTCTTTTTTGTATTTTTATATTTTTATGAAAGCAAGTAAAATCTCGGGTTTTGAAGGAGTGGGCGGAATTAGTTGCTAGCCAACTAACCCAAATTACTACAAATGCAAATAAAATAAAATAATGAAAATGAAAAGTTTGTGAAACTTATGTGGAGAGAAATGTGTTTACTTAGATTTCCTTACTCCCTAACTATCTTTTACCGGTTGATTAGTGTGTATTAATTGCGTGGATGACGGGTGTATTCCTTAATATCAATCGTGGGGTGGCGTACGTACTTCCCCAACTCTACAAGCTCCTACTTCACTCCTATGTCGAGCCGGCTAGGAAGCTCCTAACATGGGATCACTAGAATTCGCTCATGCATTAAATACAACCATAAAAACCTTAGTACGCATTGGTTCATGTTTCTTAAGACGTTCAAGCAAGTTACCGTATAGGAAGTTAGCCAGTTTTCTTAAGCCTAACATCGATAAACAATCATCCAATACAATTAATAACACACTAACAACTAATAATCAAAAGCTAGGTTTCATTAGATCTAAGCAAACACAAGATAAATCTAGCCTAGCATGTTAATCAAAAGACAAGAACAAGTTATAATCAAACAACACATAGACATATTGAATGATTAAATGATAACTTATCTTCAATTAAACATGAGAGATCCAAGGGTATGAAAACCCTTAAAAATGGTAGAAATTCGTCTTAGGGTTTCTCCTCACAAAGTTGCACACTTAATGACAAAAAATTGCAAAACTATATATAGAGTTTAAGGGCTGACGGCGTCACGTTGTAGATCCTGACACCGTCACCTCGCCGTGTCTAGGGTTCCCGGATGGCCTTCTTGACGCCGTCCCTCTTTGGTGCTCCAAAATCCGCTCTGGTCTATCAAGGGGTGACGCCGACAGAATATGGCTTGACGCCGTCACTCTTTAGCTTAAACCGTGATGGCCTTGATCACTTCAAAGGGTGACGCTGTCAGACTTTCCCTTGTAAAATTCTCTGGCTTATCATGAGTAATTTTCATATCCACCTTTTTTTCCAAGCCGTGACGCCGTCTGGAACAATCCCTGACGCCGTCAAAGGTACTTTTCCAGTCGATTTTGAGACTTTGTCGTTTTCTTCACTTTTATGCTCCAAAAACGTTCAAAATGCTTCCTTTTCCAGATTTCTTCTCCAAAGTACCTAAAATGACAAAAGGAACGATTTAGGGCAATATTTGATCAAATAAATACGATTTAGGGCTTAAATGACCCCCTAAAAGCAGTACACTTTTCGCTTCATCAAATACCCTTACACTTGAGATTTGCTTGTCCTCAAGCAAATGCGCTTTTATTCAAATCAAAATACAAGTTAGGGGTCATTTAATGCTAATATAAAAGTAATTACAACAATTAGTCGTTCCACTTTAATCATAATAAGCACGGAGATTACATACTAGCACCTCACAAGTAGTGTTTAGATACTCACATCTCTCAGGTGTCATCAAAATAAATCTCATAAATGAAAACGGATAATATCTCTCACTACCTGTCATAGCAAATAGATTACCATAGGCTTGGGAAAGGATCAAAAACCTCCTCCACTAGGCGTAAGCACCTAAGATAAACTATCAAAGAGGGCTTTTACATGGGTTATAACGTGAGGTGTAGGGATATGATAAACACGGTTTTGTTGGATAAGGGATATTTTACTGGTGGCGAGTTAAAGATCTTAGTCAATTACATGTACAATATGGCGTTGCTAAGCCAAGACTAGACTCGACTTAAGCTAAAAACAAAAACATAAAATAAACATAAAATGAAACGGGATGGTAGTCCGTATGTTTTTTCTACTTTTTTTTTTTTTTTTTTTTTTTTTTTTTTTTCATACACTCTTGCCCTACCATCCAAAATAATACATCATAGGGGCGTTGCATTCCCCTTACACTTGAACTTTTACATAACTTTACAAATAACTATTCTAATGACTCGAATTAAGATAATTGAAAAACTTGGAGTACTTTTAAAATATTTAGCACATATGGGGGTAATAAACGATGTTCTTCCCCATTACTCCATTACACTAGTACTTTACCCACGAGTCCCAATCGTCCCAAAACAATATGTACAAGGATATGACTCGACTTAGCAACCATGTAATCAATTAGATAATTAACTTGGGTTTAAACAAATGTTGTCACAATAATGCACTAAAAATGAGTGCATACAAGGTAGGCTAAGGCGATTTGGGTGTACATTTAAGTGGGGTGTAAACAAATTCTTACTTTAAGTAAAATGCTTAAAGTTAGAAACGAAAAGATAGGCTCTGAGGGGTGTACTAGGGGTATCGTGTACTAAAAATGAGTACAACGCAAAGGGTGTGGGAGAATTACTTGACCAATGTAGCCAAAGTAATTATAACAAAAGCACAGGTGTAAAACAATGGGTTAATCCTAATGCCTCTTATCATGTAGTAAATCTAACTACACGAATGTAGTCTCACTTGTGGTCTCGGAATGGTCCTAACGCAAGTTCTAGAATCTAAGTGCTACCGGTACACACATCATAGCATAAATGCTTTTCCTACCAATTCTAGGGGCGAACCTCACATATTTGGGGGTGGAAAATTTTTTAGTGGTACGGTTTTTGTGCTAGTCATATAACTCCTATCCATGAGACGCTCATTAAGATCAAAGTTTCACTCCTAAATGTTGTAAAAAATTTTAAATTTGGCACTAAAATTGCCCTAACAGGTATTTCTCTCAGTTTTATTACACATTTACCATTAAACAAACAAAAATCAAGCGTAATAGCATTCTCTAAAGTATCGTACTTTTACCCCCCCCCCCCTTACACTTAAGATGAACATTGTCCCCAATATTCAAATAACAAATGTAAAAGTAAATAAGGTAAAAGAATGAAATCAAATACTCCCCTGATTCGCTCGGTGGATAAAGAAGTAACATGGTTAGATCTTCTTCCAAGGGAAAGTAGAAGCTCCAAGGCTAATGCATCGCCATAAGCTTGATTCCACATACATCTCCTTGTCCAAAATAACCTGTTAAACCTGAGAAAACAAACACGAAAACCTGCATAACATCGGCGGGATAAATTCTATATATAAGGATATAATTCTTGTGGAATGATAGTTTTGCAGATTCCTGGAGTTTATAAGTTAGAGATTTAATAAAAACTTTTTATGAAAACAAAACTTTCAAAAATTTCAGAAAATTAAAATCTGACGCCGTCAGGTTGTAAATCCTGACGCCGTCAGAAGTGATCTGACAGAATTCTCATGTTAAGTTTCCGGAAAATTTCTCGAAAAACCTATACCTTACTTCCTGGAATTCCTGCAAAACATCACTATGACTCGATACAAGCATTTGACTCAAACAAATACGAATATGTATGTTAATTTAATATTATTATGATTCATGTTCATTTGTTCTAATAAACCGATTTGGATTTCCCTTACACTTAACTTTTGCAAAATACCTTTATATGTAGTTAAGACGAAGTTAAAAACAAGATAAAGCATTTTCACAATTTACTTTTGAACATGAATCAATAATAATAAAAATTAAACATACATATGGAAGCAAATAAAATCCAACAAACAAATAAATAAACACATAAAGCAAATAAAGCTTGGGTTGCCTCCCAAGAAGCGCTTTTCTTTATTAACGAGTCTTGTAGCTAGACTCGAAGTCCTTCTACCCTATGTAAGTGAGTTCGTCATCGAGGACGTCTTTAGGGTTAAGCTTGGATTGAAGTTTCCTATTGGTCCGCTTAGTACAATATATCTTTTCAAACTTCTCTCCATCCGGGTCATACAATGTCATCTTAATATGCCATGACCCATCTCCATCTTTGGGTGGTTTGTCCCATTCCCACTTATGATCATCGTCCTCACAAGTCCACTTATTCATCCCTAGGTTAATTGGCAAAACTCCTAGGAACTCAATCATCTTCCTAAAAACTAGAGGGTCTTCAAATGGATCCAATTCGGTGTCCCTAGCCAAGAGTTGTTCTACCGCATGTGTTCGGTTCACAAAGTCCTCTTCTAGGTAAAATGGGCGTTGGGGTCCTATGAAGTCTCCATCAATCCAAGGTCCATATCTAGATGGTCTCCTATTTAACTCTAACCAATGAGGTGTTGGTTCATCACTAGTATCATAAGCATGTTTCTTCACATCATAGACTGACCAAGTATCACCTTCTCCTACCGCTATCTTAGATTCCTTACAATCAATCATAGCACTAGCGGTCGCCAAAAATCCTCTACCTATTAACAAGGGGCATGTAGGGTCGCTAACCATATCAAGTACGTGGAAATCGGCTAAAATGGTTAGTTTTCCAATGTGTACTAACACGTCTTTGACTACTCCAATCGGGTAAGCAACACTTCCATCCGCTAAGCCTATTATTACCTCGGTTTCTTCAAGTTTTCCTAGTTTTAGAGAGGTGTAGAGAGGTAACGGAAGTAGGTTAAGGCTTGATCCAAGATCGGCTAATGTGTCATAAGCCTCCGAATTACCGATCTTGCAAGGTAGAACAAATAAGCCCGGATAATCTAACTTCTTAGGTAGCCTGTTTTGAACAAAGGCGGTCCCTTTTTCGCCTAACTTGAGCTTCTTCTCATCCAACACATCAATAACCGGACTTTCAAGGTGGAGCTCCTTGAATTCATTGTCAAGGTTTTGAGTGGGAGGTGTTTCAACTATGTTGTTGACCAATTTGGGTATCATAACTTCTTGGTCATTTTGAACGACTTGGGTTTGTTTGAAACACGTGCTCATGGAATTGACCGAATAGTATTGTGGACAAGAACTAGGAGACGAAACCGACGAGATGGCGTTGACGTTTAGTTTCGGGTTCTTGACTGTGTTGCTAGGGAGTGCTCCCATTTCTCGGTCATTGAGGGCTTTCAACAAAGTGTCAATCTTATTGGTCATCTCGCTTTGTTTTTGTTTGAAATCGGCTTCAAACTTGGCCAAACGAGCTTCTTGAGATGCCATAAATTGAGACATCAATCCTTCAAAGTTATTGGTACTACCATTGCTGGAAGGATTGTTGTTGAAAGTACGGCTCGAGTTGGAACCGCTTGATTGAAAACGATTAGGTGGGTTGGAAGAATTGGTTTGTTGTGCGTTTTGGTTTTGTTTCCACCTAAGGTTTGGGTGATTTTTCCATGAGGGGTTGTATGAATCACCGTAGGGGTTTGGCTCGGGTTTGAAAGTGTACCACTTGTCTCCCGCTCCGTCGGTACGCGAGGATGCGTAGTCCACAAAAGCTTGTTCGGGGAGTTCCATGCAATCACGAGTGTCGTGGGGACCACTACATAATTCACATGAAGAAGTGATTTTGTTCACTTGGCTTGAAGGTTTAGGAGCCTCGTAGAATTTCATAAGAAACTTGACTTGGTCTTCAAGTTCTATGATCTTACGGTCGGAAGTGCTTGAATTGTTCGAAGGCAAAGATATTGCCTTGACTGTTTTATTCAAATCACGGGGGTCACTCCAACTTTCATTGTCATAAAGAGCAAGATCTTCTAGGAGAGCCCATGATTGTTCCGCACTTACATCACGTAGCTTACCACCGGCCGCTTGGTCAATGATTTGCCTTGTGGAGAGATTGATATGGTCATAGAAGATTTGGACTTGGAGCCAAAGTTCTATGCCATGGTGAGGGACTTTTTGGAGTAAGTCCTTGAATCGAGTCCATGCCTCGTAGAGGGTTTCGCCTTGACGTTGTTGGAACATCAAGATATCATTCCTTAGCTTGGTAGTTCTTCCCGGTGGGAAAAACTGAGCAAGGAAACGAGTGGTGAGATCATCCCAAGAGGTAATGGATCCTGCGGGTAGACGCTCTAGCCATTGACTAGCTTGGTCCCGCAGAGAGAATTGAAAGAGACTCAGTCGGGTCGTCTCTCGAGTGGCAACTTCAAGGTCTATGGAATCAACGATTTTGAGAAAGTCCTTGAGATGTTGGTTAGGATCTTCGGAACGAAGTCCATGGAATGCGCATCCGCTTAGCACCAACCGGATGGTGTCGGATCGCAAGGGTGTGACATTGGCTCCTTGAGAGAGCTCAATGGTGTTTCGATAGCCATGGTGGCTAGGACGGGAGTAGTCTCCTAAGGTACGGGCTCTAGGAGGTGGGTGTTGTTGTGGTGGTAGGTTGTTGGGATCAAGGATATTACCTCCTTCCATGATGTCGGATGGTAATGGTTACGAACAAAGAAACGAAGAAAAAAGATAGACTAAAGAAAACCTAGAAAAAGAAAATAAAAATCTCACTAGAAAGGAATCTAGTGAGTAGACCTAATAAAATAAAAATTCAACCTAAACAATAACTATTCCCCGGCAGCGGCGCCAAAAACTTGATGCGTGGTTTTGCGACCTTACAACAGGTTTTACCTCTCGAGGGATCTCAAGAGGCTTGCAATCCCCACCAGGCAGTGTACCTGACCGATGTAGTATAGTGAAGTGGCAAGTACCGGGGGATTGATCGTTCTCTAGGGGAATAGTGTCGTTAGGATTGAAAAACTACTTTAATAGGTCTAAGGGTGAGGGAAGATTCTTTTTTGTATTTTTATATTTTTATGAAAGCAAGTAAAATCTCGGGTTTTGAAGGAGTGGGCGGAATTAGTTGCTAGCCAACTAACCCAAATTACTACAAATGCAAATAAAATAAAATAATGAAAATGAAAAGTTTGTGAAACTTATGTGGAGAGAAATGTGTTTACTTAGATTTCCTTACTCCCTAACTATCTTTTACCGGTTGATTAGTGTGTATTAATTGCGTGGATGACGGGTGTATTCCTTAATATCAATCGTGGGGTGGCGTACGTACTTCCCCAACTCTACAAGCTCCTACTTCACTCCTATGTCGAGCCGGCTAGGAAGCTCCTAACATGGGATCACTAGAATTCGCTCATGCATTAAATACAACCATAAAAACCTTAGTACGCATTGGTTCATGTTTCTTAAGACGTTCAAGCAAGTTACCGTATAGGAAGTTAGCCAGTTTTCTTAAGCCTAACATCGATAAACAATCATCCAATACAATTAATAACACACTAACAACTAATAATCAAAAGCTAGGTTTCATTAGATCTAAGCAAACACAAGATAAATCTAGCCTAGCATGTTAATCAAAAGACAAGAACAAGTTATAATCAAACAACACATAGACATATTGAATGATTAAATGATAACTTATCTTCAATTAAACATGGGAGATCCAAGGGTATGAAAACCCTTAAAAATGGCAGAAATTCGTCTTAGGGTTTCTCCTCACAAAGTTGCACACTTAATGACAAAAAATTGCAAAACTATATATAGAGTTTAAGGGCTGACGGCGTCACGTTGTTGATCCTGACGCCGTCACCTCGCCGTGTCTAGGGTTCCCGGATGGCCTTCTTGACGCCGTCCCTCTTTGGTGCTCCAAAATCCGCTCTGGCCTATCAAGGGGTGACGCCGTCAGAATATGGCTTGACGCCGTCACTCTTTAGCTTAAACCGTGATGGCCTTGATCACTTCAAAGGGTGACGCTGTCAGACTTTCCCTTGTAAAATTCTCTGGCTTATCATGAGTAATTTTCATATCCACCTTTTTTGCCAAGCCGTGACGCCGTCTGGAACAATCCCTGACGCCGTCAAAGGTACTTTTCCAGCCGATTTTGAGACTTTGTCGTTTTCTTCACTTTTATGCTCCAAAAATGTCCAAAATGCTTCCTTTTCCAGATTTCTTCTCCAAAGTACCTAAAATGACAAAAGGAACGATTTAGGGCAATATTTGATCAAATAAATACGATTTAGGGCTTAAATGACCCCCTAAAAGCGGTACACTTTTCGCTTCATCACTCACCCAGTTTTGACAAACTATACCCTAAAATTAATACCCTAAAATTTAAGTCCATGCCATCTAATTATAAGAAACACTTGAAGTTGTAATTTAGCTTAAGTGAGACCTTGACTAGATTACAATGACAAGGTAAATTTCCGTTAATGCGTGAGACCATATATGGAGAATTTGCGGTTTCTAAATTAGTCGACTTAATTAAGTTGTTAGTGAGACCTAGAAACTTAAGGGATGAGATGGGATGAAACATGCTTACTTTGGAAATTTTATTTGGCAAATGTAAATCCCATAATGATCTAGGAGTCGGAATTGTTTGCCGATTATTGTTCGACAGATTACCATATTTTGTACTTTCACTACTAGCAGATCAACTGATGTAGTGAAACTATGTAAATTTGGATCCTAGTTTTCAAGAAAATTCAATGGTTATATGAATATTTCCTTGGGTATTTTATTTTCTTGAAAATATTGTATTATCGAAAATACTAAAATTGAATTTTGTAAATTCTTTTAAATGTATTAATGCAACGTTAAACCGTAAACGTGGGACATTATATTGTTGGAAACTTAATTTACTAGAGTCAACTTTACTAAAAGAATAAACTTAGTCTCCTTTCTATGAGACAGTGAGACTTAATCCTATTCTTTTTCATGAATGAGAAATGTATGATAGGAAAATTAGAATTGTCTAAATTCTAAGAAATAACTCATTGCAAACTTTAATAGTTAAGAAAATTGCACATTTTCTGAGTTATTAAATTAGAAGCTAGACTAATTACTGCAAAATTGGTAAAAGGCAAACTAGCATAATTTATCTAGTTGTTGTGCTTTGACCATTTAAAGATGATACATACCATTGTGGGGATGGTAGACATATTGAGAAAAAATTGCATGCCCAATTTTCAAGTTAATTGCATTGATGGATAGTCCATCATCTACATAGTAGAATACACTCTTTTTAATACCTAAGTAATTGTTATGAATGGGTCTTCTCAAAGGTGTAGGAAAGTTAATAGCACGCTAGTTGCTTTGACTGGTTATGAAACACTTACAATGTTGTCAAATCCAGTGAGAGCATTGTGTTGTAATTACTGAATAGTGAATTATTGTAATGATCTGTAATTCAATGGGAGCTACAAGCTTTGTCATCTTGGTAGTAACCCAAATTATCTCTAGAATGTCTTGAGATAATTACTTTCCAATTGTAGACACTTGTGGTTTTAAGGATAGTCATGTACGTTTCCTTACTAGACAATGTAGTTCTATATCTACTAATTATGCTAATAATCTATGACAAATCATACTGATCACATAAACAAACGAGTGACGTGTTGTTTATCTGATACATGATGTTGTTCCATGCACAAGAAGGAGAAATCTTATATTGGGGGTGTTACTTCATAATATAGATCAATGTATAGAAAATGACCTCTAAATGAGACGTTTTGAAATGTTACCATTCGAAAAATTAAAATCAGAGTTAAACAAGAGATTCAAAGTATAAGGTTATATAGAAAATTTTAAAGCGTATCGAATGATAAAGATAAGATATGAATCCCCGAAGTATGCAATGACTCTAAGATCCATGCATCCACTATCGCCTTAAAACCTGAGATAAACATGCTAAAAAGTGTCAACCAACGGTTAGTGAGTTCATAGAGTTTAGTTGTAAAGCATTTGAATAAAGATTTCACAGCAAAGGCATTGTAAATCCACTCAGTCCCAAGCCCCGCCCATACAAGACTTGCAACCTGTGTGTCTACAACCAACTGCTAAAGTATGATGTATAAAGATTTCCACTGCAAAGGCATTGTAAATCCACTCAGTCCCAAGTCCCGCTCATACAAGACTTGCAAGCTGTGTGTTTACAACCCACTTCTAAAGTATGATTAAGACAGATGTGTATACGAATATATGAGCACTTAATGTAATGAATAACAGCAAACTGAACCTCCTGACTGCGAATAATGTATCAAAAGAATTACTGGATTATATTCACCCAAGGTCAAGAATTTAGGGACACAAGGGTGAGGGGCGTCAGCCCGATAGTTACTATCAATACCTCTCCAACGGATCCTATCCAGGAGTTAAACAGTTGCTAAGAATAATGAGTATATGAATGAGTTTAACCCATTAAGGCACATATCGTAATAAAACTACACATCATGTCCAGAAAGTATAAAGCATAGCGTATCATAATGTTTGAGTATTTGCATCACAATGCAAAATGAATTAGAGAACTTGAATACCAATGCAGAATATATATGATAAACAAGTAAAGTAATTTAAGCATAAATCTCCCCTAAGTAGTTTAAAATGAATATAAAAGAGTAAGAGTGGGGCTACGACTCACCTTAGCGATAAAGGTCAATGTATTGTTTTATCAAAAGTATATCTCAGCTTATTCGCAAGTGCTTATTGGGCTTTAAAGGCCCAATCGATATATATGTGTTTTAGAAACAGTTTCATGTAGCGATTAGATTGTGGTTCAAAATCAACTTTTAAGAGCTTAAAATGGAAGTTTATTTTACTAGCTTGTTTAATGAGCTTATGAAGAATTAGGGTGGTCCATAAAATAGATGTGTTACATGTATGGATTCGATAATAAGTAGCCATTTCTAGTCGAGTAAATGAGATAGTCCAAAAATAAATATGACTTATAAATGTGTTATAAATTTATACGATTCATCATATGGTAAAAATAGGTCTTGAAATGCAATAAAACGAAGATGTATGTGTCGAGTGATGGTGTAGCATGATTTTCTAGCCTTGTATCAATAGGAGGCAATCATGCTATACGTAAAATGAATAATAGAAATGTAAATAATACATAGAAAGTAATATACGTTCGAGTAAAATTATGAACCATGCATGGGACAATATAAACCAAGGGAAGGAATGGAAAAGTGTTCAAAGGACTTACAACACCTTAAAAGGTGGGAGTTAAACGTTCGAATGGTATAGAACAAGGATAGGATTGCACGTCTCTTGCTAATATGATCACCAAAGGATCGAATGGTGTGTTCTAGACCCGAAATATGGCTCGAATGGTTATGTAAATGCTCCTGGTCTTGAGGCTTTTGGCAAAGAGAAATAGAGTGAAAAAAATACTAAGTGTGAAAGGGAGTTAATGAGGAAGTGAAATATGGGTATATATGTACACGTATAAGTGTATATATTGTATTTTATGGTTACTAGTTGGTCGATCAGGAATATGGCAGAGATTTGGAGGACTTTTAGAAGATTTGTACTTGAGTTTTAGGGATATTTGGGGAGGGTTGAGTGTTGGTTTGGTTATATGTATTGAGTGGCATGTATATGTATGTATCGACATACCAAAAGGTCCACATGACTTCTTTAGCGTCTCATATTGTGTGAGAAGGTGAAAATGACGAGGAATAATGTTAAGAACTCATACTCGACCAAAAATAAATAAAAGAGTTAGGGGAATATTAGTTTGGATCGATTTTGGTTAATAAGGGTGAAAATTAAGTGAACTTGAAATCATGTCAAGTACGATTTACTTTGGACCTTGTTAGGTGATCAAACGTTCGAAATAAAATGTGAAACTCGACATCTTGATTCTTTGGTGTGTGAGGCTTCGAATGATGTAAGATGTTACTTATCTTGTTTGTCGAATTCAAGAGAAATCGAGGCCAAGTAAGGGTGATTTGGTCGGGTGAGATATAAGAAATAAATAAAATTTATAAAATTAGGTTGGGCTTGTGAATAGTACCAGGCCTGAAATTTTGGGCCGAGAATTGGTATAAGGATCCGTTTGGTGTATTATGAGTGTGTTTGATTTTCTTGGTCCGCGTATTAGCTCGTTCCAATGTTTGGTGAATCGCGTATCAACGTGTTTGAGTTATTATAATGTAATAAACAAAACGTTCAAATTTTGCTCGTAAAAATGGTTAAGTGAACAGTAATGATGGGTTAATACTAGATTAACGTTCACTAATGACTAGGGAATTCTACGGGTTGCTACAGTACCTGCCCCTTTTCTTGAATCTCGTCCCGAGATTCAGCCTGTGTTATCACTGAAGTTGAATAATGTGATAGAATACTAAGTGTCTAGGGAAAACGTACCCATTATTCGTTAACTGCACCCAAATGACCCAAATAGAAAGCTCTACCGCAAGGTGGACTGAGATGGACGGTTTGGGTTATTTCCTTCAATGGCTAAAGCTAGATTTCCTTGTCTTTGTCGAGGTGCTCTATTCAACCTAGGACACGTATTCTTGAGGTGATCCAGGCTGTTACATTCATAGCATGTCCTTTGATTATTCTTCCTGTTGCCTGCATTCCCCGGCGCTTTACAATGATTCGTATAATGACCCAACTGATTGCAGTTTGTACACTCACGGCAGGGTACAGACCCGGGGTGATGAAAAGCACACCTAGTACACTTAGGGTGTGGACCTGTATATCCTCTCTGACCAGACCCAGTGGCCATAAAGGCTCTTGTTTTCTTGTTGTCAATCATGGGGATCATCTGCTTGTCTGACTCATTTGCCCCTTTCCTTTTATCACCGCTCTTTAAAGTTCCAGTCCTAATCATCTCATCTGTTAGAGTTCCAGCTCTCAGTATTGCACTCTGAATTGTAGACGGCTCAGTCGCTTTAACAGTTCCACGAATTTCGGGAACAAGACCATAGATGTACCTCTCGATTCTCTTTGATTCAGGGGTAACCAGATGAGGAACTAGTTTTGCTAATTCATGAAATCGATCTGTGTAGGCTGCATGACCAGCCCCTACCCTAGTGTGATGCCAAAGTTCACCTTCCAGCTTCTGCATTTCATTGTATGGACAGTATTCCTCTTTTAGCAGTGCCTTAAAGTCGTCCCATGTCATTCCTACAGCTGCTTCTCTGCCTCGAGCTTGAATATGTGTGTTCCACCATGTTAAAGCTTTTCCTGATAGCGAGGATGCAGAATACTTCACCTTCTGATGTGTTCCACAGCTACTGATGTCGATCACTGACTACATCTTTTCAATCCATCGGGTATACTCCAACGCACCTCCTTTACCGTCAAATTCCATTGGCTTGCATGCCGTAAATTCCTTATACGTGCATCCAGTTGTGTTGTTGTTAGTATCATTCCCACCTACACCATTGGTGTCGTCATTTCTGCTTCCGTGGTTTCCCGAGTTGTTGATATGATTGCCAACCTGGGTGATAATAGTAGGAAGCAAGTTTTGAAGCTGTTGAGCGATGATGGCGGCAAAATCAGGATTTCCACCGTCGTTGTTATCGTTGTTACCAATGCCGTGACCACCTCCTCTACCTCCACGTTCACTAGTCCTTCCACCCCTTAGTGTTGCACCTCCTCGGTTAGTGTTGCGGGCTGATCTCCTTGATGCCATTGTCTCTACATGGAAGGACATTTAGCGAACGTCAGAGATGAGGGAAACTGTTGACTTATCAATCTATACTTAATGTCCTCACAAAACCCCATCACTAGCTGTTATCCTAAAGGGGTGCCAATGCCGATTAACGTACGCATGGTTACATATGTCCACGTGAGTCGTGATGCACTTATAATTATGTTGGCCATCATAATTATGCTTGCCTCCTTTCACACGTGTACATATCACCAAGTACACATATCTCGACGTTACTTAAATGGTGAAAGAGTAGGGTGATTATCTCTCAGAAAATCCTCGAG
Source organism: Artemisia tridentata subsp. tridentata (assembly GCA_021014915.2). NCBI lineage: Eukaryota > Viridiplantae > Streptophyta > Magnoliopsida > Asterales > Asteraceae > Artemisia > Artemisia tridentata. The sequence goes on from CP139507.1 coordinate 65,521,811, forward strand.
CAAATTCATCAAATTTCTGCGGCTAAGTGATAACCTTTGTTTAACTTAATCTCATGTCTCATCAAACAAGAACTGTCACAAGATCAAGTTAAATAGGCAGTTATCATTGAGCTCCATACTTTTGATGACTCGACTAAATTATGAGATTTTCCCAATTGTTACAAATACTATAACATCCAACCGCGTGGATAATAATGAGAAGTGTTCTACGTATGCAAGGCGATAGAGATGAGAGTCTCAATGTATATAGTAGTTATAGTCTAGGCACCTAAATGCAACCTAGTTCTCTATAACCAAGTCTCTGATACCAATCTGTAACACTCCAAAATTACCGCAGCAGAACAGTAGTGTCAAGGGGGTATTACTTCATAATATAGATCAAGGTATAGAAAACGACCTCTAAATGAGACGTTTTGAAATGTTACCATTCGAATTATTAAAATCAGAGTTAAACAAGAGATTCAAAGTATAAGGTTACATAGAAATTTTCAAAGTGTATCGAATGATAAAGATAAGATAAGAGTCCCCGAAGTATGCAATGACTCTGAGATCCATGCATCCACTATTACCTTAAGACCTGAGATAAACATGCTAAAAAGTGTCAACCAACGGTTGGTGAGTTCATAGAGTTTAGTTGTAAAGCATTTGAATAAAGATTTCACAGCAAAGGCATTGTAACCACTCAGTCCCAAGCCCCGCCCATACAAGACTTGCAACCTGTGTGTCTACAACGTCTACAACCCACTGTTAAAGTATGATGAATAAAGATTTCCACTGCAAAGGCATTGTAAATCCATGATGAAGCGAAAAGTGTACCGCTTTTAAGGGGTCATTTAAGCCCTAAATCGTATTTATTTGATCAAATATTGCCCTAAATCGTTCCTTTTGTCATTTTAGGTACTTTTGAGGAGAAATCTGGAAAAGGAGGCATTTTGGATGTTTTTGGAGCATAAAAGTGAAGAAAACGACAAAGTCTCAAAATCATGCTAAAAGTTACCTTTGACGGCGTCAGGATTATCCCTGGATGGCGTCATGGCTTGGCATGAAAAGGTGGATGTGAAATTTACTCATGATAAGCCAGAGAAATTTGCATGGGAATTCTGACGGCGTCACGCTTTAATCTGATCAAGGTCGTCACGGCTTAATTTAAAGAGGGACGGCGTCACCCCTAATTCTGACGGCGTCAACCCCTGATAAGCCAGAACGGATTTTGGAGAGCTAAAGAGGGACGGCGTCAAGAAGGTCATCCGGGAACCCTAAAAGCGGCGAGGTGACGGCGTCACACTCCATAACGTGACGCCGTCAGATCTGAAAGTCTATATATAGTTTTGCAATTTTTTGTCATTAGGGTGGAACTTATTGAGGAACTTTGTGTGTGAAAACCCTAAGACGAATTTGGCAGCTTTTTCAAGGCTTTTTGCCTTGAGATCTTCCATGTTACATTGAAGATAAGTTATCAATTAATCATTCAATATGTCTATGTGTTGTTTGATTCTATCTTGTTCTTGTCTTTTGTTTAACATGCTAGGCTAAATTTATCTTGTGTTTGCTTAGATCTAATGAAACCTAGCTATTGATTATTGGTTATTAGTGTGTTGTTAGTTGTATTGGATGATTGTTCATCTATGTTAGGCTTAAGAAAACTGGCTAACTTCCTATTCGGTAACTTGCTTGAACGTCTTAAGAAACATGAACCAATGCGTACTAAAGGTTTTTATGGTTGTATTTAATGCACAAGCGAATTCTAGTGATCCCATGTTAGGAGCTTCCTAGCCGGCTCGGCATAGGAGTGAAGTAGGAGCTTGTAGAGTTGGGGAAGTACGTACGCCACCCCACGAATGGTATTAAGGAATACACCCGTCATCCACGCAACTAATACACACTAATCAACCGGTAAAAGATAGTTAGGGAGTAAGGAAATCTAAGTAAACACATTTCTCTCTATATAAGTTTTACCACCTTTTCATTTTCAGTTATTTTATTTTATTTGCATTCGTAGTTATTTGGGTTAGTTGACTAGCAACTAATTCCGCCCACTCTTTCAAACCCGAGATTTTACTTGCTTTCATAAAATTATAAAAACATAAAAAAGAATCTTCTCTCACCCTTAGACCTATTAGAGTAATTTTTCATACCTAACGAACACTATTCCCTGTGGAGAACGATCAATCCCCCGTACTTACCACTACACTATACTACATCGGTCAGGTACACTGCCTGGTGGGGTTGTAAGCCTCTTGAGATCCCTCGAGAGGTAAAACCTGTTGTAAGGTTGCAAAACCACGCATCAATCCACTCAGTCCCAAGTCCCGCTCATACAAGACTTGCAACCTGTGTGTTTACAACCCACTACTAAATTATGACTAAGACAGATATGTATACGAATATATGAGCACTTAATGTAATGAATAACAGCAAACTGAACCTCCTGACTGCGAATAATGTATCAAAAGAATTACTGGATTATATTCACCCAAGGTCAAGAATTTAGGGACACAAAGGGTGGGGGCGTTAGCCCAATAGTTACTATCAATACCTCTCCAACGGCTCCTATCTAGGAGTTAAACAATTGCTAAGAATAATGAGTATATGAATGAGTTTAACCCATTAAGGCACATATCGTAATAAAACTACACATCATGTCCAGAAAGTATAAAGCATAGCGTATCATAATGTTTGAGTATTTGCATCACAATGCAAAATGAATTAAAGAACTTGTATACCAATGCAGAATGTATTTGATAAACGAGTAAAGTAATTTAAGCATGAATCTCCCCTAAGTAGTTTAAAATGAATATAAAAGAGTAAAAGTGGGGCTACGACTCACCTTAGCTGTAAAGGTCAAAGTATTGTTTTATCAAAAGCATCACGGAAACGGCTCCAACACACGACCTGAATAATAGGGAAGTCTTAGATTTCGATGGTTTAAGCTTGACTTATGTGAACAATGATTGTGAAAGAATATCGGATAACGAATTGGATTGAGATGAGAATGAATGATATGCTTAAAATGCTTAAAGTTCAAAAATAATATTATACATAATATTATCATGTTTTTATGTTTGTTGAATCTGTAAATATTGTCTTTTCAAAAGATGGTGGATGATAAGTTATGTTTATTCGTTAAAATTACATTAAGTAAATATAAACGTAATGTTATTTAAATGAATCGTACGATATGTAGAAAGGACATTTATACAATAGAAATACATAACATAATTTATGTAAATGTTTATAGAATTAAGTTACTGGTTGATCCTGGAATTTATACAAAATTTACACTTTTATCCCTAACGGTTAAATATTTGCACCGTTAGTCCTCGGTTAAATAATATTTATATATTTAGTCCAACATGTTCCAATATTTCATTTTATGACTTATGTTCATTGTTTTATCCATTTCTAACGTTAAGTTACTGTTTTGACATTTTAATACCTAAATCTCCGAATGTTACAATTTTTACCCAAATAGTAAATAGGCTTTGCATTTTTAGTCCAAAATCCTCAAAACTTATATAAATAATTTTCCAAGAGTTTCATAAGCTTCAATTAGCTTATTTAATTTCATAAAAACTGCTTATTTACACAAAGAGCTTATTTTTGGCCTAATGGACTTTTCAATCGAATAATACAAGGCCCATTTAGAGATTTTAATCCATTGGGTTTCAAGTGAGTTTGGGTCTGATCTTAGGCTTATTTTATTGTCCTAAAAATGTTTTTAAAGTGCTTATATCTCAACTTATTCGCAAGTGCTTATTGGCCTTTAAAGGCCCAATCGCTATATATGTGTTTTAGAAACAGTTTTATGTAGCGATTAGATTGTGGTTCAAAATCGACTTTTAAGAGCTTAAAATGGAAGTTTATTTTACTAGCTTGTTTAATGAGCTTATGAAGAATTAGGGTGGTTCCATAAAATAGATGTGTTACATGTATGGATTCGATAATAAGTGGTCATTTCTAGTCGAGTAAATGAGATAGTCCAAAAATAAATATGACTTATAAATGTGTTATAAATTTATACGATTCATCATATGGTAAAAATAGGTCTTGAAATGCAATAAAACGAAGATGTATGTGTCGAGTGATGGTGTAGCATGATTTTCTAGCCTTCCATCAATAGGAGGCAATCATGCTATACGTAAAATGAATAATAGAAATGTAAATAATACATAGAAAGTAATATACGTTCGAGTAAAATTATGAACCATGCATGGGACAATATAAACCAAGGGAAGGAATGGAAAAGTGTTCAAAGGACTTACAACACCTTAAAAGGTGGGAGTTAAACGTTCGAATGGTATAGAACAAGGATAGGATTGCACGTCTCTTGCTAATATGATCACCAAAGGATCGAATGGTGTGTTCTAGACCCGAAATATGGCTCGAATGGTTATGTAAATGCTCCTGGTCTTGAGGCTTTTGGCAAAGAGAAATAGAGTGAAAAAAATACTAAGTGTGAAAGGGAGTTAATGAGGAAGTGAAATATGGGTATATATGTACACGTATAAGTGTATATATTGTATTTTATGGTTACTAGTTGGTCGATCAGGAATATGGCAGAGATTTGGAGGACTTTTAGAAGATTTGTACTTGAGTTTTAGGGATATTTGGGGAGGGTTGAGTGTTGGTTTGGTTATATGTATCGAGTGGCATGTATATGTATGTATCGACATACCAAAAGGTCCACATGACTTCTTTAGCGTCTCATATTGTGTGAGAAAATTAGTTAGGGGAAAATTAGTTTGGATCGATTTTGGTTAATAAGGGTGAAAATTAAGTGAACTTGAAATCATGTCAAGTACGATTTACTTTGGACCTTGTTAGGTGATCAAACGTTCGAAATAAAATGTGAAACTCGACATCTTGATTCTTTGGTGTGTGAGGATTCGAATGATGTAAGATGTTACATATCTTGTTTGTCGAATTCAAGAGAAATCGAGGCCAAGTAAGGGTAAATTGGTCGAGTGACATATAAGAAATAAATAAAACTTATAAAATTGGGTTGGGCTTATGAATAGTACCAGGCCAAAAAATTTGGGCCGAGAATTGGTATAAGGATCCGTTTGGTGTATTATGAGTGTGTTTTATTTTCGTGGTCCGCGTGTGAGCTCGTTCCAATGTTTGGTGAATCACGTATCATCGTGTTTGAGTTATTATAATGTAATAAACAAAAAGTTCAAATTTTGCTCGTAAAAATGGTTAAGTGAACAGTAATGATGGGTTAATACTAGATTAACGTTCACTAATGACTAGGAAATTCTATGGGTTGCTACACGCTATTCTAAATATGACTAATACACATCTAATTCAAGAAACACTTGTTGTTGAAATTTAGCTTAAGTGAGACATTGACTAGATTACAACAACAGGGTGAAATTCCAAGATTACGTGAGACCGTACATGGAAAATTACTGTTTCTAAATTAGATACCTATTAGAACAAGTGTCAATACTGATAATGAGACTACTTTAAATTAAATATTTATGTATTATTGAAATGATATAAATAAATGAAGTAATCTAATTCTACTTCAAATTTGAATATTTATGTATTTTTGGAATGTCATAAATATATGAAGTTATAAATTAACTTGAAATTACTATTGAAGCCAAATTGTGGTGTTCATGATTACTTTAGTTATACATGTTTATACTTTATTGTAAAGTTATAAATATGAAGTCTTTTAAATTGTTACAAGACTTATTATAATATAAAGTAAGACGTTAAGTTGTTATGTCTTATTTATTAAGACATATACAAGAAGTCATTGAGTTGATCAATGATTTATAACGTATAGTGGGATTATAACAGTATATGTCTTCTTGTTGACACATGGACGTGAAGTGACTTAGTTAAAAAGTACTTAAGTTATAAAGCATGCATTTGGCTTGGAAAATCTATTTCACCATTAAGTTGACTTAGATGGTAAATAGGTAAGCCAGAAGGAGTATGAGTTTATCTTACATATTGTTTGATTGTCTCACAATATTAGTTCTAATGAAATACCACAAGTTTGTGGTGTGTTCAGTTAGGAGAATCAATCTCTATTGATATTGTTTGATTAAAGATAACTATAACTTCCTTTCTTCCAAAAGTTATCAAGGTTAGAAAATTGAGTATAGGTTGTATATACTCAATAAGACTCCAACCTAGAAGATTAATAAGACACCATTTATTATGGAATGTGATGAATCACATTAAGTCTTAAAATTGAAGTTCTGAATTTGTTAAACTACTTACGAGTAGCTTATTAACAAACTTAATGTAAGGAACTGTCAATATGTATTTGTAATATCCCAAAAGAGAACAATTTGGGGTTGCACTATTTGCTAAGTATTTATAGATAGTCGATAAATTGCAAAAGGCAAGTGGGAGTTCTTTATCTTGAAAGATAAAATTACAAGATACACAATCTTCTAAAAATACACTAGTAAATGTCATGATGAGGATTAAACATGTTAATGTTAAATCTCGGATGATGGAATTCTCATTCATAGATCCGCAAGGATATCTCAAATATTTGAATAATATGTTGAGGATTATGAGTTACAGGATTATGATAAACCTGTTGGTCATCAAGATGAATTGCAAATATTGAATTTGGCAAATTACTCAAACTATGAATGTGTAGATGCAGTCCATTAAGATAATTAGTTTTTGGAAACTTAATTTATCTTAAACTCTATAGTTAGACTATAGAATAAAGATGAGTTTCTTCATAGGGAATGAAAATCCTAGAGGTTTAAATCTTTGTGAAGAAATCATATGGACAAATTTTGTAAACATATTTAATGTATGACAAGATTATTAATCACACTTAAGCAATTAACTGTATTTGAATATTCTTTCTAGGCACATTAAATGTATAAAGATTATGATTGTCATTCTTAGTTTTATTAATATGAAATTAACAATGGAATATCGAAACTCTTTCTTGAGTAATTACTTGTGCGAGGACGATAAGTAAACAAAAGGAGTATTTGAATTCAAATAATATTTGGAAGTATACAAAGTGCAATAATTCATGAATGGATTAATGCATGCATCTAGGAGATATACTTATGTTTAATTATTAAATCTATATTTTGATTTATAATTAAAATAAGATAATTCCTTAGTATTCCTGAAAGCTAGTGGGAGTGTTATATTTATTTTCTTATTTCAAATATGTTGTATAACATATAGGAAGTAACATTCCATAAACGTTAAATGTTAAGTTTTAGTTTGGAATGAAACTTCACTTGAAAATTTAGAAAATAAACATACAACATTGGAATATATGTTTGTTGTTATAAACATAAGCAGTAAAATAATTGATTTTAATAGAACATGATATACTATTAGAAATTCTAAATGGATACATATATTTGAAAAGATATAACATGAATGAAATCAAGCTTGACACAAGGATTTTTCATGTAAATCATGTTATTTGTTGTATCATGCTTGGATGAAGGATGATTTGACAATATTGATATCTAATTGAAAGTTATTAGATAACTAAGTGTAATGAATATGGTTGGATATAGAATTACATACTCAGTCTGGAATTGCTCCTAAATTCTAAGTATGAACCATATGGCAAATTGTTGCATAATTGTTATAGCCGACAAATCTTGAAAGATTGGAAGGCATCAAATATTACACAATGGATATTAAAGTTTACGAAATTTTAAAAAGCATATTGTTGTTTGCATACAATGATGCTAATGAAATTGAGATGACACTCAACACTAGTGATGATAGGATTTTATCCTTGTTAATGGCCATGTGTACTAGTTATGCTTAACTATGAGCATAGTTGCATTATACATTAAAGAATTAGAATACTTTAAACTATAAAAGGTTTGATAGTTTAATTGTCATAAATTGGTGGTTGAGGATGTCACACATTTTATGAAATATTATGTGGTATTATCAAATTATTTGAATGTACACATACAAGAACTTCACCAGTTGAATTCTTGAAATAAGTATTCTCAAAATTCTGATAGATCAAAATTAGTTGATTTATGTCTTGTCAACAAGTATGATTGACATGACTTGAGGCATAATTCATTAACTAGAATTATCATGCATTGATCTATTTAGTATTTGGATAAGGGATGTTAAGTAATTATTATTTACAATGAATTAAAGTACTTGGTACGTTTGTTTTCATTAATAATAGATTATATCTTGTATTTGCATGTTTAATCCATTAATAATTTATTTATTCTAAATTGTCCGTTGTCACTTAATGATATGGGAATATCATTAAATCAAGACAAATCTGAGTATTGGTAGAATATACTTGAAAGTATATTGATGCGTTGACATGCCAATTTCACATGATATTCAATGAATTGAATATAGGACTTATTCCGACTTCATAAGTTTACTTTATGGATCTTGTCATCAAGTAAATCATGAATATAGTTATCATCAGACTTGAGATACCAGATATTGTTTTCAGAAATGTTGCAAAGTTCATGGGTTATGCTCATAGTCAAGAGAGAATTTGTTCCTTCAAATTTGTTTTGAAGTTTAATACTGCTGGGCCCCTCGTAGGGTTGACAAGATGTTTGCGTGGCCACGCCCAAGATCTATCTGGAATACGTTCAGACGATTTGGTAATCTTGCTCAATCGGAAATAACGAGAAACAAAATGGTTAATAAATAATGACTAAGATCCATATCTTTATTAACGTAGTATTAGAAACAAAATGATAAGTATGATGATGAATCATCGAATGGTTTTTCCAGGAGACCACCACCCGAGTTGTACTAGGGGCATTGGCGTGTTGCTAGACGCTAACCAATGTCATTACACTATTAATAGATGTCCAAGTGGGAGCTGTTAGTTTTAATGGACAAATATTAGGGCTCATTTGGTTTGTTGCTAGGAATGACAATAGGTATCAGATTTGGTATGGGGTTAGAATGACAATGGATATGAAAAAGTGTATCATTACGATTGTTTATGTTTGGATGACAAAATATAGTATGAAAAAAGTGTATAGATATTTGAGTTTTGTAGTGAAAAAGAGAGGGGCCCACGGGAATGAATTTCATAGACAACAAATTGGTGTGCAATGAGTCTATGGCTATCATATACCCATTTCATTCCCGGACCCACTAAACAAACACATTGAATCGGAATGAAATCCATATACCCATTCCGATTGGGGGATACCAAACACACCCTTAATGTGTGTATGTCTAGAATCGAACTCGGGACCACGGGATTGCACACATTACGTATGAGGAATTAATGTATAATAATTAATATATAAACCGTTATGTATTTAATTATTGAAACACAAAAATAACGACTAACGAACGTTAAGTAATTAACGGGAATTGACTAACGACCGTCAGGGAATAAAGGAAGGAGTATAGATGAAATTAGAGGAACAAGAAGATTCTGGAATCCTTAGGGATTGTAGGAACCGATCGGCCATGGGCTTGTATACCCAACCCATTGGCAACTTGTTCTCCAAGATTTTTCATCTATAAATACAAAGGCTATGGTTATTGTTTCAACACTCTTGCACTCTTGCTATAACCCTAGATCTTGTTTCTCTTCTTCTTTTTTGTCTTGATCGATCGCACAACCCTTTGGGTTAGTCGATCCAACTTTTTGTAAACAAAATTTGTTTGGTTTATTTTGTGTTTAAAGATCTAGCAATCTCATTAGTTCGGTTATAGTACGTGTGTACAAGATTGTGGATATTAACTCACTATAGTTAATATCTTGGATTGAGATACAAAAAAGGTATGGGGTAATCTCGTTAATCCGTTCTTGAAAAAGATTGAAGAATATTGAAGTTTGATTCTTGTTGTGCTAGAATCAAAAGGTACATTCTCTTTATGTTTCGGTTATTCTTTATGTGTTAAAATTAGATCATATGCTTCCGTATATGTGTATGATTAATATATGAACTAGTCATGATTATTAAATTCTAACACATTGAACACATATAGCTCCAAGATTTGGTACTAGCACGATTTTTGATTGCCTTGACCAGAGACTACAACTCAAAGGAATAAACTGCGTACACAACTTTGGCAAATACTAGGAGGGATGAGTTATCCAACCCCCCTCCCCCCCCCCCCCAAAAAAAAGACCAACCGCACCCCTCCTATTTTTTTGCTTTTTTTATTTTTTTATTTTTATTTTTACAATTTTGTTTGGAGTAAATTGCAAAAATCGTCCCTAAAGTTTGGCCAAATTGCAAGTTTCATCCCTGATGTTTAAAAAGTACAAGGATCGTCCCTGTGGCAAACTTTTGGAGCAAAAATCGTCCCTGACCAACATCAAATGACTAAAATACCCATGTCTTTTTCTTTTTTAATATTTCTTTTCAGTTTCTTACACAAATGGTCCTTGTGTTTCGCCAGGCTTTACAAATTTAGTCATTTTTTTTTTAATTTTTTTTAATTGTTTATTTAACTATTAATATTAGTATTATTTTTTTATACATTTTCGTCCGTATTTCTTATGTTTTTGTCCGTTTTTCTTACGCTTTTGTCTTTTTTCTTACGTTTTTTTCGTTTTCTTACGTTTTTGCCAATTTTCTTACGCTTTCATCCGTTTTTATATGTTTTCGCCTGTTTTCTTACGTTTTTGTCCGTTTTTATCCGTTTTTCTTACGTTTTTTTTCGTTTTCGTCCGTTGTTCTTACGTTTTTTCCGTTTTCATACGTTTTTGTCCGTTTTTATACGTTTTCTCCCGTTTTTATACATTTTCGCCCGTTTTCATACGTATGAAAACGGAAAAAAAAGGTAAGAAAAATGGACAAAAACAAAAGAAAAATGGACAGAAATGGATAAAAACGTAAAAAAAACGGAAAAAAATGATAAAAACGGATGTAAGAAAAGCAGATGAAAGAAAGAAAAACGAAAAAAACGTAAAAACTGAAAAAACGAAGAAAACGTAAGAAAAACGAATAAAAAAGGACAAAAACATAAGAAAAACGAAATAAAACGTATAAAAACGAACAAAAACGTATGAAACGTAAGAAAAGCTGACAAAAACCTAAGAAAAACGGATAAAAACGTACAAAAATGGACAAAAACGGATAAAATCGTATGAATACAAATAAAAACCCAAAAAAACGTAAGAAAAACAGACAAAAACTAAAGAAAAACGGACGAAAACGTATAAAAAAAGTATGAAAACGGGCGAAAACGTATAAAAACGGACAAAAATGTATGAAAACGAAAAAAATGTAAGAATAACAGACGAAAACGGAAAAAACCGTAAGAGGACGACAAATACGTAGGAAAAACGGACAAAAACTAAAGAAAAACGGACGAAAACGTATAAAAAAGTATGAAAACGGGCGAAAACGTATAAAAACAGACAAAATGTATGAAAACGGAAAAAATGTAAGAATAACGGACGAAAACGTAAGAAAATGGGAAAAAAAAACGTAAGAAAAACGTATGAAAAACGGATAAAAATGGATAAAAACGGACAAAAACTAAAGAAAAACGGACGAAACGTATGAAAACGGGCGAAAACGTATAAAAATGGACAAAAATGGAAAAAACGTAAGAATAACGGACGAAAACGTAAGAAAACGGAAAAAAACGTAAGAAAAACTGACAAAAGTGTAAGAAAAACGAACAAAAACATATGAAAACATAAGAAAAACGGACAAAAACATAAGAAATACGGACGAAAATGTATAAAAAAATAATACTAATATTAATAGTTAAATAAATAATTAAAAAAAAAAATGACTAAATTTGTAAAGTCTGGCGAAACACAAGGACCATTTGTGCAAGAAACTGAAAAGAAATATAAAAAAAGAAAATAACAGGGGTATTTTAGTCATTTGATGTTGGTCAGGGACGATTTTTGCCCCTAAAGTTTGCCACAGGGACGATCCTTGCACTTTCCAAACATCAGGGACGAAACTTGCAATTTGGCCAAACTTTAGGGACTATTTTTGCAATTTACTTTTTTTTTATATCAAAAAACTATAAACCTAAAAATGCGGAACAGAAAATATAAAGTTTAATAAGTTAAATACTTAAAACTGTCAGAAATACGGAATAGAAACTAAAAACAAAAATGGATAAAAAGAATTTTTTGACTAACCCCTAATTTGACATCATGGGCCCGTAAGAGTATAGTTTGATATAAGTTAGGCCACATAATTTGTCCATAATATGCCAACAGATTTAAATAAGATTGACAGTGCAGGTCACAAGTCACATACTCATGAATTGACACTCACCTAATTACCATCTACCCACCAAACGCATACCATTTCCTCTCACGTTTATATTAGTAATAACCACATCTTCAATCTCTAGCTTAAATCCTTTACGGAATCGTAGGCTTTGAGTGTCTTTATTAATAGGGTTGATCTTAGGCTCTTAGCTTCTTAGTTTTGTATTAAGATAATAGGTCGATCAAGCTTCAAGTCAAGAGATTAACTTTTTGATACGAGTTTAAATTACCAAAGTTGGGTTCACCGGGTCAGTTTGATCGACATTGCTTAACACTTTCAAACTGGTTTTCGTTTTATCGTCTATCATAGTTATCTTGACTCGTTTCACCCATGAAATAACGATCATAAACCAAATGATTGTTCATTTATAATGCTCATTAGTTATATAGCCTTTACTTGCTAGTATTATTTTCTTTTCATTAATAACAATATGTACTCGTTTTACATATATATGGCGAATAATTGAAGTAAATTTGTACAAGTATGACTAGATGGATAACAAACTTTTAACTGCCCAATATTGGACTCTTGTGTCTCCACGTTTATTCATATGTATGTGATGGAAGATTATATTTTCTACTTATTTTCGCAAAGGGCGAGTTTATCCACACGCTTCCATAAGGAGGGTATTCAATCATTTGATACAGCACTGACTTGTATGGTGTGCATCGCGAGTTGTACAGTTTGACCAAACTTTCTCTAATGCGACAACATAAAAAGGGTATGTATAACACATCACTTTGTGTAACTATTAGAGAGTACTATCCAAATCCATCATATCCCACCATATCATTGTAGTAATTTCCTTTTGTAGAAAAACTAAGGGGCTGCTTGGTATGGGGTAAAGGGGGGTGAGGAATGGGTAAGGAATTGAAAATGGCCCACATCACTTGTTAAATGGTGTTTGGTAGGGGTGTGCAAAGGTATTGATTACCCAGTAGTGGGTAATCAACCATTATAGAGTAAATTGGGGGGTAAGGTAATGATTACCCACCTCACCCATTCCTTTGCATTCTCTTACCCTTTCCTTTTCCCTTTCCCTTTCCTCTGTACTTACCAGGCACCCCCTAATTAATAGTGTGAATAGATATTTGGCATTTTTTGCTCATCGTTGCATTAATTCTTTGTTATTTTTGTTTGTTTCTTAACGAAATACGGAGTATTAATTGGTTCATCAACTACTCGTATTATTTAGATTCATTCAAATAATACTAGACGAGTATTTGTGCATAGCAACAAGATTTTATAGCGATAGATCGTTTAGTGATAAAAAAAGTTTATGGGTTATAAACGAAAAATAATAATAGTTTGAAGATTTGGTGATTAAACATAATGTAGTGATAAAAAAAGTTTATGGGTTATAAACGAAAAATAATAATAGTTTGAAGATTTGGTGATTCAACTGGTTGAACCGTTTCGGTCAAAAACGGGTCGATTTAAACCGGGTCAACCCGACGGGTTGGGTCGAACACGGGTGAAATTAAACAGGGTCAACCCGCTGAGTTTGAAGCGTCCCAGGTCAACCCGGTTTTCGATGTGTATTAATATTTCCTTTTGAAATATATGTTTTCAACATTTCTTTTTTTTAGTTTCAACTCTTTACTTTTCACTTTTTGTGTTTTCCTTTATATATAGTATACGCGGGTACCCTGTGAGATTAACCGGAGAAATAGATCTCAATGAGGTCTGATTTACCAGTTTGTATCGGTTTCAACGGGTCATCTCTGGTTCGTTTTCAGATGGCATTTATTGGTTAGTCGAACCGGTGGCGACACCGGTTCCCGGTTGAACCAGTTGGTCCGGTCCGGTTTTCGAAACTATATGCACCATCAACTTGTTAGCTTGTATGAAACTTTGTGTGTTTTATTAATTTGTATAATGTGTATAATAACATGTATTTTTCATTTTAGGGTGTTTTAAAAATAATAATAATTAGTGTGTTTAATTATTTTATATTCTGGATTATGTTGTAGCTTGTTTAAATTGTATATTGTGAAAATTTTATTGTACTTTTTAGTAAGGGGTGTTTTAATTGTTTGTATTTAATTTGGTATATATGATTTTAGTTGGTTGTACAATATGAATAAATCACTGTACTTTTAATTAATAGGGTGTTTTAATAAGAGTATTAATTACACTATACATTTCTCTCACCTATAACTAATTTTTAACATTTAACATTTTACTTTGACCATACACCTTTTATAGATAGTATAGATAACTCTGGATTATATAATGATTCCTAGATACTAAAATTAATATATTGCTAAATCTTATACTCCGTACTAAAATATCTATATATCCAAGATATACATCATACGAGTATATCATATTCTTGCATATTACTATATTAATATGTTCTATGGAAAAGAGAGGCAATAATGCAACTTTGGGACCAAATCAATTCAATATAAAATTGCTAGCAAAGAACTCCAACACCTCATCAACTAATCCGATTCCGTGGTCAAGATTAGAGTGTAGAGTGAACTTTGGTTCTTTCTTAAAATCCTTGACCAAGTGACGCCTTAGAAATACCCTAATGCATCATGCATACGTCATTTCTTGTTATACATATTTCGTTTTTCACAACTATGTCGACACATTTGAGTTTTTTAGCTCGCATGCATATATATGTACATTATAAAGTATAAACTGTATTTTTTTCAGAACGGCAAAGAAAAGAAATTTTTATTAAAACTGGCGAGTGGCCAGAAGAGCCAAGTAGATAGAAATAACGAATGGAAAATCTATATTACTTCGTGATAAACTGCAAATAAAGTTGGTAAATTTATATAGTGTTTCTTGAAGAAGCCAGCTAAAAAAAAACATATATTCAATGAAATAACGACAAGAAGGTAAAACATAAGATAATCTGACCTTAAATTATATATGATTTATGGGTAGAGTTGCTTGACATTTTAGCTAGTATGTTTTGCAACCTGCTTCTTAGGCTAGTCGTCACCAGCTGTCACGTCAGCTTTCTTTCTCAGGTAACCAGACATAATCAATGTGCTACAGTGGTGACCGACTTTTTCAAACATTTTAAACAAAAAACTTAAAATTCATTAAAAATAAAAACATTAAAAACTTAAACAATACGATACTTATTACAAATGTATATTAGTAATCTAAGTTGTAGCGTGCCTTGATTGCTGCCTTAAGCTGGAAAAGCTCATTTCGGTGTCGTTCGGGCAAAGTTGGGTCGATTGCTGAATAGTAGCAGATCAAATCTTGCTCCTGTTTTGTGATGTCCATGATTTCGACTTGCTTTCGTTGGAGTTCAATTTTCTCTCTTTTTATCGCTAGCTCTTCTTGCTTCAACCTAACATACGACTCTTCAAGATCCTTATTTTTTCCCTCTTTTGATGGCTTGAATTTGAATAAGGTCTTGGCTAGCGAATTTGTCCACGATGATGGTGGATCACGAGAGGAGGAGGATGATTTCTTCCTGGCTGCGTCACGACCTTGTGGTCGTGATTCTCTAGTATCGTCTTCATCTTCAGAATCATCCACATCTTGGAAATTCAAGGGACCTTGTGTTAACCCTAAGGTAGTTGTAGAACCCTTTGTTTTCTTCCGACTATTCGATCAGAAAGCAGACACCTCCTTCTTCCAAGCATCATGATGCCTCAAAATTTTCCAACATTCCTCCAAGTTGAAATCATGACCGTAAATCACACGGTATTCTCTCAGATCTTTTTCCCTATCATTCTCACAACTACCATGGTTATCCTTGATATTATCCATAATAGCACAAAAATTTCTAACCCTAGCACGAATCCTATTCTTCCATTTGGTCGTAATAGAGTCGTACGTTCTTTGTGGACCGGTTTCATTTTGAAAATACGCTATCACCTCCTCCCAAAAGCGGTGCCTGTTTATAGCGTTTCCTCTCTCGAAATTTTTTGAAATATAAACCCAAGCTCTACAAAGCGCGATCTCTTCCGCCTTTGCCCATGGTTCGCTTTTTTTGCCGGTTCGGCCTTTTTGCCTTTGTCCTTCGCCTTTGTAGCACGTCGCGAAGGCTTCTTTGGTTTGATGGGTGATGTCTCTTCGACATCGTCATCGTATTCAACAGGCATAGAACCGTGGTAAGAACCGTGACCCGAACCTTGCCAAATCGACGCATCTTGACTCAGATAGTTTTGGGTCGAGTATTGTTGCATCGAATAGTCAGCCATATAATCCTCCAAATCCATATCAAGATTAATACGCCGAAGCGGGGAATAATCTTCATACGGTTGGAAAGAATGCAAGAAATCCATGTTAGGCCGATACGACGACCCACTTAGTTCTTGGTGATAATCCGTATTAGGACGATATGGTGGAACATATGTACGATTAACGTAAAACGGGTTTTGATTTTGGTTCGGTTGTGGTAGTCGTAATGGATATTCAAAAGAGGGTGGACGAAATCGAATACCCCGATTTTGTGGTGGTGTTATGCCGTTAATTCGAAGTTGTTTTCTGGCGAAAAATTCAAATTCGGGGCATTTTGTGATAGTCGGGATCGTCGATCTTTTGATGTGGGAGTATTTTTCTTTGACATTGTGTTTGAATTGTGTGTTTGAAATGTGTTTGAAATTGTGTGTTTAGAAGTTTGTTTGGGGTTGGTATTTATAAGGTTGTAAAAGTGGTAAAGTTTAAAAAAAAATAAGTTGTTTTTTTTTTTTAACACAAACGGTAACACAAATGAAAGTCGGTCGATTTTCTCACATGCTCGACCGATATTTGCCTCAAACACCACAATGGTGTCGACCGATGTTAATATCGGTCACATGGCTCGACCGACCAATTTTTTTCGATGCAGTGTGGTCAGCCTTATAGTTGGACATATTAAATGTTGGTGGATCGGAAGCTAGCTAGCTAGCATCTATAGCAAACCCCAATCTAGTAGTATATTTTAACTTAGCATGTTATTCAACAAATAATGAAGATAAATTTCATCCAAATTCATAGTTAAATGCCAAACATATTATAAGCATAAATTCTGCATTCGAGATAACAAGTTTCACGTTGTAATTTTGTGATCGTGGAGTCGTTGATGTTTCGAAGATAGGGGCTGATCATGGAGTCGTTCTTTTAACGGGTTTGTAGGTGTCTTCGGGTTTGTCAAGTGTCGGTTTAGCATTAGTCGTTTTTTCTTTAGGGTTGTTTTGGTTGTTTGGCGAGGTTCTACTACTCTTGTTAAAGGGTAGCTTTTGCGGTGATATTCGTTGGTGTTTGCATATTCTAGCTTTTGCTAGCTTTTATAATATATTATCCTGTTCAAAGAAATTTCTAACAAAAACTACCTCTAATTTTATAATAGTAATATTATGTAGGAGGGGTTTGCTTTAAAAATTGAAGCATGAGATGGTTGACTTTTGGAGAATGATGAAGGGGGCAGGTTTTTCGTTAGGTACGAGTGATTATAACCAAGGAATCTTTAAGAGGTTGACAATTATCACCAAAATTTATACGGAGTAGTATATATGTATAAAAATTACCCCGCTCGGACGGGGATGAGTTTTCTTATTGTTGCTATTGTTGATGAATAAAAATTATGTCAACAATACGTAAAAGCACATTTTTAACTAAGATTAAGATGTTGCAAAGATAGTGGGCATGGGATGGTTCTCATATCTGAGAACTTGTTTGAGTCGTTTTAGGTTAGTTTCATTCTACATCACCGGCATGAGTAGACTCTCTAAGCTTAGACCCATGTACGGAACTAACTTTAGTGAGTATGGAACTGGATCAGCCTTATATAGGAGAGTTGCTTTGGACATAGGGGGTCAGGATCGAATCGAACCAACAAACTTGCCTAGCATTGAGCGCTTTAACCATTCCAACATGGATGCAAAGAGACTCGGCAAGTAAACTAGGATCTCCACAAGGGGCATGTGTTTCGTAAGCCTAAGATATTAGGATGTTAACTCAGGTAGTACGGTATTATATTTAAGATCTCCTCATGTGTCCAACATGTGAGCCACATTGAAACCTTCTTATTTCTATTTTTATATTAAAATGCCATTTTACTCATGCACGTAAACCATAGGAAAAGGATGATATATGATACATATATAAGTGCTCAAATGTATCATTTCTAAAATCCTAAGAGGGTCTCGCGATCATAATTGGAGTAACATAGCTAGATCTTCAAAGGTGGCTCTCTAATTCGGCCTTGAATATCATAACTTTGTAATTCTTAGTTCAAGTATAAGAATCCAAAATATTTAGAAATCACTAGCTTGCTTATTGTTAACTTTAAAGAAACAGATAAAATAAGAAAAGAATAAATCAGTGATGTAAAATATGTATTTTATGACCTTTGTATGACCTCCCTTTGATTAAACTCACCTCGTAGAAACATATAAAAATACCCATTACTATGCTTGTTGATCGACCAAATAGATATATTTATTCAGTATTAATAACATATTAATTTTTAAAACATCCATAGCTTTCAGGAGATATAGATGACTTTTGCCTGTATAAAACTGATCATTCTTTTTTTGATCATAACAATTCAAAGTCTTTTCTAATACACTTGCACTTTCTTTTTTGAAGAATTGTTATTCAAATTATAAACTGCTTGATAGGAAAAGGATGATGAATGATGATAACATATTTAATCTTAGAGCCACAACAACTGAAATAATTCTAAGTAAATAAAATTCAGACCAGTTTATTGTGATCAAAGTATAGTGTCACACACTCACACTAGTGAATAATACAAACGTATAACTTTAACTATACAAGTTTCAATACTCAAATTGATTAAAATAAACTTGGGACAAATTATAGGAGGTTATAAAAGCACCTTTTGAGCTAAAAAAATGAATAAAAAAGGTAGAAGAAACCAAGACTTGTTCAAAGCTTCATCTTCTGACCATTTCAACTTAAAGTGATGTGGAACGTAACTTTCTTTCTTAATCATATCACATTTTTCAAACCCACATGGGTTTTGGCTTAAAGCAAATAATAATCGGATCAGTATAATTTTATGACAATTTATACCTAGCACGCTATCATTTTATTTTGTGAGCGATATATATCATGTCGAATTTTTATATGTGTATGTAAAGGTAGACATATTTCTGAATCCCGTAAAAGAGGAAAGAACTTGAGTTCACCAAAAAAATTAAGCTAGAAAGAACTTACCAAATGCGAAGCAAATGAAGCATGAACCGATCACATGCACTTCTAACCTGATACGTCTAGTTAAATAGTGCTTCAAAGTGTTGAAATAACTTTGTATCTAGGAAAAATATATATCCAAAGTTAGTGAAACATGAACCGATGAAACGTATACTAAAATAGTAAGACTAACGACATAACCTAACGAGTAACCAACGTACACGCCCAAAATAAACATGAAGATTCTCAATACTAGGTTATCCGTTATCATATGTAGGAACACTGTCTTTAATGTATTTCACGCCACATCATTTGAGAAGACAAGTGATTTGAGTTTCATCTAAGCCTACACAAAGAATTGAGAGTTTGATTTCCTTGTACATGAATATGTATTTTGCACCCAACATTTAAGATGTTTGGCATATACGGATCAAAGCAAGGCATTTCAAATGTATGTTTATTGACAACTCTTAATTTCACAATGCAATTCAGAGTAGTGCACATCATCTGTATTTCAGGAAATAAAGATGTCTTTTTAGTAAAAGTAAGCATTCGTTTTTTTTGGTAAATAATAAATGTCGATCTTCAAATTTCCATCCTTAACAAGCACGCTTTTGTAGTTGATTCTCTTAATATAGGTTTAGATAATACAAGACACGCCTGGACGTAGTCTTTCTACCATATTGTACGGGTATGATTGTTTACATTCTACTTCTCTTATATCTAGCTTGTTCCGTCAAGACGTGATAAAATTTATATAACTAGGTTCTAAAAAATATATTTCTATGACTTATTGTGTCATATTGCTATTTTGTAGTTTGGGTTGATTCTGCACAAATGTTAAACACATGCCTCAAATTGCTAAAGGTGGAGGGTGTGGTTGAAAGTTTTCCCTCGCCACATCAGCTCCACATCATCAAAAAACACTTCCTTTATCTTTTCTTTCAACTTTCCCTCAACCATTGCAACACATTCATTCTCTTCCAATAATTTTTTTTTCTATTTTTTATCATTTAAAAACACCCCTAAAATACAAATACACACTCACAATACAATAAAATAAATACTCTCTCTCTTAGGTCCCCACTACCTCTCTCTCACAATAAAATAAAATAAATATTTTCTCTCCTAGGTCCCTACTAGCTCTCTCTCATGTCTCTCTCTTTTTTTCTTCGGGAGTGTAGCCCCGCAAAATACCAATTTGTGTGTTTCCCGCTAGTTTCCTGCAAGAGAGGGGAGGGAAAAAGTAGTCCACCTCATCTTTTCTTTTGTGTTTCCCGTAGTGCACCCTGCACACTAAATGAAAAAGCACGGAGAGACCTCTGGATGCAATATCTCAAATGAAATAGCACGGAGAGACCTCTTGATGCAATATCTCAAAAGTTGGTTGATCGGAGTATAGAAGGCTAAAAGACAATCAATCTATTGTTAATGTTACTAGAATGTTTGATAATATGAAGAAACCAACACTAGGGCATGTTCTTGTTTGTGAAAATTGTAGTTATAACAGTCATACTATTTACAATTGTTTTAAGCTAACTATTTATCCACCGGACTAAAAAAATGAACAATAACAATTTAAGAACAATAACAAGAGGTTTTCTAATAATAATATTGCTAGATCTAGTTCTTCTTGTTCTTTTTCTAATGAACGACTTTCCATTCTTATTTGTTGAAAATACTCTCCAAACTTACAGGGGCTGTTTCTGTCATAACAGAAACAATCCCTTCTCTAACTCTTTAACTTTGTTTCTTGTTTTGTTGTTTGTGTTTGTGCAGGGGCTAAAGATGTCAAGTTCAATATTTATGGATCTATACCAAGTCCCAAGTCCCACGCCTGCTTATCATTTATTATCTCCCATCTCTTGTTGCTGTAAAAGAGATGGTGTGCTCTCCTCTTCCAAGATGGTTGTCCCCTTGTTGCTTCCTATATAAACCCATCTATGTCAAAGGGTCCATCATCCTTCTAAGTTAATCGACGTCTACACTTTTCAAGTGCAGTCTAGTGTTCTTGTTGGATATTTGCAAGTCTGATCTACAGATCAGTTTGGCGTTTATTGTTAATCATTCAGCCGTTTCAGGCTTTGTTGTTTAGTAATCTGATTGACTCACTTTGAGCTCAATCTTTGGTTCTTGTATCTTGTATTGCAACTGGTATTAATAAATTGAATCAAGGGGAGGTTGGTTGGATTCATATCCGTGTGTTCTTTACCATTTTTACATGGTATCAGAGCTACGGCTCTATCGATCTGTTGATTTCAAGATCTAGGGTTTCTATCAATTTGGGGGTTTCTGCAATTGGTGGCGTCCCTGGGTTAATCGCTGGGTTAATTGCCGGTTGGAATAAAATTGGAAGAATTAGGGTTTGATCCTTGAAACCCTAATTTTTCTTATTTTGGGCGTTTGTGACTCTTGAGGTCTCTGACGCTTATTGGGACCTATTTGCCTTATAATATCTCTTTTCAAGAGTATTGTGAGGCGTTTTCCGCTACATCTTCTCATAGCACTGTAAGGACTCTTTCTTCCTTTAAGATTAACAAAGCTTCAGTTTTTTGGGTGCAAACGGGTTCGGTTAACACCTTGACCCTCCACCTTGAGTGGAGTGGAAACCTGCTCTGGCCAACCCCAGTCCAAAGACTGAGTTTCTGTTACATCTTGGGTGTGAGTTTATGTGTATTTTCTTGTTTCTTATTTGCTTGCTTTTCTGCTTGCGTTGATTAGTTTTTCTGCTTGCTTTGTTTGCTTTTCTGCTTGCTTTGTCTGTGCTCTTTCATGGGTACCACTAATAAGGATGACCTCATTAGTAGTCTTGACCTGGGTAATCCTTTGCATCTTCATTCTAGTGATATCAGTACTAGCTCTATTGTGTCTATGAAACTTACTGGAACTGATAATTATAGGGTCTGGTCTACTGCTATGACTCTTGCTATTAACACTAGAAATAAAATGGGCTTTATCAATGGTGAATGTCTTAAGGCCACTTATGCCAATAGTACCAATCTGTCTAATCAATGGGATAGATGTAACTCTATTGTTTTGTCCTGGATTTTGAACTCTGTGTCTGAAGATTTATACCTTGGTCAAATATTTTCTGATAATGCTGCTGATGTGTGGGCTGAGCTTAAAGAGACATATGATAAACTTGATGGCTCCATTATTTTGAGTCTTATGCAAAAGATTAATAACTTTAAACAACGGGACCTTACTGTCTCTGAATATTATCATAAATTGAACTCTCTTTGGAGAGAATTTGACATTATGACCAAATTGCCTAAATGTACCTGTGCTGCTAGGGAAGATGTGTTAAAACATAATCAACTCATGAAACTTATGCAATTTCTTACTGGTCTTAATGAAATGTATCAACCAATCAGGAGTAGCATTCTCTCCAGAGAATCTCTCCCTGATGTGAAAGACGCTTTTGTTGTTATATCCAGAGAAGAGTCTCACAGAGGCATTGCTTCTTCTTCCTCTGGTTCTGAATCTAAAAATCAGATTGCTAGTTTTGTTGCTAAAACTAATTGGTCTAATAATGGTAATAAAAAACAAAAGGGCTATGTTGCTGATAACAAGAAAAATGTGAACAATGGTAATAGCAATAATAGAAACCCTAACTGGACTTGTACTCACTGTGGCAAAACTGGTCACACTGGTGACAGATGTTATGAAGTTGTTGGGTACCCTGTTTGGCATCCTGTTCATAAGAAAACCTCTTATAATGCTAATTCTAGCTCTATGTCTTCTGTGGATAATGGACCTAGCTCTATGACATTTACCAATGATCAAATGATGAAACTTATGAGTCTCATCAAAGACATGCCTTCTAGCAATGTGCAGGCCAACCTTTCAGGTATGGCTAGTTTTTTAAATAATAACATCTTTTTCAATGTTAATTTTCACAAGTTTTATAACAATAACACCTCTGTTCATAAAGTCAGTTTTGGGTGGATTATTGATTCTGGGGCTAATCAACACATGACTATTAATACCTTAAACATGTTTAATATCACTAATATATCTGATCTTAATCTCACTGTTGGGCATCCTAATGGTACCCTTGCTAAAATCATGTATATTGGAAATCTTAAACTTTCTCCTAATGTTATCTTGTATGATGTGTTAGTTGTTCCTGAGTATTGTGTCAGTCTCTTATCTGTTCATAAACTCATCAAGGATAGTAGAATGCTTGTTGGTTTTGATGAATCTAAATGTTACATTCAGGACTTGACTCAAAACAAACTCATGGGGACTGGGAGTGAAAATGGTGGTCTGTATGTGTTTGATTCCCCCTCTTGTATTACTATGGTAGGTAATCTTTCTGTTACTTGTCATGTTTCTAAGTCTTTATGGCATAGCAGGCTTGGTCATCCTTCAGACCAAGCTGTCAGTCTTCTTCAACCTGACCTTAAGTTCACCAAAGGGTCTCATGTGTCTCCTTGTGACATCTGTCACAAGGCCAAACAGACAAGAGAACCTTTCCCCTTAAGTGATCATAAGAGCTCTGCTATTGGTGATCTTGTGCACATAGACCTTTGGGGGCCTTACAAGGTCACTAGCAGAGAGGGTTTTAGATACTTTTTGACCATTGTTGATGACTATACCAGGGCTGTGTGGATTTATATGGTTAAAACTAAAGATGAAGTGTATAATCTGTTTGTTAGCTTTCTCAATATGATTCACAATCAGTTTAAAAGCAGCATCAAAACTGTGAGAACTGACAATGGGACTGAATTTGTTAATAACAAAATGAGTAATCTGTTTGACACCCTTGGTATTATTCACCAAACTTCCTGTGCTTACACCCCTCAGCAAAATGGGATTGCTGAGAGAAAGCACAGGCATCTGCTTAATGTTGCTAGGAGTCTGCTGTTTCAAAGTGGTCTTCCTTTAAGTATGTGGCCTGAATGCATCTTAACTGCTGCCTATTTGATTAACAGGTTGCCGTCTTCTGTTCTGAGTGGGAAATCCCCATTTGAGCTTGTATATGGTCAGAAACCAAAACTTTCTCATTTGAGAAGCTTTGGTTGTTTGTGTTACTCTTCTGTTCTTAAAAATTCAGACAAGTTTTCTGCTAGGTCTGAAAAATGTGTTTTAATTGGCTTCTCTGGTACAAAAAAGGCTTATAAAGTTTATGGTATTGACTCCAAAATGGTTTTCTACTCTAGAGATGTTCAATTCTATGAAACTATTTTTCCTTTTAAAATGAAGTCTAAAGTGCAAACTGATAAGAACTCTGACTCTACTCTAAATGATCTGAATTTTTTTGATGAAGAAAAAACTGACCATAATCCCAATGATGAACAGAGGGGGAAAACTTTTACACCCAATGATGATGGTGGTGCCCGGTCATGCCCTAGAGGTACAAATACCTCTATGGATGGTGAGACTGCTGGCATCGCAACATCTATGGGTGACAACACTCTACCTGAGGGAAATGTCCCTTCCATTCCTGACAATGCTCAAATCAATCCCACTCATGACATAAGTTCTGTGCAGCCTGCTCTTAGGAGGTCCTCTAGAAACACTAAGACTCCTGCTAGATATAATGACTTTGTGGTTAATAGTAGTGTCAGATATGGCCTTGAGAAGTATGTGTGTTACTCTAATCTAAGTCCTGTTAATTATTGTTTCTCTACTACCTTAAACAAATCTGTTGAACCTTCTAGCTATGATGAGGCTGCTAAAAATATTAATTGGGTTCAAGCCATGAATAATGAAATAACTGCTTTAAAAGAGAACAATACTTGGACTGAATGTGATCTCCCTAAAGGGAGAAAACCTGTTGGTAGCAAATGGTTATGGAAAATCAAATATAAATCTACAGGGGAAGTTGACAAGTATAAGGCCAGGCTTGTTGCCAAGGGCTTCAGCCAGAGGGAGGGATTTGATTACAATGAAATTTTTAGCCCTGTTGTGAAAATGTCCACTGTTAGATGCTTAATAACTGTTGCCATGTGTAATAATTGGAGTCTCTTCCAATTAGATGTCAATAATGCTTTTCTTTATGGTGACCTTACTGAGGATGTTTACATGACTTTGCCCCCTGGTTTTGATGATCACAAGTCTAAAGTTGTGAAATTGAACAAGTCTCTTTATGGCCTTAAACAAGCCCCTAGGCAGTGGAATGCTAAATTAACTCTTATTCTTAATGAACATGGTTTTGTGCAATCCAAATATGACTACTCTTTGTTCACTAAGAAATTTGGGAATGTGTTTTTAGTTCTTCTTGTGTATGTTGATGATATTGTCATTACAGGCAATAATGTTGAAGAAATTGAGAAATTCAAAGTGTTTTTGAAAACCAAATTCCAAATCAAAGACTTGGGAAAGTTAAAATATTTCCTAGGCATTGAAATCTTGGAAAATAGTAAAGGTGTATGCCTTAGTCAAAGGAAATACTGCTTAGACCTTTTACATGAATATGGTCTGCTAGCAGCCAAACCTGTTGACACACCCTTACCTGAAAATACCACCCTTAACCACATTGAATCTGCTGATGATAAAGCTTTGAAAAACATTGGGAACTATCAAAAGCTGGTAGGAAAGTTAATTTACTTAACTCATACCAGGCCAGATATTTCCCATGCTATTCATTGTCTGAGTCAGTACATGCATGCCCCTCTTGAATCTCATTTAGATGCTGCTTTAAGGGTGTTAAGATATTTGAAAGGGTCCCCTGGCAATGGGGTGCAAATTAACAAAAGTGGGAACCTTAAGCTTAAAGCTTATGCTGATTCTGACTGGGCCAGATGCCCTGTGACCAGGAAATCTGTCTCTGGTTACTGTGTCTTTTTGGGTGACTCTTTGGTCACTTGGAAAAGCAAGAAACAATCCACCCTCTCTAAATCATCTGCTGAGGAAGAATACAGGAGCATGGCTTCCTGTACTTGTGAAGTGATCTGGCTAAATAACCTGTTGGGTGATATGGGAGTTGAAAGCTCCTTACCAGCAGTCATGTACTGTGACAATAGCTCTGCTATTCAAATTGCTGGGAACCCTGTGTTTCATGAAAAAACTAAGCATTTTGAAATTGATGTGCATCTTGTGAGGGAAAAAGTGGCTGTGATGAAGCGAAAAGTGTACCGCTTTTAGGGGGTCATTTAAGCCCTAAATCGTATTTATTTGATCAAATATTGCCCTAAATCGTTCCTTTTGTCATTTTAGGTACTTTGGAGAAGAAATCTGGAAAAGGAAGCATTTTGGACGTTTTTGGAGCATAAAAGTGAAGAAAACGACAAAGTCTCAAAAATATGCTGGAAAGTACATGTGACGGCGTCAAGACTTGCTCTTGACGGCGTCACGGCTTGGCAAAAGTGGTGGATATGAAAAATACACATGATAAGCCAGTGAGATTTGCATTGGAATTCTGACGGCGTCACCCTTTGGAGTGATCAAGGTCGTCACGGTTTAAGCTGAAGAATGACGGTGTCACCCTTAACCTTGACGACGTCAGCTTCTGATAGGCCAGAACGGATTTTTAAGGTTTAAAGGGAGACGGCGTCAAGAAGGCCATCACGTGTTAACTAGTCACAACTTGCGCGCGCGGTAGCTGTTACTGTTTTGGCCATAAAATCCTCATACGAACTCGGATTTAGGTGATTCAAAAGGCCACGCGATCGGGACGAAAAGATCTACAATTTGGTGAAAAATTGGACGTGACGGCGTCACGTGTAAGTCTGACGCCGTCAGATCGGGCCGACAGAAAAATGCCTATAAATATAACTTCACAACTTCATTATTTGTAAGCCCTAAACCCTAAGTCCGATTCTAGGGTTTAGGTAGGTGTTTTTCCAGCAACTTAGAGGGTCCTAATCATGCCATAAACATCTTGTAATGGTTTGTTTATCGATTTAATCTTATGTTATGTCTTCAATTATGATCATTGTTGATTGCTCTTCATTAATTATGCTTGGCTAAATCACCTTGTGTCTACTTATGATTGTATGAAACTTGTATATAATCAATTAGATCTTATTGATTTCTTGTTGATGTGTGTGTCCATCTCCATCAATTAGGGCGTGACAACTTCAATAGATCTAGTTGGTTTAGTTTATAATTCTTGCTTCCTATTGTTTCTTGTTTTGATTGGGTGATATCGATGTTAGGCTTAAGAAAACTGGCTAACCTCCTATACGGTAACTTGCTTGAGCGTCTTAAGAAACATGAACCAATGCGTACTAGGTTTATTTGGTTGTATTTAATGCATAAGCGAATTCTAGTGATCCCATGTTAGGAGCTTCTTAGCCGGCTCGACATAGGAGTGAAGTAGGAGCTTATAGAGTTAGGGAAGTACGTACGCCACCCCACGAATGGTATTAAGGAATACAACCCGTCAATTAAAACAAGGTGTGACAATTCAATAGGTAGAATTGGATAGCTACCAAGGAGTAATACATCATAGGTAGACATGCTTCACTTCCCGTGTAGGACCCTAGTTTACTTTTCTTGCATATTAGTTTAGTTAGTAGCTTTTGGGTTAGTTGATTATCAACTAATTCCGCCCCTTCTTCCAAAACACGAGATTTTTACTTGCTTTCCATAAAATATAATAGTACAAAAAGAATCATCCATCACCTCTAGACCTAGTTAGAATAATTTCAATCCTAACGAACACTATTCTTTGAGTTGAACGATCAATCCCCCGGTACTTGCCACTTTACTATACTACAACGGTCAGGTACACTGCCTGGTGGGGATTGCAAACTTCTCAAGATCCCTTGAGAGGTAAAACCTGTTGTAAGGTTGCAAAACCACGCATCAGGCTGCAGGTGTGATTAGAACTGAGAAAATTCACACTTCTCAGCAAACTGCTGATATCCTGACTAAAGCTCTTGGCAGCAAAAGTCATTTGTATTTGTGTGACAAGTTGGGAATGCTGGACATGTTTGGTGTGCAAAAGTGAGATCTCTTGGCTGTATATAGCCATGAGGTCTTGTGTGTGCTGTTGAGGTTTGTGGCCTTTGTTGGTGTGTAAGTTTGAGGGAGGGTGTTGAAAATACTCTCCAAACTTACAGGGGCTGTTTCTGTCATAACAGAAACAATCCCTTCTCTAACTCTTTAACTTTGTTTCTTGTTTTGTTGTTTGTGTTTGTGCAGGGACTAAAGATGTCAAGTTCAATATTTCTGGATCTATACCAAGTCCCAAGTCCCACGCCTGCTTATCATTTATTATCTCCCATCTCTTGTTGCTGTAAAAGAGATGGTGTGCTCTCCTCTTCCAAGATGGTTGTCCCCTTGTTGCTTCCTATATAAACCCATCTATGTCAAAGGGTTCATCATCCTTCTAAGTTAATCGACGTCTACACTTTTCAAGTGCAGTCTAGTGTTCTTGTTGGATATTTGCAAGTCTGATCTACAGATCAGTTTGGCGTTTATTGTTAATCATTCAGCCGTTTCAGGCTTTGTTGTTTAGTAATCTGATTGACTCACTTTGAGCTCAATCTTTGGTTCTTGTATCTTGTATTGCAACTGGTATTAATAAATTGAATCAAGGGGAGGTTGGTTGGATTCATATCCGTGTGTTCTTTACCATTTTTACATTATTAATCTTATAAAGGAAAATACTTGTAAAGGGAAGAATAAACATGCCAATTTGGCAAGTACTATTTTCAACAAAAGTAAAGTTTTTAATCAAATTTTAACATATTTTTTTACTCAAACAGTAATCCACATTCTAATCTTACTTCTAAAGGTAAGATTGTAGATTTTGGAGCTAATCAACACATGAATTATACATATAAATAGCTTGTTAATGTCATTGATATTTCATATCTTAAAATAAACGTTGATCATCCAAATGTCACTAAAGCTTTTATTATAAAAGATACGAAATCTCAAACTAATAGACGATTTAACACTATGTTTTGGTTAAACCTTAATATTGTGTGAGTTTAATATCTATTCATAAATCTGCTAAAGATAGTAAAAAATGATTATTGCTTTTGATGAACACGAGCGTTATATTGGACCAGGATTTGAGAATGGGAAAGGTTTTGGGGACTAGTAAATAATGTGATGCACTATATTATTTTGATAATGATAAACAAGATATTGAGTCTGAAACGTTAATTCACATGCTTTTGTTGGTCTATCACAGCATTATTGGCACTGCACACTTGGTTATCCCGCAAACCTATTTTAAAATTTTGAAAAGAAAATTTCCAATTTGACAATAATCCTAAAGATGTTGTTTGTGAGGTGTGTCAAAGGGCTAAATTGTAACACGCCAAAACCGGGTTTTAGTTATTTTATTACAACTATGCTATTGGATAGTTTGACTGTGACTTTATAAGTTTTAAAAGGCTTTACGTGATTGATTAGTCAAACCCGATAGTCAAACAATAAGTCAATATATTATGTAAATCATTTAGAAAGTATTATATGTCACAAATAGGAAGAGAAGTGACTTAAAGGACCACAGTAGCCAATTAGACAAACTAATAACTAACTAGTTTATCCTAAAACTATCTAGAAATTTCCCACAATTCTAAAATGTTCTAGGAGGTAATGGGTGTCTGTGAGGGACGAACCTATTAGTCTAGCATATTTATCTTAAGTCTGGGTGTAGCCCAATTGTTGCTTTACATGAATTACTCTTGTATACATACATTGGTTTGGCTTATATTGAAGGTGATGAGGAATTATCATGGTATCAAAGCATACGTTCGGATTTGCCATTTTGTTGAGAAGTTTGAGGGCAAAAAAAAATGAAATTGTATGCCATTTTGGCGAAAAAAGGTCATGGAAACGGGTGTTGTCATATCCACCCCTATGGTCACACTGCAATACCTTGTTGTCTACAATTGTTGATTGACATAAGCACGCAAAGCAAGAAAAGTATCTAACAAGTTAGATTTTTTATGCAAATGGTAGACCCAAACAAAGTGCGAAAAGTGATCTAAGAAAATAGCATGATATTTAGTTCCACTTTCACTCGAAATTGGTGATGTCCATAAATCCAAGTGAATAGTTTCAAACGCAGACTCAACAAAAGACTCAGAACTATCAAACGGAAGCTTAACATGTGTAAAACCCTAAATTCTGAATTCACAATTTTACGTCTAATATAGACTTTAACCTAAGCTATGCAATAATTAATAAATACACTAAACTATATGTTATATGAAAATTATCCATTTTATGAAATTAACCTATAGTTAACAAAATAAATAAAATTGTAAACTTTCCTAATTATCCTACACTACATCACACGATTGGTCTTCTTGTGCAAACCCCTCATACGTTTTCTTTTGCCTCACATTTCACACGACACACAAACAAGTAAAAGATAAGAACAAGGGTGTATATCTTTAAGTTATTGGAAGATCTTCTTTGTCTAACCTATTCCCTAACTTCACGACATACTCTCTAGACACAATATTCGGTCTTTAATACCTTCCCTCCTTATCACACGTTTTCCCTAACATAAAACATACGACCTTTCTTTTCCCTCTCACTTTCATTATACCAAAACAAAACTTCACAAACAAAGGTTCCTGGTAATTCGCTCTCTCAAGGCTGAAGGTTTGTTGTTGTGGTATTCCATTCGTGGGTGTTAAGGTCCTCCAAGGTTGGGTGAAATTGATTTGCATTGTTCTTGTTCTTGATTCTGTCTCGTTAGCTTCCAAGTACGCCTCTCTTTTGGTCACACTCTTGTTCATATGACCTAAACAACACCTTAAAATAATCTTAATCATGCCCTTTTAATTTTTTGTTTTTTCGTGTACATGTAAAGCTATACGTATATGAATATGTCGCCACATGAAATCATGATAATAACATGGCTAAAACTTATATGCATCGACCCATGTTTTCTGTTTTGATCGACCTAATATGTTAAACACTAAATCTGATATGTAAACCCTAATTAGACCATTTACTGAACATTTAATGAACCTTGCAAAACCTGGAAACCCTAGGCAATTAATTGGGGCGATTAGGGCTTGAAAGGGGTTTAGGGGTTTGTTATGATTTTAGGTGTATAAGCTGTCCAGAAATTGGGTCATTTTGCACAAGGTGTAATTTAATGATAACAATATGTTTTTGCATAATTCTTGGGTCTAAAACTGAGTTCGTGAAGGGTACTATCTGAATATCAAATTTCGTGGTCATTGGAGGTAGAGAGGGTAGTCGTTTGATTTTTACTAGATTAAGTGTCAAAACTGTATTTTAGATGTCTGAAAATCAGTTGGTGTTTTTGATTTTTAGTTTTCAAACCATAAGGAAATAAGAGGTCTCATTTGACAAGAAGAATTTTTAAGATGTATATGACTTACTGGAATTTTTGTGGATTTTTCTGAAAGGTTCACCTAGGTTAATTAAATACAAACTTTCGGGGTATACCTGCAGTGCACTTTCTGGACAGGTTTGGGAAAACGATTTTTGAAAGGGTACTTGAACTTAGTAATAAAATCTGTAAAAATAAAGGTAGGTTCTTAACTCAGGTGGGAATCACAGATAAAATTGGTGGAACCTCAGGAGACCGTTTGATGTGTCATAAAAATTCATAAATCAGGGGACCAGAACATGTTAAAACCTGAAATGTAACATAAGTTAGGGTTTTGGTTAATTCTAAACCATTAAATATCCTTTGACCCTAATTACTTTGGAACATTCAAATGGATGCTTTTAAGTGTGTGTTAACCTAATTTCATTATCGAAACCCTAATCACATTAATGAATGGTAATAAGTATTAAGAATCCTTTATGACATTAAATGAGCTAATAAGTACATTATGAACCCTAATCCGTGTAGATTCGTTGAAGAAGGCGTGACGTTGTTTCCTTGTGTTCACTTTCCCGTTTGCTTTCATTTCATTTGCTTAGGTACAGATATTCTGTCCTTTTTCAGTAAGGGCATCCATTGGTATGGTTATCCGTTATTGCTATTGATATACGTTCTCTTATCTGATTGATATCTGTTTTGATCTTTCATTTGCTATCTCATTCTGATATTAGTTGGTTATCCGTTTGATATGCTTCAGTTCAGTATTTGATATGATATGCTTCAGTTCAGTATTTTGTATGATTGATTTGATATGATTATGATTATGATTATGATTGCTCTTGTATTGCCCAGCTTCTGTATCTGTATCCCTAGCCATGGAGGTACCATGGTCATGTCATTGAGGCACCAATGGCATGACACTTTTTGTGAAGGTGTGATTGATCCACGGCGTCCCCTTCTGTTCTGTTATAATATTTATGCACATTGGTCATTATGATATGTGTATATGCCTGTCATGAGCAGGTGTATATATATGATTTGTTTTGCAGGGGGCGTGTGGATGTATCCTAGGAAATCTGTATTTGTATCTGGTGATTGGTTGGTTGTGTTCCTACACCCCATCACATTCTGGTACATTGTGAGCTAGCTACTCCATGTACAACTTTGGAATTGACGGTATATGATTTGTGATATGATTATTTGGCCTATTCATGTATCATGCTTAGGAAGTTGGGCAATGTACTCCGATCCTATATTGATTGATATTTGTTATGCACTCTGATTCAGTATTTGATTCATATTCGTTTCGTATTCTGTTTCATCTGACATTTTCTCAGCAGGCTCTTTCCATTTCTTTGATTTGACATAATGTGATCCGTATTCATTTTGATTATCTTATTATCAGCTATTTGTTTATATCTGTTCTCTGAGCGTTAGCTCAGCCGCGTTTCTTTTCGTGCGGCAGGTTAAGTAGGGATTCTTGGGGGCAGAGTGTGAGAGTAGGAGCTTAGAAGACCTACCATGATTAGACTATTCTCTTTAACTGGATTTATGCTTTCAAACTTAGTATTTTGGATTTACTTCATTTGCAGACTTTATTGGCTCTTTGTTATGACTTTTGTTGTCATGTGTATCCATGACTTTGGATTATTTATTTAAGTCTTCCGCTTTGCGTTTATGTTCTGATTTGTCACCATAATATAGCATTTTAGCCCTTGTCGGGTTGGGGTTTTACAATTATGGTATCAGAGCTTAGGCTTCGACCTGTAGTACTTTAAGTTATCACCTATGAAGGATTTGGCCCTTAGGTTTGCACTATAGGAGCTTATGAAATCACTTTTGAGGAATTGCTTTAGGTTTTCCCTGTAAAAACTTAAGTTTGACCGGTGAGGATTGGGTAGACTATAAGACATTTTTTTAAGTATCATTGCTTTCGCGTCACACTGATTCGTACCCATACTTTTAGTTAAGCCCTTTTAAGATCACTCTTCCAGAGATTAGAAACTTGTCATATTGCACAACCTAAGATTAGTTACCAAGTAAGTTTAGAATGCGTTGAGAATTCTGTGATAATGCCTTGCACTATATAAGCTTTATTTTATAATTCCGACCTTAACCTCTGATACGTTTGCTAATCATTTAGATGCCTCTTCGATCATTCTGAGAATTCTTGTGACCATGATATGTTTGACACATTCTGTGATTTCTCTTTCTTTTGCTAAGCATATTTAAGTATCCCTACACTATTAGATTTACCTTAACCATTCCTATTCCTATGAAAAATCTTGTGGTGATTAACCACGAGTATGAGAATGTTTCCCTCACTTTGAATGATAAGATTCACTCTGCTGATCTGTCTTTCTCTGGAATGTTAATTTCGATGTTATTCAGGTATGGATTAGTTGATTGAGCATCAAGATGCTAACTACTGTCATTAGGGGTGTTATCGGGTCGGGTTATTGGGTTTTTCGGGTCGGGTTGAGTCGGGTTTTGAGTTTTTAAAAAGTCACCCGCAACCCGACCCGATAAGAAATCGGGTTATCGGGTTCGGGTGTTATGGGGTCGGGTTAAGTCGGGTTGGGTGATTCGGGTTGTCGGGTTAAAAACACCAATTTGTGGGTTATAACAGTGTGCTTAAATGTAGTTGTATTGAATGTATTAAATGTATTAATATATGAAGTTATTGATTAAGTAAACAATTTTATGCTTGTAGTAACAACTTATTGATTAAGTAAACAATATATTTGTGGTATTCTGAAAGATGCTGGATCATGAAACACCAATATATTTCTTGAAGTTGGGGAATACTATCTGATTCAAAACTGTACAGAAGAGTGGACTAGATGTATCTGATTCAAAAATAATTTATGCAATGTCAGCTGAAGGCATGTTTTTTCTACACTTTGCTAAATGTAAAACTAGCTAATTATCTACGTCTTTATTTACTGATTGTCATTTATATGTTTTTGTTGTCGAAGTTGTAAATTGTGCAAATCGTTTTAAATATTCATATCCAAACGCCTGCGTATTTACCAATCATGAGTTCATGTAACGCCGTATATGAGATATTGTCAAGTAAACAAATTGTAACTGAAACGCAGTATAAGAAATATTGCCAAGATTATGAATAAGTCGTTTCTAGTTATTCAATCTTATGAATCAGATTGTTTAAACTGGAAACTCGTACATATGAGTTTCCATATAACAACACTGGTCAATGTCTATGGTAATAAAAAAGAACATGCATCCTGCTTGTATTAAAAAGTAATAACTAAAAAATCAAAAAGTGATTGGGTCTTATCGGGTTGACCCGATAACCCGATAGCATTATTTATTTAAC
Source organism: Artemisia tridentata subsp. tridentata (assembly GCA_021014915.2). Lineage (NCBI taxonomy): Eukaryota > Viridiplantae > Streptophyta > Magnoliopsida > Asterales > Asteraceae > Artemisia > Artemisia tridentata. The sequence goes on from CP139507.1 coordinate 65,556,726, forward strand.
CCTAACCCGACCCGATAACACTATCGGGTTATCGGGTTCGGGTCAAAACAACCCGAAAAGATTTTTCGACCCAATTTGACCCGACCTGATAAGCCTTATCGGCTTCGGCTTCGGGTCGGGTCAACCCGACCCTACTGACACCCCTAATTGTCATACTGTACACCTATGACGATTCGAACATCCTGAATTCTTTTACCATGATTCCCGACTAGTTAACCCATTATTATTGTTACTACCCTGGAAACTCGTACGTTATTTTCGCGGTTGTGAAGGTTTCCTAGCACCTATTTTTGTACACCGTTGGATGGATCTCACCTTGAGAGTCATTTTGCAATCTAAATTTTCTCGATGTAATCCCTAAACAAACTACCAAGATTTCCACCGGAGTGTAAAGTTGTATTGACCTGGTACTGAGAGATTGTTTAGTCACGACTTGAGGTAGAATATGATATCAATAAAGGCATGTTTATATGATGCAAGTATTATGACGCATGGCCAACGTGATGATAGTTACATCATATAACCTGAACTTATTGGGATCATAAGATATCTTTGAGAAGTGCCTGAGAACAGTAAGTGGAATGAGTTAGAATTCTATCTGAATAGAGGGACGTCTTGCCTGATTCTGAAACTCCGTATCGAATAGTATCAGTTGAATTGAGAGAACTGAAGGAGCAACAACAAGAACTAGGAAGTGATTATATTCGTTTGAGCGTATCTCCGTGGGGTGTTCCAGTTTTACTCGCGATGAAGAAGGATGGTAGCATGAGGTGGTATATTGATTACTGGAAGTAGGACCGTATTAAAGTTAGAAACCGTTATCCATTACCTTGAATCGATGACTTATCTGATCAACCTTAGGATATGAAGTCTTCTCTAAGACTGATTTAAGATCTGGTTATCATCAGTTGCATGTGAGGAGCGAGATGTTCCTAGAACTACCTTTCGTACTCGTTATGATCACTGTGAGTTTAGTGACGCCAATTGTATCGGCTAAAGCTTCAACTGTTTTATGGACTTGATGAATCGTGTCTTTCATGAGTACTTGGACAAATTTGTCATAGTATGACATCTTGGTACATTCGGAGATGAAGGACAAATCATGAAGATCATTTTCGTATGGTGATGGAACTTTATGTCACGAGAAGCTGTAAGCAAAACTTCCGAAGTGTGATTTTGGTTGACGTTCATAGCGGATGGTATTACTATGGATCCTACGAAGATTGAGATTACCACCAAATGGCCAAGACCGACGACAGTTACAGAAGTTAGAACCATTTGAGTCTTGCAGAAGAATTGTGAAAGATGTTCACGACTAGCGTTACCGTTGACGAAGCTTATGAGAAGAGAAGAGAAGTTTAGTTGGGACGATAACTAAGTTTTGAAAAACTAAAACATAAATTTGCTTCTACTCCCATACTTACAGGTGAGAACCAAATTTTGGACGTTTCAGAAAGAGACTTGGTTATGCCCTTATGCAGTACAGAAAGGTTATTACTTACGCATCAAGACAACTGAACCGTGTAAGGTGAATTATTCAATACATAACTAGAGTTGGCAGCAATGGTGGTTGTTATTAAGATTTGGAGGCAATTCTTGTATGGCAGATTATGATCTGTGTTAGAAGACTTGAGGAAACTATTTGACTGAGGCACACAGTTTCTACTTCTCTACTCATCCTAGTCGTACTAAGATAAATAAAGATCTGGAGCAAACATTTTGGTGGGAAGCAGTTAGCAAGTTGGCAGAAGTCCTTCGGCAGAAGATTATTCGGGTACTTAGCACAACTGCAGTGATCGTGTCAGAGATTAGTATTTTACCTCACAGTCCCAAGAAGAACTGCAGAAGGCTTGTGGAATTAGACTCATGTTTAAGATTTCTTTTCACTCTCAGACTGATGTACTGAAGGACCGGAATTGATTTTAATAACTGATGGAACAGTTACCATTGTGGAAGAGAAGCTTGGAAATTTTAGATCGGAGATTGTGTCTCTGTACAGAAGTGTTAGACGTTCTTGCATATGATGGAGAGTTATTCAGCGATTCATTAGTCCTTAGGTTCATTCTTATCGCTACTAATATTTTGTCATCCCCGTTAGGCATTTGGTACGTTCGGTAATTCGATATGAGCTTCGTTGATCGTTTGTATGCTTCTTTGATTCGTTCAGAACCTTAGATAGAAATGGTGAAAATTCCTACCGTTTATCATTTCCTCCGTATATGTCTCATGTTCACATCATGTTCAGTTCATGTATCTCTTTTGATATGCTACAACTGTCGTCCGTTACATATATGTTTCGTATTCTTTGGATCAAATTTGTTATGATTTGTTTTGCTGGAGAGCCCGAAGCTATCATAGATTGTCTGGATCGAGTCATGAGAAAACCTTTCCGTTCATTAAAATCTTTAAGAAGAATCATTCCGAGTGAGTTAATCATTTTCATTCCGTTTTGTGATTTGGTACGTTTCCGTTTGACCAATTTGCTTGAATTTCGATGACGAAATTTTCTTTTTAGAAGGGAAGAGTTGTAAAACCCTAAATTCTGAATTCACAATTTTACGTCTAATTTGGACTTTAACCTAAGCTATGTAATAATTAATAAATACACTAAACTATATGTTATATGATAATTATTCGTTTTATGAAATTAACCTATAGTTAACAAAATAAATAAAATTGTAAACTTTCCAAATTATCCTACACTACATCACACGACTAGCCTTCTTGTGCAAACCCCTCACACGTTTTCTTTTGCCTCACATTTCACACGACACACAAACAAGTAAAGGATAAGAACAAGGGTGTATATCTTTAAATTATTGGAAGATCTTCTTCGTCTAACCTATTCCCTAACTTCACGACACACTCTCTAGACACAATATTTGGTCTTTAATACCTTCCCACCTTATCACACATTTTCCCTAACATAAAACATACGGCCTTTCTTTTCCCTCTCACTTTCATTATACCGAAACAAAACTTCACAAACAAAGGTTCCTGGTAATTCGCTCTCTCAAGGCTGAAGGTTTGTTGTTGTGGTATTCCATTCATGGGTGTTAAGGTCCTCCAAGGTTGGGTGAAATTGATTTGTATTGTTCTTGTTCTTGATTCTGTCTCGTTAGCTTCCAAGGTACAATTATACGCCTCTCTTTTGGTCACACTCTTGTTCATACGACCTAAACAACACCTTAACATAATCATAATCATGCCCTTTTAATTTGTTGTTGTTTCGTGTACATGTAAACCTATACGTATATGAATATGTCACCACATGAAATCATGATAATAACATGGCTAAAACTTATATGCATCGACCCATGGTTTCTGTTTTGATTGACCTAATATGTTAAACACTAAATCTGATATGTAAACCCTAATTAGACCATTTATTGAACATTTAATGAACCATGCAAAACCTGGAAACCCTAGGCAATTAATTGGGGCGATTAGGGCTTGGAAGGGGTTTAGGGGTTTGTTATGATTTTAGGTGTATAAGTTGTCCAGAAATTGGGTCATTTTGCACAAGGTCTAATTTAATGATAACAATATGTTTTTACATAATTATTGGGTCTAAAAATGAGTTCGTGAAGGGTGCTATCTGAATATCAAATTTCGTGGTCATTGGAGGTAGAGAGGGTAGTCGTTTGATTTTTACTAGATTAAGTGTCAAAACTGTATTTTAGATGTCTGAAAATCAGTTGGTGTTTTTGATTTTTAGTTTTCAAACCATAAGGAATTAAGAGGTCTCATTTGATAGGAAGAATTTTTAAGATGTATATGACTTACTGGAAATTTTTTGGATTTTTCTGAAAGGTTCACCTGGGTTAATTAAATACAAACTTTCGGGGTATACCTGCAGTGCACATTCTGGACAGGTTTGGGAAAACGATTTTTGAAAGGGTACTTGAACTTAGTAATAAAATATGTAAAAATATAGGTAGGTTCTTAACTCAGGTGGGAATCACATATAAAATTGGTGGAACCTTAGGAGACAGTTTAATGTGTCATAAAAATTCATAAATCAAGGGACCGGAACATGTTAAAACCAGAAATGTAACATAAGTTAGGGTTTTGGTTAATTCTAAACCATTAAATATGCTTTGACCCTAATTACTTTGGAACATTAAAATGGATACTTTTAAGTGTGTGTTAACCTAATTTCATTATCGAAAGTCTAATCACATTAATGAATGGTAATAAGTAATTAAGAATCCGTTATGACATTAAATGAGCTAATAAGTATATTATGAACCCTAATCCGTGTAGATTTGTTGAAGAAGGCGTGACATTGTTTCCTTGTGTTCACTTTCCTGTTTGCTTTCATTTCATTTGCTAAGGTACAGATATTCCGTCCTTTTTCAGTAAGGGCATCCATTGGTATGGTTATCCGTTATTGCTATTGATATCCGTTCTCTTATCTGATTGATATCCATTTTGATATTCGTTTTGATATTTGATTTGCTATCTCATTCTGATATTCGTTGGTTATCTGTTTGATATGATTCAGTTCAGTATTTGATATGATATGCTTCAGTTCAGTATTTTGTATGATTGATTTGATATGATTATGATTATGATTACTCTTGTATTGCCCAGCTTCTGTATTTGTATCCCTAGCCATGAAGGTACCATGGCCATGTCATTGAGGCACCAATGGCATGACACTTTCTATAGAGGCGTGATTGATCCACGGCGTCCCCTTCTATTCTGTTATGATATTTGTGCACATTGGCCATTATGATATGTGTATATGCCTGTCATGAGCAAGTGTATATATATGATTTGTTTTGCAGGGGGCATATGGATGCATCCTAGGGAATCTGTAACTGTATCTGGTGATTGGTTGGTGTGTGTTCCTACACCCCATCACATTCTGGTACATTGTGAGCTAGCTACTCCGTGTACAACAATAGAATTGACGGTATATGATTTGTGATATGATTATTTGTCCTATTAATGTATCATGCTTAGGCAGTTGGGCAATGCACTCCGATCCTATATTGATTGATATTTTTTATGCACTCTGATTCAGTATCTGATTCATATTCGTTCCGTATTCTGTTTCATCTGACATTTTCTTAGCAGGCTCTTTCCCTTTTTTTGATTTGACATAATGTGATCCGTATTCGTTTCGATTATCTGATTATCTGTTATTTGTTTATATCTGTTCAATGAGCGTTAGCTCAGCCGCGTTTATTTTCCTGCGGCACGTTAAGCAGGGATTCTTGGGGGCAGAGTGTGAGAGTAGGAGCTTAGAAGACCTACCATGATTAGACTATTCTTTTTAACTGGATTTATGCTTTCAGACTTAGTATTTTGGATTTACTTCATTTGTAGACTTTGTTGGATCTTTGTTATGACTTTTTTTGTCATGTGTTTCCATGACTTTGGATTATTTATTTAAGACTTCCGCTTTGCGTTTATGTTCTGATTTGTCACCATAATGTAGCATTTTAGCCCTTGTCGGGTTGGGGTGTTACAACATGTTTACCTAATTAACACACATGACAGAAAGCGGACAACTTTGATTTATTACACAAAATTAAATTGCTTGACTTTCAACGACGAAGCACATCTTCCCCGGGATGACCAGACAACCTTCCCAGTCAGCATCAGTATAAACAACAAGCTGAGTCATAGAGGAGGCATGTAAATTGTCACACCCTGCTAAAGCGGAAACACGGGATGTAACAAGTAAAGGCACAATAAAAATAAGTTTGAATTCTCAAAAGATATTGTGTTGACAACTTAATGACAATAAAGATGACATGTGAAGACCCCTTTATGCAAATTCCTTCAAAAAATGGTTACTGACAATCACCTGAAATGCATGAGAAAATGGGTCAACTATGAAAATAGTTGGTGAGTACCCAGGTTTTATATAGTACGAAAACCATTTTTTAGAGAAAGTCCGTTTGGCAAATGTCCTGTCAACTCACCATGTTACAAGTCCCGCCCAAACAAGACTTGTAACATATAAGTTCACATACATTTCCATAATAAAAGTACGTACACCTGATATAAAAGTTCACAATAAGAGCACAATGTATATAATAAATCAAGAACGCTCCGTCGACAGGGAGACTTTGCACACTCCGAACAAGGGAGACTTTATTTCACTCCACCACCTAGGCGAGATTTATTCGTCACTCCACCGACATGGCGAGATTTATTGTCAAGTACGCTTCGAACATGGGAGACTTCGCACGCTCCAAACAAGGGAGACTTTATGTCACTCCACCACCTAGACGAGATTTATTCGTCACTCCACCGACATGGCAAGATTTATTGTCAAGTACGCTCCGAACATGGGAGACTTTGCACGCTCCGAACAAGGGAGACTTTATGTCACTCCACCACCTAGGCGAGATTTATTCGTCACTCCACCGACATGGCGAGATTTATTGTCAAGTACGCTCCGAACGAGGGAGACTTTAGGTTATAGTACGTACGGTACATTAAGTTCAAAACAAGTCATACGTTCAAAATTAAGTTCAAGAGTTCGATTCAAGTTCCAAAGTTCAAAACAGGATATAAGGTCAAGACAAGTCAAAAGAGTTTAAAGTAAGTCAAAGGGTTTAAATCAAGTCAAAAGAGTTACAATAATAAAGTTTCATGCATTTCACCCCAAATAAGTAAAGTGGTAAAAAGAGGGCTGTGAATACTCACCTTAAGCAATTAGTACAAGTTACGAGATTTGAGTACACGAATGACCGCACGATGCCCTAGGAGCAACCTAGAATGATAGTCGCGTCTTAGGTCGTGTACATAATGAATGCAATGAGTTTCAAAATGTTTATGAACTGATTATACCATCTTAGTTAATGGTATTTTGAGCTTACTAGGATCATGCCGTCGTATCTTACGAAGTTCCCTTTTCCCTAACTCTTCCATAATACTAACCAACCAAGGATCGTATTTGTTTACCTCCTTGTCACACTTTTTCTCAACATTAATTAACTTCACTTTTTGTCTACCCATTTGAAAGATTACCCTCCTAACATTATCGGTGAACATTACACTACCTTCAGTCTTATTAGTCGTCAATCCCGATATTTCAACAAATGGTTTTTCTAGGACTAAATCGGTTAACTTTGGGTTAACGATGGAGTCTATTTCATTCATCACCGTTAAATTAACGTTGTAGACAAATCTTCTAACGCTAATCGGTATATTTCTAGCCACCCCAACAAAATTGAATCACTTGTAATCGAATTTTTTAGCACAGATCTTGTTGAATAACGAGAGAGAGATTGCATTCATCGGGGAATCGGGGTCAATATGCGTATTAGGTATATATTCCTCCGCAATAGTACAAGCGATTTTAAAAACGTCCAGGTCACCTTCCTCTATTCTATCTCCAAACCCAATGAAAAGATTTGTTGTACCTTTTTCTAGCTCTTCCATAAGGGAATCATCTAATAAGCCTAAAGAACATTTAGAAGTATCAGATTCCTCCCTCAAATCTTTCCCATCATCTAACTTACCCACAATAGAATCCTCAAGTAGGCCTAAAGGATCTTTGGACGTACTTGGTTTTGTTCTCAAGTCTTCCTTTTCATCTTCTTTATCATCCCTAACAGCTGAGTTGTGGTCTTTCTCAGGCTTAGGGTTAGACATTAGGGTGATGGTGTTCACGAAGTGGATGTGGGTTGAGGAAGATGGATCTTTTACTTCTTTCCCTTTTAATGATGTTTGTTTGAAAAGCTTACTAGGATCTTTTATCTTCACAAAAGAGGGTGTTTCATTAACGGGTGGAGCGGGCGAAACGATATCAACTTCTTGAGTTCTTGTAATACTATTAGTTGAAGCACTTACAACTTGATTGTTTATAGCTTTCAATAAGTTGCCAATCTTATTATTCATCTCTACTTGTTGTTGTCTAAATTGATTTTCAAGTTTAGACAATTGAGCTTCTTGAGATGACATAAAATTGTGCATCATTTCCTCTAACCCTCGTTGAGTAGGAGAAGAATTATAAGGGCTTTTGTTAGGCGAATTGTAGTGTTGAGACCAAGTGAGTGGTTGGGAGCCATTAAATGAAACAGTTTGAGTTCGACTCCAATCGAAGTTTGGTTTGTCCTACCACGCTTCATAGGCTTCATTAAAACTCCTTGGTCCGGGGTTTTTAGTGAACCAATTGTCTCCCGCTCCATCGGTATGCGAGGATGCATAATCCGCAAAAGCTTGTTCGGGGAGTTCCATGCAATCACGAGTGTCATGAGGACCACTACATAACTCACATGAAGAAGTGATTTTGTTCACTTGACTTGAAGGTTTAGGAGCTTCGTAGGATTTCATGAGAAACTTGACTTGGTCTTCGAGTTCCATGATCCTACTGTTGGGAATGCTTGAGTTATACGAAGGCAAGGATATTTCCTTGACCGTTTTGCTCATCTCTCGGGGGTCATTCCAACATTCATTGTCAAAGAGAGAAAGATCTTCTATGATTCCCCACGTTTCTTCCGCATTCTTGTCACGTAGCTTACCACTGGTCGCTTGGTCAATGGTTTGCCTTGTGGATTGATTGACAGGATCGTAAAAAATTTAGACTTGAAGCCAAAGATCAATGCCGTGATGAGGGACTTTTTAGAGTAAGTCCTTGAAACGAGTCCAAGCCTCATAAAGAGTTTCACCTTGACGTTGTTGGAACATCAGGATGTCGTTCCTTAATTTGGTAGTTCTCCTCGGTGGGAAGAATTAAGCAAGGAAACAAGAGGTGAGATCATCCCATGGTGTGATGGATCCCGCGGGTAAACGCTCAAGCCATTGACTAGCTTGGTCACGTAGAGAGAATTGGAAGACACGCAAGCGTGTCGTCTCTTGAGTTGCAACATCAAGGTCTATGGAATCTACAATTTTGAGGAAATCCTTGAGATGTTGATTTGGATCTTCAGAACGAAGTCCATGGAATGCACATCCGCTTTACACCAATCGGGTGGTGTCGGATCGCAAGGGAGACACATTGGCTCTTTGGGGGAGCTCAATGGTGTTTCGATAGCCTTGGTGGCTAGGTCGGGAGTACTCACCTAGAGTACGGGCTCGAGGTGGGTCTTGGTTAATTGGTGGGTCTTGGCGTGGTTGTTGTTGTTAGTTTGGTGGAGCTTGGTGTTGTTGGTTGATAGGTTCAAAGATGGCTTCACCCACCATGATGGCGAATGAAGGGATACGAACAAAGGGAATGAAGAAAATATAGACTAAACAATAACTATTCCCCGGCAGCGGCGCCAAAAACTTGATGCGAGGATTGCGTCCACGCAAAAGGTTTTACTTCTCAAGTGATCTTGAGAAGCTTGCAATCCTCCAGGCAGTGTACCTGATCTTTGTAGTGTAGTATAGGTAAGTCCGGAGGATTGATCGTTCTCTAGGGGAATAGTGTCGTTAGGTCAAGATGTATGACGAGATAGGTCTAGAGGTGAGGGATGATTCTTTTTGTATTTTTATATTTTTTAGAAAGCAATTAAAATCTCGGTTTTGAAGGAGTGGGCGGAATTAGTTGTTAATCAACTAACCCAAAAACTAATTATAAAACTAAAATTATACTAAAAACAAGAAAAAGTAAATTGGTGACCTTCTTATGATAGGAAAAGCGTGTTTACTTCTATTTAATTACTTCCTAGTTATCTCATATTGATTCTTTGAATTGTCACGTCCTTGTTTTAGTTGAAGCGTCGTATTCCTTATTATTGGTCGTGGGGAGGTGCCGAAGTCCCCAACTCTATGAATATTAGTCTCCCCTAAATCCCTTAACATCCAGTAAGTTTTCTAGGATCTACAAGCCGCAATTCACGCAATAAATACAACGAACAAAACCAATAGAGCACTCTACGGTTGCGTTTTTAAGACGTTCAATCTAGTTACATATAAGAGGTCAGCCAGTATTCTTAACCTAACGCGATAACAATCAACTAAACAAGTGACAACAAATCAATATTCAATAACTATGTTTCATTAGATCTAAGCAAACACAAACAAACTTAAGCTAGCATGATAGATAAAAGAAAAGATAAACAATTAATCAAACAACACATAGACATATTGAATGATTAAATGAATAACTTATCTTCAATAAAGCATAAGGTTCAAGGGTTGAAAAATCCTTACAAAACTGCCGAAATTCGACTAGGGTTTATTCTCCAAAGATGTCACACTTAACAATATAAACATTCGAAAATATATATAGGAATAAAACTCTGACGCCGTCAGCTTATAGAATCTGACGCCGTCAACTCGCCTTAAATTAGGGTTTCGTCTGTGTAAATCGCCGCTCTGACGGCGTCAGCAAAGGATTTGAGGCCGTCACTTGTAAAATTCTACAGGGCCGTCTCTTGTTTGCTTAAAGCGTGACGCCCTCCTTCAATTAACACCTGACGGCGTCAGGTTATAAAGTCTTCAAAATTCTCTGAGGCGTCACTTGTTAGCTTAACAATAGAAAATCCACATTGAATTGCAAGGGAAGGCGTCACGTTGTTGCATGTGACGCCGTCAGACAGGTTTTTCGCGACTTCTTCCTTTTCTTCACTTTTTCGTCTAAATATGCTCCAAAAGTGCCGATTTACGAAATTCTCGTCCCAAGTACCTAAGATACAAAAAGAAATGATTTGAGGCAATATTTGATCACATTTACTCAATTTTAGGCTTAAATGACCCCTTAAAAAGGTACCAAATAAATCCTTATCAAGTGTAGTAGTGGTAATAAAAGGTAATGATTATGTTTCATATATGAAATTTGATTGGACCATGGAGAGGTGGGAGGGGAGGCGTGCAAGGGCTGGAAAACAACCATAATCATCTCTTTTTCTTGCAAGCAACATTAAATGTAGGAGTGGTAGTGTGTAGGAGTGTTTAATGTAAGTAAATGATGGTAAATAAGAGGTTTTAAGTGGTATAGGAGAGTGTGTGTGAGGTGAATGGCTCAAGGCAAGAAAAACAAAGAAAATGATTTAATTTTGTAAGTATTTGGTTATTATAAGGTGTATTTGTGTATTCATTGAGTTTAAATTAAGCGTAAAGCCTTAAAGACGCGAAAAACGCAGTACCGGGTAACATAAAAATGTTACAAAAATGTCATGAATTATTAAAATGACTAATTTTTATATTTTAGGTGAGACTTAGGCTTGCCGGAGTTTTAAAACGTAAATAAAAATAAAAAACGTAGACTAAAAACGCGTAAAACGCAAAAAGTGCAAAGTTTACTAAAACAAGTAGAATGAACATAGTCTAGGGTCGGTTCAAGTTAATGTATGTTTACGACGGACGCGGGCTAACCCAGCCGATTACCCGTAAAAGTCAATTTGCACGAAATTAAAATAAACATAACAAGTAAGTGGTTAAATAATGACCCATAAAATACGGATTGTTACAGTCCATCTTTAAGGAATCCCGTCCCAGGATTCAGTTCGCTCATCTTATAGACGTACGTTCTCGTGCCTAGATTTGATTGACGCAAACTTTCCCACTCTCGAGCATATTTCTCAAAGACCTTAAGCTAGGTGATTTTATCTTAATCCCACAACTCATCAAAAAAGAACTGTCATGAGATTAAACCGAGTAACAACTTGATTCTAGCTTGATTTTCGCAACTCATCAAACAAGAACTGTCACTAGATCAAGCTAGGAAATAAGTTGCCAAAAAGGAGGAGCTCAACATCTTTGAAGACTGGCGCGATTTTAGAATTGCTTAAACCAATCAAATCAACGAATAATGGTGGTTTTAATTAGCGAGAGGGCTATAAATGCAACTAAGGCTTATGACATTAGGTCTCACATTAATCAAGACTGCTCCAAACAAATGAGACTTTGCACTCCTCCGAACATGGGAGACTTAAAATTGGGGTGCAAAAATAATTTATGCACCAGAATAAGATGGGACTAAAATAAAATGGTTGTAATTATGACAACTTCATCCATACATGTTTTGCTGAGTGTAATGAAATAGACGATTCAATTGTAGATATTGAGTGATTATATCTAAATGGAGTGAGCATTGTCCGTTCTTAAGAAAAATCATTTAAAATCTTAAGCTAAGTAGCTACTTTAACCTAATCTCACAACTCATCAAACAAGAACTGTCATGCAATTAAGTTAAGAGTTGTTAAAAAGCTTAACGTTTTTGAAAATTTTTAGTTAAAGTTTGTGTTTGCTAAAAAAATGAGCGAATCGGTATTTGTAGTATAGGTTAATGAGATTAGTGAAGAAGGTCAGAGGTATTGTCAAAGTAAGGGAGTCGTCTTTGGGAAAATCAGTAAAGGCGGTGGGAAGAAGTTTTGTCCAAAATAGGTTTCTAGTGGCATCATGTATAAGCATTAATAATCATGTATAGTATTGTATAAGTTTGATACTCTTTGTAAAAATAGTATAAAATTGCAGTTTTTGTTGTAAAATTAGTAGTGTATAATATAGTATAGATTGAAATATTTATCTAATTAGTAGTCATACTAGCCAAATGTTACACGGATTTTATATATAATAAGGGATAAATGAAATTTCATAAACAACCTGAAAAAATTGGACTGTTTTTGACAAATGGCCAATAGTTTAGTCCAAAGATATGAACACAAAACGACGGTACTCTAGAATTATGCTTGAAGCACAAGGATCTTTACAAACAATGTCATGAAAAATGCAACCAATGTAATGCCGGATATCACGTCTTCCTGGATTATAGTATGTAGATTCCAATGGTCGTAAGGAACGGGAAGGCGATGTTAGGTAAGTCGCGCTCGGGGTTCAGAAGTTCCGATCCTCGGGATCTGTCGCAAGTAAGGGCCTTGGTAAGTAGGTGGATATAAGACGGTAGTCGGTGAAGATCTGACAGGACTTTGGACTGTAACTAATGTAACCAAAACTGAAAAATGTACAAAGACTTATCGTACCGAAATAGAACAAAGCATGTCATGACAAAAGCACTTAGTGACCATCAAGCATAGTAAAAAACATAGCGTAACAAAACAAGACAAGGATGACAGGAACAAGGTGTACTCAAATCTAAAGATAGATGTCTGTCTACAGGGTTCAACGCACAAGTACGAATGAAAATATGCGATGCACACACACATGGCCGATGCAATTTTAGGTGACTGCCTTTTAAGACCCGACCAAACATGATCCGAGACTACTACTCCCATCATTGCATGATTCTTTCTGAATTAGACATAGGTGATCAGGCTATGTATAATTGTGGAGTAACGATACAATGCTCGAACTAGTCAACTCGTGTGATGTTCGGTGTTTAATAAAACTTTATTTTAGTTATAGTTTCAATTTTTATTTTAGAAAAACCGGCATTCTCTATAACCTTTAGCTCTGATACCAATCTGTCACACCCCGCTAAAGTGGAAACACGAGATGTAACAAGTAAAGGCACAAGCACAAGATAATAGTACATGCCATCATTAATTAAAGGGATAATTCTAAAATTACCCCAGTTGTCCAATGCTTTTGTTTTTCTGGATGGAATCTTTTGCTTTTGCTTTTCTAGACCAGGGCAACCTATAGAATTGGGCAACTAAAATCTGCAAGTGACAAGTGTGACTTTACGGATTACAAGGTAGGGCAACTTGTGTACTTTTTGGGCAACTGGTATACTTCATGTCGGACAAGTGGCGACACATGGTTGGCTAATTCAAGTTGCCCAGGGCAATTGGTCTAGAAAAGTAAAAGCATTCGGCAACTGATTTAGAGAATTATCCCTTAATTAAATCAGTACAACATTACAACATTGTTTTAGCCGACATTGGCAAATAAAAATAAGTTTGAATTCTCAAAAGATATTATGTTGACAACTTAATGACAATAAAGATGACATGTAAAGACCCCTTTATGCAAATGCCTTAAAAAAATGGTTACTGACGATCACCTAAAATGCATAAGAAAACGGGTCAGTTATGAAAATAGTTGGTGAGTACACAGGTTTTATATAGTACGAAAACCATTTTTTAGAGAAAGTCTGTCTGGAAAATATCCTGTCAACTCACCATGTTACAAGTCCCGCCCATACAAGACTTGTAGCATATAAGTTCACATACATTTCCATAATAAAAGTACGTACACCTGATATAAAAGTTCACAATAAGAGCACAATGTATATAATAAATCAAGAACGCTCCGTCGACAGGGGAGACTTTGAACACTCCGAACAAGGGAGACTTTATGTCACTCTACCACCTAGGCGAGATTTATTCGTCACTCCACCGACATGGCGAGATTTATTGTCAAGTACGCTCCGAACATGGGAGACTTTGCACGCTCCGAACAAGGGAGACTTTATGTCACTCCACCACCTAGGCGAGATTTATTCGTCACTCCACCGACATGGCGAGATTTATTGTCAAGTACGCTCCGAACGAGGGAGACTTTAGGTTACAGTACGTACGGTACATTAAGTTCAAAATAAGTCATACGTTCAAAATTAAGTTCAAGAGTTCGATTCAAGTTCCAAAGTTCAAAACAGGATATAAGGTCAAGACAAGTCAAAAGAGTTTAAAGTAAGTCAAAGGGTTCAAATCAAGTCGAAAGAGTTCAAATAATAAAGTTTCATGCATTTCACCACAAATAAGTAAAGCGATAAAAAGGGGCTGTGAATACTCACCTTAAGCTGTTGATGCAAATAATGTTCTAAAAACGTTATTTATATCTTTCGATTACTTCACGTTTTGAGGATGACAAAATGTGAACTCATGTTACGTTAAAATTAACGTTAACAAGTTTTTAATCGGAAGATCCCGTTTCTACGCAAATCACTCTTGAACAAAGTTACAACTTGAACTAGTGATCAAAGAAGTGAATTCATGGTTGAAAATTCACATTTTAAATGGGACAAAACATTTTTTCAAAAATACACATGACAAATTATTTTTGAAATATTAAGAAATGTTTTAATGGAAAAATTAGTTTGAAAATCACAACAGCTATTTTTCCCCCCAAAATCAGCTCCAACCTTCCCCAAATAAGTTTTCACCAGAAAAGACAAAATTTGGAGCGTCCTAGTCTACCACGGCTCCACGGTACCGTTAAATTTAACGGAGCCGTGGGTTATTTAAAGGAGCCGTCCGTACAGAATTTCTTTGTAACGTTCAGATTTTCTTTGCCTATAAATACCCACCTCTTTCACAGTTTTAGGCACCCTTCACACACAGAAAAATCCCTTAGCTAAATCCTCTCACACCTTTCACTTCTTAGGTTCATTTAGATTAGTTTTTCTTTGTTTCAAGAGTGATCCAATCATCCTTCAAGTGATCCTCTTCATACCTCTTCACTAGCAAGAGAAGAACACAAGTATCCAAGTTGATACAAGGTGTTGTCATCCCTCTTCATTAGCAAGAGAAGAACTCAAGTAATCAAGAAGATACTAGCTAGAGTTATAGTTGATAGGTTTTTGTAACACTTGTTACAACCTTGTTGTGTCTTAGCATACATCAAGTTTATTTCCTTTTAGTGAGTGAGAGTAAAGATCAAGTGTGATCTATAGAGATAGTGAACATCTCTTGAAGCCATTGGGCTTGTGTGATTGATCAAGAAGATCAAGGGTCATTAGGTTAGTGTTAGTTGAGTAGAGTGAAGTGAGTGTTGATCATTGTGATCGTGTTGAGATCTTGGTGATCTCTTGAAGCCACTGGGCTTGAGTGTTTGGTCACGTGGACCTTGGTAGATTGGTGCTAGCTAAGATTAGCACTCGACATCTAGCTTAGTGTCGGTAATAGGATAAGCGACGTGTACGGTTTTCTCCGCCTGAAGGGAGGTTGTTGATATAGTGTTTGAAACTCTCGAGTGTGGTACTCGGGGAGTGGAGTAGGGCGAAGAAGAGCTTCGTAGCCGAACCGCTATAAATCCTCTGTCTCGGTTTGATCTTTCCAACTCTACTCGTTACTTTTATTTGTTATTATTACTTAGCTTAGTGTGTAGTTCATATTGGTGTTGATTGGTTACACATAGAGTTCGAATCAAAGTTTCCAATAGCATACTTTTAAAACAAGATTTTTAAAAGAAGTTTTTAAACCGGTAAACTATTCGACCCCCCTTCTAGTTTCCCACAATTGGTATCAGGAGCCACGTCAGTCAAGATTTTAAAGTATATTGTATTTTAAAACTTGAATCGATCAATGGATTCCGACAAATATCTAGAAGGGCAATTTTTGCAAAGACCACCACTTTTCGAAACCGATTGTTTTATTTATTGGAAAACAAGATTCGAAACGTATGTGAAATCAAAAGACATTGATCTTTGGCATGTTATTACCGAGGGTGACTTTCAACCTATTCAAAAGAATCCGGAAACTAAAAAGGATGAAATAGTTTCTTATGATAAACAAAGTGATGAACTAAAAAGGAAATTAGCCAAAAATAATGAGGCTAAAATGATGATTTATAATGCTTTGCCTAAAAAGGAGTTTGAAAGAATTTTCATGTGTAATACGGCAAAAGATATTTGGAAAACCTTGTTAGTCACTCACCAAGGTAATAATCAAGTCAAAGAGAACAAGATAGATCTTCTTGTTCAACAATATGAACAATTCTCCATTTCGGAGGATGAGTCAATAGATAATGCTTTTGCTAGATTTAATACTATTATCACTAGTCTTAAAGCTCTTGATGAAGGTTATTCTAGTAAGAACTATGTTAGGAAGTTTCTTAGAGCTCTACATCCTAAATGGAGAGCAAAGGTCACCGCCATAGAAGAGTCAAAGGACTTGGCGGCATTGTCACTCGATGAACTTATAGGAAACTTGAAAGTTCACGAGATGATCATCAAGAAAGACTCTGACATTGTCAAAGGCAAAAGCGAGAGAGTTAGATCTCTAGCATTAACAGCCAAGAAGGAGTCTAGTGATGAGGAATGTTCGAGTTCCGATAGTGAAGATGAAGAGTACGCACTAGCCGTTAGGAACTTTAGAAAGTTCTTTAGGAGGAAAGGTAGATTTCCTAGACAATCTCGCGATGAGAAGAAGTCATCCCAAAGAAATCATGATGAAAGAAAAGGGACAAGTGATAGGAGATGCTATAGATGCGGAGATCCTAATCACTTCATAGGAGAATGTCCTAAGCCACCAAAATCCAACAACCAAAGAGCCTTTGTAGGAGTTTCTTGGAGTGATAGCGGTGAAGAAGAAGAGAAAAAGCCTAACGATGAAACGTGCCTAATGGCTCAGGCTTCTAACGAGGTACATTCCAACTCTTCTTATTATAGTGATAATAATTCGTCAATAGATGACAGTGAATTACATGACGAATACAACAAACTATGCGTAGTTAGTACTAAGATCTTAGGTAGAAACACAAAGCTAAAATTAAAATTAAAAGAACTAGAACTACAAGTCTTAGAACTAAAAGATCAAGTCAAGAGACTTGAGAAAAACAAGGAAGTAGACTTAGGATGCGGGTCATGTATAAGTCTTCAAGTAGAAAATGAAAAACTTAAGGAAAATGCTTTAAGAATCATTAAGTTTGATGAAGGAACTAAAAAGCTTAATGATATACTTGAAAATATTAGATATAGTGAACATGACCATTCAGGTTTAGGATTTGACCCAAATCAGGCTTCTATAAGTGGTACTAAACAACTAAAATTTGTAATGCCTGAAAAGTCCATGTCTGAAGGTGACGGCACCATTAAAGGTACAGACGGCACCACTAAATTTAGTGGTACCGTGGTACCGTGTGGTGCTGAGGACAAAACTGGGTCAATTCTGAAAAGTAACTTAAGTCCTAAACCAAGTCAAGTAGTTGTAAATAGAACTAATGTGTCTACTCCAAGTAGAGAGGAAACCAAAGGCTTTAACAAACCATTGTCATCTCCCGAACATGGATTTGTAAAGCGTGACACTAGGTCAACTACTCCTCCACCTAGAAAGGTAAACTCTCCCAAACCTCGGTCTAGAACTCCTTTACCGAGAGGTAACTTTAGAAGACAAAATCATCCAAGTAACTTTCCCGTAACTTGGAATGATCGTCCACCACAAAGTTACTTACCATAGGAAATGTGTCCTCCATTCTCACATCCTAAACTAACGCAACAAATGCATAGGATGTTTAACTCTAACAACTTTGGACCCATGAGATATTGGGGACCAAATGTTTGAACATTAGTTTTGCTAGGAAAACATGAGTGTATATAAAGCTTGGAGTCTAACAAAAGGAGTATGATGCGTTATCAAGCAAATCCGGTGACGCAATAGTCAAGTCGTGTCTTTCATGCTTAACATCCAACAAAGGTACCCTAGTCTTCTAGTTTTAAGAGCAAACACCTCAGGCACAGGTACGCTTTCTTAAAACACCCTTGTTGATAGAAATGCTAAGCATGTAGTAGTGTTAGAATCTAACTTGGTAGGCACTGTCGTAAAGAAACAGAAATTCACAATTCATCATTACGAACTCAACTTGTCAAGAAATATTCGATGATCGCTTCAAGATCATGCGTGACAAGTTTGAAACGAAAATGATGAGTGAATTAAGTTTCTTCCCTGGCCTATAAATAACTCAACCTAAAGAAAGTATCCACATAAACCTATGTATACTATATATGTATAAGATACTTAGATTAGACAAATACTAATCTATACTAATGCCCATATCCGCGATAATAAATCTCACAAGAGACGATGAAGGAGAGTACACGGATATAACTAGGTTAGGGGCACAATAGGTAAAGTAGTTTACCTTACGGCAAGTAGGTCCATTATCATGAATAGTGTTGGCTTTGTGCCCACTTGTAAGAAGTGTCCCAAAACTTCTTACATCAAAGTGTTCAATGTATCATACGATACATTGAAGATACTGCACACTTGAGACTACGATATCTCAAGGAGACGGTTGTAGAAAATGTTTCTATACCAACTCTGATAATGCGAGAGTTGATGTGGATTGAGACATAAAGAGCAATGTTTGTACCTTCATAGGTTTGTTAACAAACTATCAGGGGATTCAAGTCCATCGGCAAGGCGATCAAAGGACTTGGGAACAAAATTAAGAAGTTGGGGAAAAGAAAGGATTAAATGGAAATAACTTAAGTAGTATTATTAATATAAGTATTATGATTAAAATACTACTAATAGGTTGTGGCTTTGTTGCTTGATACATTAACTAGCTTAATGTGGTTCCTTTTAACACTTAAACATGATTAATTCTCTTGTTAATTAATCCTCATGTTGGTTTATCTTGCCTAAATCATGCATGTTAGCTTATTTTATTACATGCACTAGATGTTAAAAATGCTTGAACTCATGCATGCTTAATAGTTGCCTAAATACATAGATGATCACATGATCATGTTAGTTGCTAGTTGAAACTAGCTTTAGGAATTCTATGTGTTTAGTAATTTGAGGCTTTGAGATTTGCAGCCAATGGATTCCCCAGAAATTTCCCAATTTCGGCTGCCTAAAACCTGCAGACCTGGAAAGAAGGTCAAAAGAGCCCACGACTCCATTAAATAGGCCACGGCTCCATTAAATTTAGTGGTGCCGTAGCACCTTTAATGGTGCCGTGCCTCTGGAAGACGAAAACTGCTATTCTCTTCCACTTTTTGACTTCTTTTCCCTGAAAAACTGCAACCATAACCTGATTCCCATGCACCCAAATCCCCAAATCCAACATTTCAAACTTGTATGCTTATGATTTGGCTATTTAAGCTAAAATTATGCATTGCCATCCTTACACCCATCCTTACACCTTCACATTCACCATACCATCATCATGGGATCAAGGGTATTCAAGAAACCTAGATTCAACATCAAACCAACCAACCAAACCACTCTAGTTGATCAATGGATCAAGAATGTCAACACATCTCAATCATCAACTAAACCTATCACCAATGACATTCCCCTCATTGATCTCACCTTGGATGATGAAGATGAAACCCATACACCTATAACCTCTACAAAATCATCATCTTCCTTCACTACACCCCAAGCTCCATCCAAGGCAACCTCTACCCAACCTACATCCTCATCCTCCACAACAAAACTCAACACACACTCATCTCAACCTAGTCCCATTCATCCTTTAGCCTTGACACTCAACTCATCACCATCAACTTCCCTTGAATTGGGAACTAACACAACACCCTCATCACTTTCAACATCACCACAACCTCTAACTCTCACCCTCACCCTTTCACCAAACACTCCCTTTGAATTTGGGAGCAACACATCATCACCTTCACTATCACCATCACCTCAACCCTTAATGGGTTATCCCATCATGTATCCCCTTCTCTCACACACCTTGAGTTATGCTTGTTGTCATCACAACTTTGAGCTCATTATGCACCTTAGAGATGAGCTTAGCTTTAGGTTTTCATACCTTGAACACCTCCTCACACCACCCATTGGACCCATCATCCTTCCACCACCTCCACCACACAATAGCCCAAACTAAACATGGTTATGTTTAGTCTCCCTAAATAAATGATTAGGAACCTTTTGAAGTTGGAAGCAAATCTTGAAGCCTTATATTACTCTTGAAGTTTATATGTCTTCTTGTTAGAATTATTTGCTTTCCTAATGTAGTCATACTTATGTATGACATTTATTTTATGTTTATGAAATGGGCTTTTCATTTTGGCTACTTAGCCATAATTCTTGTATTGTGGTTGGATATTTGTCTTATGTGCTACTTGTTAGATATTGTTTATTTTCCGTCTAACCTTGTTTTGTAGCACGAACCATTGCTCGATTCCTTTGTGTTCTCCAAATGAGGGGGAGTACACATCAAGGGGGAGCCTTAACCACCTTTTTGATTTGACAAAAAGGGGGAGAAATGGGAGTAAACTCATTAAAAACTTGTTAAAACTAATTTTAACCTAAAATGAGTTTATATTTTGTCATCATCAAAAAGGGGGAGATTGTTGATGCAAATAATGTTCTAAAAACGTTATTTATATCTTTCGATTACTTCACGTTTTGAGGATGACAAAATGTGAACTCATGTTACGTTAAAATTAACGTTAACAAGTTTTTAATCGGAAGATCCTATTTCTACGCAAATCACTCTTGAACAAAGTTACAACTTGAACTAGTGATCAAAGAAGTGAATTCATGTTTTGAAAATTCACATTTTAAATGGGACAAAACATTTTTTCAAAAATACACATGACAAATTATTTTTGAAATATTAAGAAATGTTTTAATGGAAAAATTAGTTTGAAAATCACAACAGCTATTTTTCCCCCCAAAATCAGCTCCAACCTTCCCCAAATAAGTTTTCACCAGAAAAGACAAAATTTGGAGCGTCCTAGTCTACCACGGCTGATGAAGCGAAAAGTGTACCGCTTTTAAGGGGTCATTTAAGCCCTAAATCGTATTTATTTGATCAAATATCGCCCTAAATCGTTCCTTTTGTCATTTTAGGTACTTTTGAGGAGAAATCTGGAAAAGGAGGCATTTTGGACGTTTTTGGAGCATAAAAGTGAAGAAAACGACAAAGTCTCAAGAATCGGCTAAAAGTTACTCTTGACGGCGTCAGACTTTACTCTGGACGGCGTCATGCCTTGGCAAGAAAAGTTGGACGTGAAATTTACTCATGACAGGCCAGTGAAAATAGCATGTGAATTCTGACGGCGTCACGCTTTAACTTGATCAAGGGCGTCACGGCTTAAATCATAAGGGGACGGCGTCACGTTCATGGTTAGACGGCGTCAAGCCTTGATAAGCCAGAATGGATTTTTGAAGAGCTAAAGAGGGACGGCGTCAAGAAGGTCATCCGGGAACCCTAAAAGCGGCGAGGTGACGGCGTCACACTCCATAAGGTGACGCCGTCAGATCCAAAAATCTATATATAGTTTTCTAATTTTTTGTCATTAAGGGAGAGCTTAGTGTGTGGAATTTTGGGAGAAAACCCTAAGACGATTTTAGCTACTTTTTCAAGGCTTTTTGCCTTGAGATCTTCCATGTTTCATTGAAAGATAAGTTATCAATTAATCATTCAATATGTCTATGTGTTGTTTGATTCTATCTTATTCTTGTCTTTTGTTTAACATGTTAGGCTAAATTTATCTTGTGTTTGCTTAGATCTAATGAAACCTAGCTATTGATTATTGGTTGTTAGTGTGTTATTAGTTGTATTGGATGATTGTTTATCTATGTTAGGCTTAAGAAAACTGGCTAACTTCCTATTCGGTAACTTGCTTGAACGTCTTAAGAAACATGAACCAAACGCGTACTAAAGGTTTTTATGGTTGTATTTAATGCACAAGCGAATTCTAGTGATCCCATGTTAGGAGCTTCCTAGCCGGCTCGACATAGGAGTGAAGTAGGAGCTTGTAGAGTTGGGGAAGTAAGTACGCCACCCCACGAATGGTATTAAGGAATACACCCGTCATCCACGCGACTAATACACACTAATTAACCGGTAAAAGATAGTTAGGGAGTAAGGAAATCTAAGTAAACACATTTCTCTACACATAAGTTTCTCACCACATTTTATTTTTAGTTATTTAATTTTATTGCATTCGTAGTAATTTGGGTTAGTTGACTAGCAACTAATTCCGCCCACTCCTTCAAACCCGAGATTTTACTTGCTTTCATAAAAACTATAAAAACATAAAAAGAATCTTCCTCAACCTTTAGACCTAATTAGAGTAGTTTTTCATACCTAACGAACACTATTCCCTGTGGAGAACGATCAATCCCCCGTACTTACCACTACACTATACTACATCGGTCAGGTACACTGCCTGGTGGGGTTGTAAGCCTCTTGAGATCCCTCGAGAGGTAAAACCTGTTGTAAGGTTACAAAACCACGCAATCAACGGCTCCACGGTACCGTTAAATTTAACGGAGCCGTGGGTTATTTAAAGGAGCCGTCCGTACAGAATTTCTTTGTAACGTTCAGATTTTCTTTGCCTATAAATACCCACCTCTTTCACAGTTTTAGGCACCCTTCACACACAGAAAAATCCCTTAGCTAAATCCTCTCACACCTTTCACTTCTTAGGTTCATTTAGATTAGTTTTTCTTTGTTTCAAGAGTGATCCAATCATCCTTCAAGTGATCCTCTTCATACCTCTTCACTAGCAAGAGAAGAACACAAGTATCCAAGTTGATACAAGGTGTTGCCATCCCTCTTCATTAGCAAGAGAAGAACTCAAGTAATCAAGAAGATACTAGCTAGAGTTATAGTTGATAGGTTTTTGTAACACTTGTTACAACCTTGTTGTGTCTTAGCATACATCAAGTTTATTTCCTTTTAGTGAGTGAGAGTGAAGATCAAGTGTGATCTATAGAGATAGTGAACATCTCTTGAAGCCATTGGGCTTGTGTGATTGATCAAGAAGATCAAGGGTCATTAGGTTAGTGTTAGTTGAGTAGAGTGAAGTGAGTGTTGATCATTGTGATCGTGTTGAGATCTTGGTGATCTCTTGAAGCCACTGGGCTTGAGTGTTTGGTCACGTGGACCTTGGTAGATTGGTGCTAGCTAAGATTAGCACTCGACATCTAGCTTAGTGTCGGTAATAGGATAAGCGACGTGTACGGTTTTCTCCGCCTGAAGGGAGGTTGTTGATATAGTGTTTGAAACTCTCGAGTGTGGTACTCGGGGAGTGGAGTAGGGCGAAGAAGAGCTTCGTAGCCGAACCGCTATAAATCCTCTGTCTCGGTTTGATCTTTCCAACTCTACTCTTTACTTTTATTTGTTATTATTACTTAGCTTAGTGTGTAGTTCATATTGGTGTTGATTGGTTACACATAGAGTTCGAATCAAAGTTTCCAATAGCATACTTTTAAAACAAGATTTTTAAAAGAAGTTTTTAAACCGGTAAACTATTCAACCCTACTGATTCTATACAAATATTTCGTTAACCAAATGACTCAAACAACCCTTTTAAATCATAATCAACAACAAGTTATAAAGTGTTTTCCCACTAATTATATGGTATAATCAATTAAGTAAAGTGCGTTCATGCTTAAAATGATTAAAGTACAGTAGGAAATGAAGAAAAAGAATGAGTCTTACAAATATGGTGGTGAAGAAAGTGAATCAAGAACAAGGAATGTAACAACAAAAATCACTAATCAAACACAAACCCTTGCCTCCAAATCAAAGATCAACTCTTGAAAACCTTAGATCTACTAACTAGAACACTATATCTAATCAATCTAAACACATGCAAGACCTTTGAAAAAACCTCCAAAGAAACCCTTGAATCAATGATGGTTTAGTTGTTGTTTATGGTGAAAAGTGTTGAGATTAAGGATCTAACAACTTAACCTTGAACTAGAGATGAATATAACTTGTAAAAATCAAAATGATAGATGGTTATTGATGGTGTGATGGTGGATTTCGTGGCTATGGCAGAGAAGAAGAGAGGAAAAAATGAATTTTGGTGTTGGTGAATTGAAATGAATGAGTTAGGGTTTAAATGGTGGGGGTTTGAGTGTAGTACTGGCAATAAAAGGTGATGATTATGTTTTATATGCATGAAATTTGATTGGACCATGGAGAGGTGGGAGGGGAGGCATGCAATGGCTGGAAAACAACCATAATTATTTCTTTTTCTTGCAAACAACATTAAATGTAGGAGTGGTAGTGTGTAGGAGTGTTTAATGTAAGAAATGATGGTAAATAAGAGGTTTTAAGTGGTATAGGAGAGTGTGTGTGAGGTGAACGGATCAAGGAAAGAAAAACAAAGAAAATGGTTTAATTTTGTAAGTATTTGGTTATTATTAGGTGTATTTGTGTATTCATTGAGTTTAAATTAAGCGTAAAGCCTTAAAAACGCGAAAAACGCAGTACCGGATAACATAAAAATGTGAAACTTATAAAAATGTTACAAAAATTTCATGAAGTATTAAAATGACTAATTTTTATATTTTAGATGAGACTTGGGCTTGCCGGGGTATTAAAACGTAATTAAAAATAAAAAACATAGACTGAAAACGCGTAAAACGCAAAAAGTGCAAAGTTTACGTAATAATGGAAAACTAACAATGTGATTTATGAAATATGCATGAAATGAATTTATGATGTCTAAAACATGTAGAATGACATAGTCTAGGGTCGGTTCAAGTTAATGTACGTTTACGACGGACGCGGGCTAACCCAGACGGTTACCCATAAAAGTCAATTTCCGAGAAATTAAAATAAATAGAACAAGTAACTGGTTAAATAATGACCCAGAAAATACAGATTGTTACATAGCTGAAGACCATGATGAAGGGTATCACAAACATATCGAAGAATGCGCTTCAAAGCAAGAAGATGTGGTTCCCGAGGATCATACATATAACGACATACATGTTGTACAACATAAGATAAATCAGGGTGCGAAAAAGTAAGGTACTAAAGAGCCCCCGCAAGGCTGCGATATAAAGTAAGATCAATAATAGGATCGCCCTACAGTCCAATTTTGGACTCGGTATCAACACGAGTTTTGCACGGATTGCAGTGCTGCATATGAGCTCTCTCAAGAATCTCTTCAGCAAATTTGGACTGTGATAAAAATAAATTAGATTCAGTCCATTGAGTACTCTGAAAATAATTAAGAGAGCCAAGATCTGTCATCGCAAACTCATTATGAAGAGAGCCAATAATACGTTATAGCAATGCTGAAGATGATGCAGTAAGTACAATATCATCCACATATATTAATAGATAAGCAATCTCATATCCAAAATGATAAACAAATAAGGATGCATCGGTTTTACTGTGCCGAAAACCAATCCGAGTAGCAAAGCTAGCAAAACATAAAAACCAAGCCCGAGGAGCCTGTTGATGACATCAAATAACGACATATTATTAGCATCATTTATCCCATATTAATGACTTGTTTTATATCACTTTATATGAGAATTGACACTTAATCGTTTACTTTTGTAATTCTCAGTATAAACAAGCATTTGGTGAAAGTTAATGATTTCGGACGGAAATTGGAGCAAAATGAATCAAGTTGGAAAAGTCTGCTGAATTGAAGAGATTAAAGACCATTGCCTGACTTTGAAGCATGCGCCGCATCTGATTTTATCATGCGTCGCATATGAAACTTTGGTCAACGAAGAAGAACCAACTTGTTCTACTCCAGATACGCCGCATCGGACCAATCCGATGCGCCGTATTGGCCATACACAATCCTTACCAAAGAAATCAAGTGGAGATTAGAAGCTTAATGAAGAAGTCAAGATTACAAGTCGACACTTGAAGATGCTTTCGTATTTTGGCCATAAAATCTTCATCCGGACTCCGATTTAGTTGATTCAAGCGGCCACGCGAAGAGAAAAAGAAAATCTATCTGAATCTGAAGTAGATGCGGCGCATCTGGTCCTTAGATGCGCCGTATTGGGAGATGAGGCGCATCTGGTCTTTAGATGCGCCGTATTGGGTCAGTTTCAGACTTGGAGGCTACGTTTACTTATAGATGCGGCGCATCTAACTCTCTAGATGCGCCGTATCGACCCAGATTTCAGAATCTATAAATACCGAGCTCATTAACGAATTAGGGTATCATTGGGGACCCTTGGGGTCGTTCCCAGAAGACTAAAAACCCCTCCAAACAGCAGAAGACCTCCTTGAAGATCCAATCATCCTAGAAGATCATCTCAAGAACCTTATATTAAGTGTAATCGTTCGGTTAGCGTATCGTTTTCATTATGAATTCTTATTCGTTTGCTTTGATTACAACTTTATGTATTGTTACTGAGATTATGGGCTAACACCCTTAGGTGTTAGCCAAATTTATGAAGTCTATTTAGTTTATTTGTGTTCTTGATTACGTGTTTGCTTTGTTATTGGATTGGGTGCTTATCGATAAAAACTCGTTTATTGCTTATAACTAGTAAAAGTCTATGTAACTAGATTATGAACTTATTGGTTTAATGTGGTAACTTAACTATCTGTAATTGTGGTTACTTTAATTGATCATAAAGTGTAGTAATCCGAATCCTATTAGACGGCTTAGAGGGAACACACCGGAACCGTGCCTTATGCCACTATTAGGACTAGTAGCGTGTAATGCCAAACTAGGTTAGACGGTTTAAAGCGATAAGTTAGTATTGATGCTAGATAGGTCACTATGATCATGTCCTCTTTCCCACCACGATGGTAGGTTATTCAATTGTGACAGGATTAATAATCGGATTGATGGCAAAACAATTGAATGAATTAAAACAAGTAGACATTAGCACATATATAACTATAAGATGGATTAGACTTGGCTAGCATGTTCTTCTATCATTGAATTCACATTTGCTTTTAATTAGTTTAATATTTATTTTCTCGTATTTAGTTTAATTAAACACACAAAATCGTGATAGCCTCTCAGGCTAAAACCACAAAAGTATTTACTTGCTTTCTAGGTTAGTTAGTTTAGTAATTAGAATACCTTTAGATCATTTTAGCTTCGCTCCTAGTGAACGACCCTTGCTTACCTAGAAACTATCTACATTGACCGGGTACACTGCTCGTAAGTGTTTAGAGTCTATAGGTTAGTTCGGCAATAAATAAATTTAAAACTTGGTAGATTTTTATAGACCTAAAAAAAACACATCAAGTTTTTGGCGCCGTTGCCGGGGAGTGATTGTTTAATTTGATTTATTGGTATTTTAGTTTTTATTTGTTTTCGTTAGTTTCTGTGTGTTTTTGTCATTCTGTGTTTCTGTCTCAGAAAGGCAATACGGCGTATTCTTGTCTGTGAATACGGCGCATCTGTCTGATTTCAATACGGCGTATTCTTGTCTGTGAATACGGCGCATTGACGTTCTGCGACAATATTTTTTTAGTTTGTGTGATTTTTTTTTTAGTATTATATAATTTGAAAAATCTGTTATAGAAATCTAATACGGCGTATCCATTGTCTGTTGGATACGGCATATTATCTTGTGTCGATACGGCGTATCCATTGTCTGTTGGATACGGCGCATCGATTTTCTGTGACACCAAAAATATTTTTTGTTTTTTTTGTTTTTTTTTTTTTTTTTTTTTTTTTTGTGTTTATTAAATTTTTATTAGTTTAGTTTTTATTTTTGTTTAGGTTACTGCTGTTCTTGGTTGCTTATCTTTCAGGTAATAATGAAGATGGACAATCCAGACATTACTATGGAAGAATATATGAGACTTGAAGAGGAAAGAGCCTTGAGCAATAATGGGATCTACGATTGGGAAAGAGCAAGAAATGGTGGACAAGTCACTGAGACTAAAGAAATCACTATGGAAGAATACTTGTTGCTGGAAAAGGTTCAGTCAAAGAAAGAAAGAAACGGGTTGCCGTTTCGACATACTTGGACTATATCGGATGATCTTCTCGATGATAATGATGAGGAAGTGTCCCATGTATTTAATATGAAACAAATTCCTGCAATTGTTCTCGATGGTGCTTTTTCTCCGGAGATTGCACAAGATGATGTGTATACGGAACCTTACGTTGAAGAATATTCTGCAATCGTATTACCACCATTAGACAATCCATCGGATGAAGATGAAAAGTATTCTGATTTTGATTTCGAACCATTTGACGCCATAGTTTATGATGACTTACCTCAACCAGATTTTGACCCAACGAGGGATTTTGAAGAAATCTGGGATGAATTATTTAAGGATGAAATTCGGGACGGTTATGAAATTGCAAGACCATTAGTTGAAGAAGGAGACTCACAAGATGAATTGGAGTCACTTACAACAAAAAGTGGTACAAATTTATTTAATACTATTGATCCCGTTACTAATAATCTTGCTAGTTTTCCTAAACAGGTTGCAAAACAAAAGGATAATGAGGTGGAGTATATTACACTACCTATTCAAGCACATGAAGCACCTGTGATCAACCCGTATTTGGTGGAGCTCGAGGAAGAATTTGGTGATGAGCTCTTAAACATTGCTACGATTGATGAAGATGATGATTTCGACCCTATGAAGGTTATAGAGGAACTCGAACTTTTACTTGCCAAAGACCCTTTCTCATCTTCTGCGGAAGTCAAGGGACGCCTTACTACCAAAGAGACTAACCATGAAGAAAGGAGACTCATTTTTCCTCAACACACTACTCTTTCAGATGGAATGGTCAAATCATCCAATTTATCAACCAAACCGGGTAAGGATAGGAGAGATGTACATATATTGCCAAGGTATGATTTTTATTTATTTCTTCCATCTTTACTAGCAAATTTACACTCTCTTCGTGTTTATTGCTACTATCACCCGCACTTGATCCCAAGTGGGGGGAACAATACCCTATTACATAGTAAATAAGGGTAGAGTCAGGCTCGTGACTCGAACAAAAAAAAGCGCTTCGTGGGAGGCAACCCATGCTTGTCTTTTACTTTCTTTTTAGTTTATTTTATTTTCTTGTGTTTATTTTTATTTGTTTTTTCTGCATGACTGCTGTCGCTGTATTCTGCTGATACAAACGATACGGCGCATCTGTATTCTAGATGCGGCGTATGGCGTTTTCATTTTATATACAGCGCATTTAATAATTCGAGTACGGCGCATCTATCCCCTAGATACGCCGTATTCTGTTTTTAATCAGAAAAAATTTTAAACCATAACCGACATACGACGCATCTGTTGTACAGATACGGCGTATCTAATTATTTGTTAAAAACAGACTTCGAATTAATAAAATATGAAGCGACGCATCAATTTCTATCGATACGGCGTATTATCCCATTGCATGCAGTTTAATATTTCCTACAGGTTGTTGATGCGGCGCATCCAATATTCCATGGATGCGGCGCATCGACACTCTGACCTGTAATTTTTTCGTTTTTTTATTTTCCTAACCAATGATTAACGAGATGCTCTCGAGATTCTTTTTCTGTGGTCTCTATAATTTTATAGGTCTGGACGATTGAAGATGTTGATGAACTCCCACATTTTATATGCTCGCATTCTTACATGGAGGATCATTCCGAGCAAATCTCAGGGGAGTTCTCCGTTCTAATTCTTTTAATTTCCTGTTTTTAATTTCAAATTAAACAACGAGGACGTTGTTTATCTTAAGTGGGGGGATGGAGAATTAGAACGTTTACTTTTCCTTATTTTTTAAAAATATGCTTAAAATGTGCTTAATATATCAAAATTTAAAATTATTTTTAGCATATTTTTGTTTAAAGTCTAAATTACATAGCTGCACACATGACGTTATTTTCAAAAATTGTGATTTTTCAAAATTCACAAATCTATGAGTGTGCCGGTGACTTGTAAACTTTAGAACTTGGCTTGTATACTATTCGAGACCACCATAATAAGTATTATTTTATATAATTGGAATGACTTGTCTAAATTGATAAATTTCTAGGATTACACCCAAATAGCCTATTATATGTTATGTGTTATTAACTAACTACACTGGTTAGTTAACCCCCGTATAAACCCTTTTGTTACTCTCACTTTTAGAGTAAGATACCCCTAGAAAAACCCTCAGAGCCATTCCTTTCGTTTCTTACACCTTTGTTAAAATGTTTCGTTACACCCTTACACCTTAGCCTACCCTGTAGATTAAAATCCGTGGTTGGTTAATTGCTATAGGCAAAGTGTGTTTCCTTACATTACCTGTGTTCGTGTGCGTAATTCATTATCTATGGTTAGGTCGGGAAATTGCACAATGCAATTGGAGTGAAAGTAAATATTGTATATCTTTGAGTTTATTTTTCGTGTGTTTACTACTTTTACTATTACCGTTATTTCTGAAGTTATGAAAAGTATGGAAAAATTATCCAGAATTATCATTATAGTGATGTGGTGAAATTTTACACATCTATGTTTATGTTAAAAAAAAAAAAAAAAAAAAAAAAAAAAAAAAAAAAAAAAAAAATCGAAAAAAAATAGAAAAGAAAAAGAAAAAGGAAAAGTTGGATGTTTGTTTTAACCAACTTATGTAAAGTTTTGTATTAAGTGGTCGATATCACCACTAATTGTTGTACTATATTTATGGATTGAATGAGAGTTGGACGTTATGGGAACGCCAACTAATGTTTATTCTTTGATTGAGATTTTATT
The DNA here is from genome assembly GCA_021014915.2 of Artemisia tridentata subsp. tridentata. NCBI lineage: Eukaryota > Viridiplantae > Streptophyta > Magnoliopsida > Asterales > Asteraceae > Artemisia > Artemisia tridentata. Next base: position 65,587,647 of record CP139507.1, read on the forward strand.
GAGTCTAATTCGTGTCTACCCAAAGCGTGAGTTTCAAGTGTCAAAGCGTGAGTTATTCTATGATATGAGTCTTATTCATGGGATGGTTGGGATAGTGATTAACCACACTTAGGATTTTAATTTATTTGTTTCGTTTATTTTTCATTTTACACCAATTTGTATCCCAAATATTATCCATACCCTATATTATTCTTTATCCAACCAAACCTTTGATTTATTGAGATTAGGGATTTGAGCAATCTTAAGTATCGTAGTCGTGGATTCGGCTATGTATTTATGATTTTGTCGCCCTTTTTGATATATTATTATTGGTGAAGTTTGGACCTATCTTTAGCCTATTCGAGTTAAGGATTTGAGCAATTGCAAGTATCGTGTTCGTGGATTCGATCATGTATTTGTGATTTTGTCGCCTTTTCTGGAATTTGAGATCGATAGAGATTAAGGAGAATGATTAACCCTTAAGCCTAAAAACCCTTTTTACCGCTTTAGACTTGTTATTCCTTGGCTTTAGTGGGGGAGATGTGTATACTTGCCAAGCTTATGATAGAATATTCGTCACGACTGGACAGTTAAACGATTAGATTTGCTTTTATCAATAACATTTTATTTTATTTCTAATTCGTTAAGTGTTTGGTTGTGTGATTATGATGAAACGAATACATGCTTAAATATAAAAATAAATCCTAATATCTTTTAGGATACATTTTCATAAGTTTAATCTAAGGTTTACTTGAGGACAAGTAAAGTTCAAGTGGGGGGGGATATTTGATGACATCAAATAACGACATATTATTAGCATCATTTATCCCATATTAATGACTTGTTTTATATCACTTTATATGAGAATTGACACTTAATCGTTTACTTTTGTAATTCTCAGTATAAACAAGCATTTGGTGAAAGTTAATGATTTCGGACGGAAATTGGAGCAAAATGAATCAAGTTGGAAAAGTCTGCTGAATTGAAGAGATTAAAGACCATTGCCTGACTTTGAAGCATGCGCCGCATCTGATTTTATCATGCGTCGCATATGAAACTTTGGTCAACGAAGAAGAACCAACTTGTTCTACTCCAGATACGCCGCATCGGACCAATCCGATGCGCCGTATTGGCCATACACAATCCTTACCAAAGAAATCAAGTGGAGATTAGAAGCTTAATGAAGAAGTCAAGATTACAAGTCGACACTTGAAGATGCTTTCGTATTTTGGCCATAAAATCTTCATCCGGACTCCGATTTAGTTGATTCAAGCGGCCACGCGAAGAGAAAAAGAAAATCTATCTGAATCTGAAGTAGATGCGGCGCATCTGGTCCTTAGATGCGCCGTATTGGGAGATGAGGCGCATCTGGTCTTTAGATGCGCCGTATTGGGTCAGTTTCAGACTTGGAGGCTACGTTTACTTATAGATGCGGCGCATCTAACTCTCTAGATGCGCCGTATCGACCCAGATTTCAGAATCTATAAATACCGAGCTCATTAACGAATTAGGGTATCATTGGGGACCCTTGGGGTCGTTCCCAGAAGACTAAAAACCCCTCCAAACAGCAGAAGACCTCCTTGAAGATCCAATTGATTGCGTGGTTTTGTAACCTTACAACAGGTTTTACCTCTCGAGGGATCTCAAGAGGCTTACAACCCCACCAGGCAGTGTACCTGACCGATGTAGTATAGTGTAGTGGTAAGTACGGGGGATTGATCGTTCTCCACAGGGAATAGTGTTCGTTAGGTATGAAAGGCTACTCTAATTAGGTCTAAGGGTTGAGGAAGATTCTTTTTTATGTTTTTATAGTTTTTATGAAAGCAAGTAAAATCTCGGGTTTGAAGGAGTGGGCGGAATTAGTTGCTAGTCAACTAACCCAAAATTACTACGGATGCAAATAAAATAAAATAACAAAAATGAAAATGTGGTGAGAAACTTATGTGTAGAGAAATGTGTTTACTTAGATTTCCTTATTCCCTAACTATCTTTTACCGGTTAATTAGTGTGTATTAGTTGCGTGGATGACGGGTGTATTCCTTAATACCATTCGTGGGGTGGCGTACTTACTTCCCCAACTCTACAAGCTCCTACTTCACTCCTATGTCGAGCCGGCTAGGAAGCTCCTAACATGGGATCACTAGAATTCGCTTGTGCATTAAATACAACCATAAAAACCTTTAGTACGCGTTTGGTTCATGTTTCTTAAGACGTTCAAGCAAGTTACCGAATAGGAAGTTAGCCAGTTTTCTTAAGCCTAACATAGATAAACAATCATCCAATACAACTAATAACACACTAACAACCAATAATCAATAGCTAGGTTTCATTAGATCTAAGCAAACACAAGATAAATTTAGCCTAACATGTTAAACAAAAGACAAGAATAAGATAGAATCAAACAACACATAGACATATTGAATGATTAATTGATAACTTATCTTTCAATGAAACATGGAAGATCTCAAGGCAAAAAGCCCTGAAAAAGTAGCTAAAATCCTCTTAGGGTTTTATCCCAAAATTCCACACACTAAGCTCTCTCTAATGACAAAAAATTAGAAAACTATATATAGATTTTTGGATCTGACGGCGTCACCTTATGGAGTGTGACGCCGTCACCTCGCCGCTTCTAGGGTTCCCGGATGACCTTCTTGACGCCGTCCCTCTTTAGCTCTTCAAAAATCCATTCTGGCTTATCAAGGCTTGACGCCGTCGAACCATGAACGTGACGCCGTCCCCTTATGATTTAAGCCGTGACGCCCTTGATCAAGTTAAAGCGTGACGCCGTCAGAATTCACATGCTATTTTCACTGGCTTATCATGAGTAAATTTCACGTCCAACTTTTCTTGCCAAAGCATGACGCCGTCCAGAGTAAATTGTGACGCCGTCAAGAGTAACTTTTAGCCGATTTTTGAGACTTTGTCGTTTTCTTCACTTTTATGCTCCAAAAACGTCCAAAATGCCTCCTTTTCCAGATTTCTCCTCAAAAGTACCTAAAATGACAAAAGGAACGATTTAGGGCAATATTTGATCAAATAAATACGATTTAAGGCTTAAATGACCCCTTAAAAGCGGTACACTTTTCGCTTCATCAAATACCCTTACACTTGAGATTTGCTTGTCCTCAAGCAAATGCGCTTTTATTCTAATCAAAATACAAGCTAGGGGTCATTTAATGCTAACATAAAAGTAATTACAACAAATAATCGTTCCACTTCAATCATAATAAGCACGGAGATTACATACTAGCACCTCACAAGTAGTGTTTAGATACTCACATCTCTCAAGTGTCATCAAAATAAATCTCATAAATGAAAACGGAAAATATCTCTCACTACCTGTCATAGCAAATAGATTACCATAGGCTTGGGAAAGGATCGAAAACCTCCTCCACTAGGCGTAAGCACCTAAGATAAACTATCAAAGAGGGCTTTTAAATGGGTTATAACGTTAGGTGTAGGGAAAAGGAAAACACGGTTTTGTTGGATAAAGGATATTTTACTGGTGGCGAGTTAAAAATCTTGATCAATTACATGTACTATACAATGTTGCTAAGCCAAGACTAGACTCGATCTTAAGCTAATGATAAAATAACAAAAACATAAAATAAACATAAAATAAAACGGGATGGTAGTCCGTATGTTTTTTCTATTTTTCATTTTCTCATTTTTTTTTTTGTGTTTTTCTTGATTTTTTTTTTTTTTTTTTTTTTTTTTTCAATTTTTTTTTTTTTTTTTTTTTTTTTTTTTTTTTTTTTTTTTTGCATACACTTTTACCCTACCATCCAAAATAATACATCATAGGGGCATTGCATCCCCCTTACACTTGAATTTTTACATAACTTTACAAATACTAATCTAATGACTCGAATTAAGATAATTGAAAAACTTGGAGTACTTTTAAAATATTTAGCACATATGGGGGTAATAAATGATGTTCTTCCCCGTTACTCCATTACACTAGTACTTTACCCATGAGTCCCAATCGTCCCAAAACAATATGTACAAGGATATGACTCGACTTAGCAACCATGTAATCAATTAGATAATTAACTTGGGGTTTAAACAAATGTTGTCACAATAATGCACTAAAGATGAGTGCATACAAGGTAGGCTAAGGCGATTTGGGTGTACATTTAAGTGGGGTGTAACAAATTCTTCCTTTAAGTAAAATGCTTAAAGGTCGAAACGAAAAGATAGGCTCTGAGGGGTGTACTAGGGGTATCGTGTACTAAAAATGAGTACAACGCAAAGGGTGTGGGAGAATCACTTGACCAATGTAGCCAACGTAATTATAACAAAAACACAGGTGTAAAACAATGGGTTAATCCTAATGCCTCTTATCATGTAGTAAATCTAACTACACGAATGTAGTCTCACTTGTGGCCTTGGAATGGTCCTAACGCAAGTTCTAGAATCTAAGTGCTACCGGTACACACATCATAGCATAAATGCTTTTCCTACCAATTCTAGGGGCGAACCTCACATATTTGGGGGTGGAAAATTTTTTAGTGGTACGGTTTTTGTGCTAGTCATATAACTCCTATCCGTGAGACGCTCATTAAGATCAAAGTTTCACTCCTATATGTTGTAAAAAATTTTAAATTTGGCACTAAAATTACCTTAACAAGTATTTCTCTCAGTTTTATTACACATCTACTATTAAACAAACAAAAATCAAGCGCAATTGTATTCTCAAAAATCGTACTTTTACCCCCCCTTACACTTAAGATGAACATTGTCCCCAATGTTCAAATAACAAGATGTAAAAGTAAAAAGTAAAAGAATGAAATCAAATACTCCCCTGATTCGCTCGGTGGATAATGAAATTACACGGTTAGATCTTCCTCCAAGGTAATGTTGAAGCTCCATGACTAATGTATCGCCATAAGCTTGATCCAAGACATTTCCTTGTCCAAAATAACCTGTTAAACCTGAGAAAACAAACACGAAAACCTGCATAACATCGGCGGGAAAAATCTATATATAAGGATATAATGCTTGTGGAATGATAATTTTGCAGATTCCTGGAGATTACAAGTTGGAGATTTTAATAAAAACTTTTTAAAAACAAAACTTTCAAAAATTTCTGAAAATTAAATCTGACGCCGTCAGGTTATAAACCTTGACGCCGTCAGAAATGACCTGACAAAAATTTTCATTTTAAGTTTCCGGAAAATTTCTGGAAAAACCTTTACCTTACTTCCTGGAAATCCTGCAAAACATCATTATGACTCGATACAAGCATTTGACTCAAACAAATACGAATATGTATGCTAATTTATTATTATTACGATTCATGTTAATTTGTGTTCTAATAAACCGATTTAGATTTCCCTTACACTTATCTTTTGCAAAATACCTTTATATGTAGTTAAGACGAAGTTAAAAACAACATAAAGCATTTTCACAAATTAGTTTTTAACATGAACCAATAATAATAAAAATTAAACACACATACGGAAACAAATAAAAACAAACAAACAAATAAATAAACACACAAAGCAAATAAAACAAATAAAGCTTGGGTTGCCTCCCAAGAAGCGCTTGTTTTTGTTCGAGTCATGAGCCTGACTCTACCCTTATTTAATGGATAAAGGAGAGGTTTTCCCTACACTTAGGATTAAGTGCGGGTGATAGTAGCGATACACACCAGCTCGGTAGGAGTATGCCACGTGAGGAAAGAGTGGTGGATGAATTATATTCTCAAAGGGGTGTGCTCCTTTCATCATAACCTTGCCTAGTTCACTTTGGTCAATGGGTGATTTTGAGTTTCCTCCTAAAAAGGGATCATCTTCTATCAACTTCGAGAGACTCCTAGTTGGGAATCCATCTTGACCTAATAAACCCGGTTTAAACCCATAATGTTTCTTGTGATCAATCATGAATGGGTGATGTAAGTATGTAAGGTCATGGTTCACTCCTATATTAGCTTCCACTCCACATGGCTTAGAGTCTACTACCTTCAACATAAAACTACCCGGACTATATGGTTTGATGGGTGGGTCGGGACCTAATTCAATTCCTAAGTTCACATCTAAAGATGGAAGATTAGGTAACGGTTTTGGTTGAGGCTCCGGTTCATCAAAAATAGGAAATCCCCTAGAACTAAGAGTAAGGTTGTGATCACTATAAGCATTCAAACCTATATCCTCTAGTTGTGTTTGGTTCAAAGGTTCTACCTCCATCGGGATTCCTAAAGTCTCTTCTACTTCTTCCGGGTAAGTCACGGGTGGTGTGGGTGCCTCAAATGATGGTTGGACTTGTGGGGTACTTGGTGGTCTTAGATTACTTACCTCATCATTCCTTATGTCAAGATCACCTATATCCTCATCATGTGTTTTAGTAGGATCTAACCCTAACATTTTACCAAGTATCTCAAGTGCTTCTCTAGGCATCTCAACTTCAATGTCCGAATCATAAGGATCATCCTGAATATTCTGACTGCTATATTCAAATTGCCCAAAAGATTCATCATGTGTTTCTTGAGATTCATCGTCATCGATCATAAAACCTAGGTCTTTTTGATCAATGTGATCATGCTCGGCTAGATCCTCCATCACATCAAGATAACCTAAGTGTTCACCCTGTATTATGGTAGTGCCTAACCATGACATGCAGCTAGGTGGCTCAACTCTACTCTCATCCCCAAACAAACTTGTTTCATGATCCTTGAAATTTGTGGTCAATTGACTTGTATTAATGTTTGTTGGGTTGTCTACCATATAATAATATTGGGCACAATTCTCAATAGCTTCCCATGCTTTCTCATCACTTAATTCCCTAATATCCCTGCCGGCAATATGGTAAATGTCCCTTTGGGCATGTCGGTCGACATGATTGTAAAAGATTTGAGTTAGGGACCAAAAATCGAAGTTATGATGAGGGACTTTTTGGAGTAAATATTTAAAACGAGTCCATGCATCATAGAGAGGTTCATCTTTATGTTGTTTAAACATCAAGATGTCATATGGAGTGGGTGAATTACGTGGTTGGTGGTATGGTGGATTCGCGTTCTCCATAATGGTGAACGGAAAAGTAAATGGAAATTACGAACAAACAAACAAAGAAATAAGATAGACTAAAGAAGAACTACAAAAATAAAATAAAAATCTCACTAGAAAGGAATCTAGTGAGTAGACCTAATAGAAATAAAAATTCAACCTAAACAATAACTATTCCCCGGCAGCGGCGCCAAAAACTTGATTGCGTGGTTTTGTAACCTTACAACAGGTTTTACCTCTCGAGGGATCTCAAGAGGCTTACAACCCCACCAGGCAGTGTACCTGACCGATGTAGTATAGTGTAGTGGTAAGTACGGGGGATTGATCGTTCTCCACAGGGAATAGTGTTCGTTAGGTATGAAAGGCTACTCTAATTAGGTCTAAGGGTTGAGGAAGATTCTTTTTTATGTTTTTATAGTTTTTATGAAAGCAAGTAAAATCTCGGGTTTGAAGGAGTGGGCGGAATTAGTTGCTAGTCAACTAACCCAAAATTACTACGGATGCAAATAAAATAAAATAACAAAAATGAAAATGTGGTGAGAAACTTATGTGTAGAGAAATGTGTTTACTTAGATTTCCTTATTCCCTAACTATCTTTTACCGGTTAATTAGTGTGTATTAGTTGCGTGGATGACGGGTGTATTCCTTAATACCATTCGTGGGTGGCGTACTTACTTCCCCAACTCTACAAGCTCCTACTTCACTCCTATGTCGAGCCGGCTAGGAAGCTCCTAACATGGGATCACTAGAATTCGCTTGTGCATTAAATACAACCATAAAAACCTTTAGTACGCGTTTGGTTCATGTTTCTTAAGACGTTCAAGCAAGTTACCGAATAGGAAGTTAGCCAGTTTTCTTAAGCCTAACATAGATAAACAATCATCCAATACAACTAATAACACACTAACAACCAATAATCAATAGCTAGGTTTCATTAGATCTAAGCAAACACAAGATAAATTTAGCCTAACATGTTAAACAAAAGACAAGAATAAGATAGAATCAAACAACACATAGACATATTGAATGATTAATTGATAACTTATCTTTCAATGAAACATGGAAGATCTCAAGGCAAAAAGCCCTGAAAAAGTAGCTAAAATCGTCTTAGGGTTTTATCCCAAAATTCCACACACTAAGCTCTCTCTAATGACAAAAAATTAGAAAACTATATATAGATTTTTGGATCTGACGGCGTCACCTTATGGAGTGTGACGCCGTCACCTCGCCGCTTCTAGGGTTCAAGGATGACCTTCTTGACGCCGTCCCTCTTTAGCTCTTCAAAAATCCATTCTGGCTTATCAAGGCTTGACGCCGTCGAACCATGAACGTGACGTCGTCCCCTTATGATTTAAGCCGTGACGCCCTTGATCAAGTTAAAGCATGACGCCGTCAGAATTCACATGCTATTTTCACTGGCTTATCATGAGTAAATTTCACGTCCAACTTTTCTTGCCAAAGCATGACGCCGTCCAGAGTAAATTGTGACGCCGTCAAGAGTAACTTTTAGCCGATTTTTGAGACTTTGTCGTTTTCTTCACTTTTATGCTCCAAAAACGTCCAAAATGCCTCCTTTTCCAGATTTCTCCTCAAAAGTACCTAAAATGACAAAAGGAACGATTTAGGGCAATATTTGATCAAATAAATACGATTTAAGGCTTAAATGACCCCTTAAAAGCGGTACACTTTTCGCTTCATCACCAATCATCCTAGAAGATCATCTCAAGAACCTTATATTAAGTGTAATCGTTTGGTTAGCGTATCGTTTTCATTATGAATTCTTATTCGTTTGCTTTGATTACAACTTTATGTATTGTTACTGAGATTATGGGCTAACACCCTTAGGTGTTAGCCAAGTTTATGAAGTCTATTTAGTTTATTTGTGTTCTTGATTACGTGTTTGCTTTGTTATTGGATTGGGTGCTTATCGATAGAAACTCGTTTATTGCTTATAACTAGTAAAAGTCTATGTAACTAGATTATGAACTTATTGGTTTAATGTGGTAACTTAACTATCTGTAATTGTGGTTACTTTAATTGATCATAAAGTGTAGTAATCCGAATCCTATTAGACGGCTTAGAGGGAAACACACCGGAACCGTGCCTTATGCCACTATTAGGACTAGTAGCGCGTAATGCCAAACTAGGTTAGACGGTTTAAAGCGATAAGTTAGTATTGATGCTAGATAGGTCACTATGATCATGTCCTCTTTCCCACCACGATGGTAGGTTATTCAATTGTGACAGGATTAATAATCGGATTGATGGCAAAACAATTGAATGAATTAAAACAAGTAGACATTAGCACATATATAACTATAAGATGGATTAGACTTGGCTAGCATGTTCTTCTATCATTGAATTCACATTTGCTTTTAATTAGTTTAATATTTATTTTCTCGTATTTAGTTTAATTAAACACACAAAATCGTGATAGCCTCTCAGGCTAAAACCACAAAAGTATTTACTTGCTTTCTAGGTTAGTTAGTTTAGTAATTAGAATACCTTTAGATCATTTTAGCTTCGCTCCTAGTGAACGACCCTTGCTTACCTAGAAACTATCTACATTGACCGGGTACACTGCTCGTAAGTGTTTAGAGTCTATAGGTTAGTTCGGCAATAAATAAATTTAAAACTTGGTAGATTTTTATAGACCTAAAAAAAACACATCACCTGTTTAAGGCCATATAGTGATTTCTGCAAGTGACATACATAATCAGGTCTGGCATAATCAACAAACCCGAGAGGCTGATGCATATAAATGGTCTACCTCTGGATATTGTATGTTTCTTGGAGATAATCTTTTTTCCTGGTCTGCTAAACGACAGGTGACGACATCAAATATTCTTGATATTTTAGTGTCAATTTCCTCCTAATATGCTCATCATTTGTATCATTTCACTTGGATATATGCTTTTATTTCTTTATATTTCATTTCCAGGTCATGAATGAGCATAGGAACGAAAAGACGCTGAATTGGAAGATTATTGTCAAGATATGCACAAGTATGCTGGCTAAGAAGAAGTTGCGGCGTAACTCCCACTCTTATTTACGCCGTAACTAGGATTTACACTAAGAAGACCAAAGTCAACGCAACTCAAGGTTACGGCGTAACTTAACCTACAAGTTACGCCGTAGTAATCCAAGGACTTAGAAGAATTTCGTGGTCAAAAAGATTACACCGTAACCAACTTACAAGGTTACGGCGTAAAAGTCATCCAGTACAGATTACGCCGTAACCCACTACTAAGGTTACGATGTAAACATTATTTCGAAGACTACGGCCGTAACCTATTTACAAGGTTACGCCGTAAACATTTATTATTGGATAAGATCGTCAGAGATACGGTAGTTACAGCGTAACCACTTCCATAGGTTACACCGTAACTAAATCGAGCCCTATAAATACAAACCCTAAATTCGGTTTTTAGATAACTTTTACACCACAAATCACCAGAGAACGAAGAAGGGTTTCCAAGGGACAAGTTCTAGTAGCATATCAAGCATCTTCCAAGGGAGAATTCACACCATAACTCAATAAGTTTTAGTGTTTTCGTATCAAACATTGTCATTTAATTCCATGTCTTTCATTTTCATGTCAAACATTGAATTTGCTGTAATGTCTAGTATGATTGGCTAAACACCTTTGGTGTTAGCCTAGTTATGAAATTATCTATGCTTTGATTATGTTTTCTCGCTTTCCTTATTGCTTCTAAGTGCATGTTTTATAGCTTTATTCGTAGAACCTCTTGTTTTGGTAGCATTGATATGTGGTTGTATCTAGGAAGCTAGGAGAATTGACCATAGGACTCTAGCTTAATAGGTTGCGAAGATCGGTAAGAATTGACCATAGGACTACCGAACCCCTTGCGTGCGAATTGACCATAGGATCACCTTCCACATGGATTTGCTTAAGAAGTTAGAGGGAACCTAAGTTCCGAGAGGCCGTGTTTCATTAGAATAAAGTCTAGATTTCAGTGGTACTTAATGACATAGCATAAATTACAGACAATCTCTGTCGATATAAAGGTCTTGACCTTTGAGCCGGAGTAGGAGTTTATGTGACATAGGCTAGACGAATTGACCATAGGAGTCTAGTGACTTTTACCCCCACCTGAAGCATTAGAAGGCACTATTAGAAAAACGTAATCATTGCTAAATAAGATTAGTAACTAGGCTAGCACATTTCTCCCTACTGTTATCATTTTAATTTCGCGTTTTGTTATTTTCATTTCTTAGTTTAATTATAATTCAATCAAAAACCCCTTTAAAACTTGTGACATTAGACTTAAATTAGGATCCGCACTCATAGCTCTTGGGACGACCTCGGCTTTACCGAATACTACACTTCACAAGACTGGGTACACTGCTCGTTAGTGCATTAGGTAGACCTTAGGTAGACGAGACATTATAAATATTAAAACCTGATCAGAAATCCTGCATCAACAGGTTACTTTGTCTCGTTCTAGTGCTGAAGTTGAATATCGCGGGGTAGTGAATGTTGATGCGAAAAAGGCTTGGATCCGTAATTTGTTACAGGAATTACATACACCGTTGTTTACTACTACTCTAGTTTATTGTGATAATGTAAGTGCAATATAGTTGTGTACTAATCATGTTCAGCCCCAGCGTACCAAGGATATAAAGATTGATATTCACTTTTTTTTTGTCTATGTTGCTTCGGGCCAAGTGCGTGTTCTCCATGTTCCCTCATGGTTTATTTATGCGGATATTTTTACTAAAGGGTTGACTACTGCGCTATTTCTTGATTTTCGCTCCATTCTGAACGTTCGAAGGCCTCCCGCTCAAACTGCAGGGTAGTTAGTCTAGAATATTTATCTTAAGTCTGGGCCTAGCCCAATTGTTGCTTTACATGAATTACTCTTGTATGTATACATTAATTTGTCTTTTATTGAAGGAAATGAGGAATTATCAAAGTTAACAGAACCAAGAGAAAAAGAGAATGAAAATATAGAGCCTTGATGATCTAGTGGTGAAGGGTTTAAGTTCTTAATTCAAGGGTTAAGACTTAGAGATGGTCCTACATGTAAGTAATCTCATATATTGAGTTTAATTAGTGAATTATGAGTTAGAGTTCATATACCCAAATTGGGGGTTTTGGGTAATTGTGATTCTAAACCATATATTGAAGTCTTTGGGATCACGGGTTAAGTTGATTTAAATGGAATTGGTAAATTGGGGATTTTCATCATATGATAAAGATATGATCATATGATGTTAAAAAAATGATAAAGATGGAGTTTTGGTTATGTAAACTAGATCTTGGTGTCAATATGTATGTGGTAAGTAACCAAATGATAATATGTTACGGAGTATAATATTTGAATGACTATTTTTATTATGTATATTGATTTAAATGTATAGAGTAGAGGCTTGAAAGTGGAGATGGAACTATGCTAGATAGATTCTAGTTAAGGGTGCTATTGGTTTAGTCATGGAATTAACCAAGGTAAGTATATGATTTATGATGTGTTGATAAGTTTGTTTGGTTATGAAGTTGTGTATGCAAGAGTTTGAAGATTAGTGTGGAAAGTTAGCTAATGAGTTTGTGGATTGATAAGTTGAATGGCCATGATGTGTATGTATGCATTTAATTATGTCATGTGTGATAATATATTATCGTGGGTTATTTACTAAGCATTTCACTTACGGTTTAGTAGTTTAATCGCTTTGTAGGTACATATGCGAAGAAGGTAAGGCTTGATAAAGGTCCAGAAGTGGAAGCTCGGATATTGGATGTGCTTGGTGTATGTATATGATTTTAGAATTAGATGCCGAGCTCAATCATGTTGAACCCGCAAGTTGATATTTAAATGTCATAAAGTGATTTATAAATGTTGTTGTCAAGTGTCCAAGTCCAGGTTTTGGTTTTGAAGTAATGGCCATGTGTGTTGTATAAAAATTGTATGTAAAATGGGTGTTTGGTAAACCCCGTATTTATGTGATTATGGGTCATTGAGAGCAACTACGTTTATGAAAATGAATTATATATTGGTTTAATGATTTATGGTAGTTCTTATGATGTGTCGGGTCCCGGAAGTTGAGTTTTCGGTCAAATAGGCAAGTCGGGGAAAAGTGGTGCAGGCCTGAGGCTTACAGCGACGGCTGAAGGGTCTCATCCACAAGTTGTGGAGTTCCCTGAGGCTTTCAACCGCGGCTGGTATGTTCCAGCAACGGCTGTAAACAGCTGCAGTTTTTGCTCATCTTTTGAATTTTGTGTAAAATCAACCATAAGTCTGTATGAGTCGTGTCACCTATCATATTAAAGATAATTGAGTCTACTTTCATTTAAAAATACTTTCTCAAGAGATCTTTCTAAACAAAAGTATATCAAAGTCCTTTATTTATAGTAGAAGATCTTTTTCGGTAAATCCGTTTGCGAAAATTTTTTGGTCAAATTGAAAGGGGCGTTTCAACTTGGTACAAGAGCTTTGGTTTAAGTGAATTACGTCGCCATTATAGGTTTCATAAACTTAGACCACTTGTAGATGCGTGTGTCGTAAGTCTAAAGTAGTGCTGAATATGAAAACCTTATTTATAAGGTAGTTTAGTACTTGCGAGTAATTAGAATGATGATGCTTAGACATAGATTGATTGTGCAATGTGCTTTTTGGCCATAGACTATATGACTTTGATTATGAATAAGAATGTTGAACACTTGTTAGAGAAGTGTTAAATGAGATTGTTTGATGTTTATGAGATGTAGAGTCTATGATAGTTTATTTCATGTCTAAGTGATATATGAATGTTATGAAGGCATGATTGTAAGAAATTTATGAGAAAAGTTAGATGCATAGGATTGCATATTAGATGAGGCATGATATAAATATGTGAATTGGGACAAGAGGATGTATAGATGCATGGATTTTGCATAAGTTGTTTGAATGCAAATTTTAATGTAATGAGAATAAATGCTTTTAAGCATTTTTGAAATGAATGATTAAGGTGTGATGAATCATGTAGTATAGAAAACATGATAATATAAAATGTGATATGGTTATGGATGATAGTAAGGCATAACTAGAATTTGCCGTGTTATGGAGTGTTAGACGTTGATATAAGTGAATGGGATTTAGATTGTGGTGTTTGACCAATATATAGTCTAATTGTAAGTCATGTCTAATGTTGGATTTGGACATATAATAATTGAGATGAGATGGCTTGAAATAAAATGTGTAAATGTTAGAATGATGTTCGGCATAAAATGGAATAAGTAGTCAACTTGGGGTTGACTGATAGACAATAAATGTATAGTGGAAATTCATATAAAATTTGTAATATATGAAATTGACAAGTATCATTTAGATCTTGTCTAAAATAAAAATGGATGATAAAGTGTGTGAAGGAAATTGCATAAGGCAATGAGAAGTGGAAATGGATAAGTACTCCATTTAAAAAAAAAAAAAGTGTACGAAAACAATGAATGAGTAAAGAATGATAAATTAAAAATGGCTTAGATCCAATGCTCGAGTAGGCGGATACCTACGGGGAAGGGCCGTGTTATAATGTGTAGGTGGATTCCTACGGGGAAGGGCCAAGTTTTCCTATGGGATAACTAATGAGATTGGATCTAAGGTTAGAAAAGATGAAATAAAAAAAATGGAAAAGTCATTGGTATGTGATTAATGAAAAGATAGGAGTAATGGGAATATGAATGTGGTGTCGGAAATGATTAAGCATAATAATTCATAATCTCTTTATTTAAATGGATTGGGACGCTTTTTTCATTAAAATAAAGAAGTTGTAAATTGTTGAACCATAAGTTTATTATTTTTTATTTACATGGATTCGGACGCCTTTTTATATAAGTAACAAATTATAAATGACTGGGCTTATGCTTAGCCGATGTAACATGAGTACAGAAAATAGAAACTAAAACAAGTTGGACGTCGTAAGAAATAAGATTAGTACAAATTAGGAAACTTGTAACGACGTTTAACGTTGTGTATGAAACCTTAAAATAGATGCTTGGAATGAGGTTGTGCTTTAAGTTGAGAAGATAACCAGGTAGGTAATTTCCGAAATTAAAATTTAAAAAAAAAAAAAAAAAAAAAAAAAAAAAAAAAAAAAAAAAATACCCAAGTAATAGCTAGAATTTGTTTTGAAAGTGTCATTAAGTATATACTTGTTAAAAGGGAGTAGACTCATTTAGTAATTAGTCAAGTCATAAGTATGATTATACTCATTTGTTTATTTTTCATTTGATCATTTTATGAAAAGGTTAACCTCCAAGTGTTGAACTTGCTTCCTAAAAGGTTTTAATTTCCTTTTTATATGTATCGAATTAATTATTTTGCTATTCTATGTACTCAACTTGCATTTTGCGTCATTTGTGTGTAATTTGTGACTTTTTTGCCCTTCAATTTACGCACACAAAATTGTTCAGTTCTTGTGATTAAGTTTTGTAATAGCACATTCACTAATTAGGTGAATGATCTACACTTGATTAGTAGTAGTAGATTTTGGGTTTGTGATCTTATACACTGATTAAGATTAGTTAGTGAGTTTGGTTGAATTGAAATAGAAGTTGTTTGTGTGTGTTTAACTCAGTTTTTTTTAACAAGACGGGGTATTGTTGTTGCTGTAAAATAAACGACATGGTTCTTGTGATAGCTCTAGCACTTGACATTCTATGTAAAGTTGTAAACCTAGACATCATGTCTTGGTTAACAATTTTGTTTCATTTCATAGTAATGGTTATGCATTTTCTATTAAAAACAAGCATATTTGCCCGCGCGCTGTTGTGGGGCTTTTTTTTTTTTTTTTTTTACTTTTTTTATAATTTGTTTTTTTATCATTGTTTAAAAAAAAGAGAGAAAAAAAAGGTTTGGTCAAAAGACTGTTTTTAAGAAAAATTGATAATGGAACATTATACACCATTTGGTTATCTTTAATACTCTCTTAAAAAAAATTATAATAGAACATCATAGATTGCTCGTTTGGCTGGGGGATTTAATTCGATTCATCATCATTTTTGTTCCAAGGGTTAGCAGTCAAAAAAAAATTATAATAGAACATCATAGATCGTTCGTTTGGCTGGGGGATTTAATTCGATCCATCATCGTTTTTGTTCCAAGGGTTAGCAGTCATCATTTTGGCAGATGTTGAAGTTTTAAAAGGTCAATTTGTACATAGATCCAAAGCATATGTGGGAATCAGGAAATTGAAATGAGGGTATTATAATTTTTCCATTTCTTTTGTGTTTCAAGATTATTTAAATTGTTGTTTCAGATTGAAAGTGATTATGATTACAAAAACTCTGCTGCTATTATGTGTTATTTGCTATAAGAATCTGCAGAATGATTATAGCTGTGTGGTTACAAAAATAATTGTTGCATCAAATATAGGTTTGACTACCATTGAATAGGAATGTTATGGTTACATGGATGTTGGTAGTAGTTATAAAAAACATAGATCGAATCATCTGGTCAATGGACAAACCTACTTTAACATAACTGAATCAAGTACTTGTAGATATTTACATACGTCACTGGCCATGAGTGGTTTTAGTGGAAATACTTACTTACATACGTAACTGTTCATAGGCTGCACTTTAGACATGTGTAGTTAAGTAGCAAAAGGGTGCATAAGTCATTGGACATGACTGGTAGGCTGAAGTTCAGAAGGTTTTAGTTAAGCAGCAAAAACCGTGTGCGAGCACTTTGCATATTATGCCTTTTTTTTACTGTATGTTGCCTCTTCTGTGAAGAGTGGTCGTTTGGCTGTTTTTTTACCAGTTATGTTTGTTTTGGATCTAGTTTGCATTCCTGAGTATGCTGGGGGTGGTGTTGACATGTCTGTATGAGTAAAAAAAAAGTAAATAAATAAATAAATTAGTAAATAAATAACCTGTGTTGTAAGAATTATGTTTTAGTTTGATTAGTTATTTGGTAAGCATGAAAAGTTTATTATCTGTTGACTTTTCTTCTGTTGGTAGATTTTGTTGTGTTGGTTCCTCAATAACGGTATCTGTTATATGTGGACCAAACTCATTTTTACATGATGGTATTTTTGTTAGTCGTCTGTTGTGCATTCCGGTGTATGCTGCTGTTGGTGTTGCCATTTCTATACTAATTTTAAAAATTTAACTCAGTATTTGAGATTATATTTGTTACCTTTTGGACAGTCTTCTTGCTGTATAGTCTCCTGTTGTTGTTCCATAATGGTTACGCCTGTTGTTGCAGGAATGGTATCAATAACAGCTAAAGTTGTTGTTGATGCTCCGGGAGCTGAAATGTAAAAAATATGATGTTTCCCCATTAGTTTTTTAAAGTTGAAAATTTTATAATTTGTATATCGAAATGCGTTGTTAAATGGATATGTTTACCTGAAGGTTGCGCTTCAATTTGTCGTGTAATGCCTGTTTTACCAAAGATTTCATCGACCACAAATTCAACGGCTCCTTCCCTGCAACTTGGATTGTAATGAAATTGGACTGTATGCTTTGTCCCAACAATTGCTTCTAATTCTTTTGGAAAATGGCGTGGGTCACCATTCTGATTTGATACAACCAAATTTGCACAATCACCAACAAATTCATTTGCCTTAGGTGTAAAGAATATAAATTGTGCTTTTGCGGTGCCATCTGTTAGAACTGCTCTGAAATTGTATTTGTATATGTGAATTAGGTCAGTAAGGGAGTGGCAAAAAAGTAAGTGGTATATTTTTTATTTGATTAATGTTGTTTGCATTCATAGTTTCCATTGATTTTTGTAGCTTTGAAGTTACAAAAAGTGCATGAAGTGTAGTACCAGCCTCTGCCTTTATTTAATTCCATTATTGTTGCTTCACAACTAAACCGAACTCCCTAATAAAGAATGGAAAATGTTGTGTGATATATGGGTGTTTTATGTAATAGATGGTAAACTATAAATGGACATTTCTTGTTGTAACAGAACTTGTAGGTATCTGGATTATGTGTAAGTAGTATTGCAAACGGGACACGGTTTTTGTTTCTTTCCTGTTCAATGTCTTGCAAACGGTACCTGGTCACACATAAGGGTGGCTTTTCTTGATAAAGTGCTCTATACCTGTTGCATATGCGTATTCGTTTAAGTAAATAAATTTAGAATTAAACTATATATAATAATTGGTAAGGATATACGAATATTACTCTGCTATATATTGTTCAAGCTAGGGTATCTTGGGATTTATGTAATAGTATGTTGCAGGTGTTGATGATAGTTGTAGATCTATAAATATCAAAGAGTTAGATATATAATGTTTGTTACATTTATTTATAAATAAGACGTTTCTTTATATGAATGTTCGTAAAAGTACCTCTATTTTGATATCTTGAAACCCTGCATGAACTGACAGCTATTATTATTGGCCTTTCGAGTTTTTCAATAGCTTCTTTTTCAAATTTGTCGGCAAGCTCGTCCCATAATGTCAATTCAATAGAATTGCGGCTGGTCATGTAAATAATTTAAAATGTATGTTATGCATTGAATTTATTGTATACGTGATTTTTTTATTTTTTTTTTAGAAAAATGACTTACTTCAGATTCTGTATTTCAACTTTGCATAGTCTTGTTTAAGTTCTGTTAGGATTTCCAATGTCGCGTGGTTCTCCGGATGTAATGTAACATCCAATATAATCTGCACATTTAAACATGGTTATTAATGTATATATTTTTTCTTACTATGGTAAGTGAAGGTATTTAAAGTTGGTTATTGGTACCTGTAAGAACTAGATAATCTTTTTTTCCTTTGTCGCGTGGGTCAAAGACTTTGTTAGGCAACTGATTGTTGGATACAAAGTTGAAATAGTGCTGTGGGAATGATTCAGATGGTATAGGTTCCAATTTTGTGACCCTGATAAATGAGAGTGATGTTTGGTTATGAAGAGTTTGCTGCCAGTTTTCTGTTTTAATACAATGGAAGTCTGAAACACGGTATGCTAGGCCAGGTATAAGAATAGGTTTGAAATGATGTATGTCGGCAGCTAGCATGTTCGCTCGTATTGCAGTTCCCTAAGTATATAAAATATTGTTAGAATAATACAAATGTATCGCTGTTTCTATGCTATTATGTATGTAAATTACCTGTCTGCCTAATAAGATTACACAGTAGCCTTTCTCGGTCGTATCTGGAGGATCTCAAGCGGTCCATGCACGGTATACTTTGACCTCAATCACTTTCTCTCTGTCTCCTACTTTAAGATCTTCGATTGCTATAAGTGCCATGCTGCAAGAAAAAAAAAATTAAAATAATAGAAGAATACATTAAAAAATAATAATAATAAATAAAAGAAAAAAAAAAAAAGAAGAAAAAAAAAAACAAAGGGCAATATTTTTGTTTTCAACTCTATTGAATGCAATTTATAAATAAAAAAAAAAAAAAAAAAAAAAAAAAGGTAATGCAAACCAAGACTAACGTTAACATTCATGTGCAATGTTTTGTGCAATATAATATTGGCTACTTAAGCCTCTGTCTGAGAAATTGTGTTGAGAAAGTCTTTATATACTATGTTTTTTGTTATGTTGGGTGGGTGGTCAGTGTGTTTTTTCGCAAGGATTTTGAGACCGTTGGGCGTTGTTGCTCATGAGAGCGCAACATAAAGTTGCCCATGTGCGAATATAGGTTCAGGTAGGTAAACGCCGATCTTGCTTAGAGATTGGCCCTGGATCTTGTTGATTGTCATTGCGTAGCAAACCTTCACTGGAAACTGTTTTCTTTTGAAGATAAAAGGCATGTTCGGATATGTGGTTTCAATGTAATTCTTGGAACAAAAACTTTTTCTCCAATTATGCTGCCTGTGATAATTTCTGCTTGTATCAGGTTTGACAATAGTTGTGTGACAATCATTCTTGTTCCGTTGCATAGGCCGCATCCTAAATCCACGTTGCGGAGTAGCATAATTGGAGTTCCAATTTTAAATGTCAGTTTGTTTGGTGGGAAACCGGGAAATTTGAGTGTGTTTAGGAATTCTGGTGGGTATAGTACTTCATTTGTAGCATCGTCTTTTCCAAGAGGAATAGCTTCATCAGAACTGGTGTATGTTGTGCTTTCTCCTTTGACCAACGACAGAATCTCTGTGTTAATTGCATCGGCGGTTTCATTCTTAGGACATACGACTGCTTTTTGCTGTAATATTTCTGCAGTTGGTGACTCCAATGTTTCTTCATCATAGATGAAGTTAATAAGCATTCGTAGACCCTCGTTGGTATCTGGAATTAGGTATTCTTCAGGTATTGTGACCCAAGCGGCATTTTCTTCATCTTCTTCGTCAGGGATTCCTATTTTACCATCTCCTATATCTAGTAACCATGAAGAAAATTGTGTCATTTTGTTTCTTTCATGGTCGTCAAGTTCCCTTTGTAGAAGTCTCATGTTCTGTGTGAGTCTGCATACTTTAAAATGTTGCCAAAGGTATGAAGAAGTTATTGATGGTGACTATATCTAGTTTTGTCCCTTTCTTTTTTACTGGTAATGTTTGTCTAAAGTCACCACCTAACATTATTGATTTGCCACCAAATAGTTTCTCCGGATTGCTGAGAACATCTTTAAAAGTTCGATCATGTGCTTCAAAGCATCTTCAGTCATTCATTGGGGCTTCATCCCAAACGATCAAGTCTGTGTCTGATAGTAGTTGTGCAAGTAGCGTTTTTTTTTAACATGACACATTGATTCATCTGTTCATTCAAGAGGCAGTTTGAATCTTGAATGGGCTGTTCGGCCAGATGGAAGCAACAAAGAAGCAATTCCAGAAGACGCAACTGCTAGTACTATCTTTCCTTCTAAACGCAGCTTGTTAATTATTGTCTTCCACAAAAAAGTTTTGCCTGTTCCTCCACGTCCATATACGAAAACTAACTCCTGCTTATTGTTACTGCATGAGTTAACAATAAGATTGTAGATTCTTTGCTGGTCTGAATTGAGTTTGTTAATAGCAACTGCAACTGCTTCTTTAAGCTCGTCACGATCGTAATTTTTTTCTTCCATCAACAGTCTGTTGTTTAAGTCGTCTAGCAAATGTTTTGGAGGCAATTCAAGACCGAAATATGTGACTGATTTGGAACAGTTGTTGAAGATCATTTCTAACTCATATAGAACATACCCTTTCAATTATGGATCGTTGATATGAAGATTTTTTATATGAGTCATGCCAGATGCTTTCGCTGGAATATCATCAATCATTAGTATCCAATGCTTTTCCAACAATTTCATGGTGTCTGCAACGTCGCAATAAAGCAAGATGTGAGCGAACAGTGTGCGTAACTCTGATGATGTTGCCGAAATAGCTGCTTCTTCCAATGCTATCTTCCATTCTCTATCGTCCTTAAGTAACCCCATTGCTTGGCATGCGGCTCGGTATGTAGGGGAAACTTTGTTGTTCACTTTGCGTACGTCAGAGAATGATCTGCAACCCTTCTAATGACATAAAAGGATTCTGAAATAGAAGAGTTCTCCTGCAGCAGGATGGACGTATGCAAGTCTTCCAATTGACGATCTTCCCCTGTTTTTTCTATGCTTCCATGTTTTTGAAATTTCATACCAAACAAAGTCGGAAGGGAAATCTAGGTACGTAAGATGTCGCCCTTCTTCATATGAATTATTGAATGTAAACCATTCAGTAAGTGTTGTCAGTGTTCTTCCATCGTCTCTGACAACGTATCCCGAAGGTTCTTTGTCACGAAAACTGACCTTTTGCATACAGTAAAACCTCTATAAATTAATATTCGATAAATTAATAATCTCGATAAAATTAATAATTTGTCTGGTCCCAACTTAGGACCAGTACAAATTTGGACCTCAATTGATAAAATAATAAAATAATAATTTTTTTAAAACCTCAGTGTATATATATTGGTCCCAACGAAACTATAAATTAATAATTATTAAAAAAAAATCATAAATATATATAAAGGTCATACGTAATTGGAACTTGTACAAATTCAATAAGGTCATACGTAATTGAAACTTGTCCCAACGAAACTAACTTTTTTACTTATTCAAAAACAATGAACTTAACAAATTCAATTAATTTGTGAATGTTAATTCATAAAATGTTATTTGAAACTTGTTTTATTAATTTATTTTTCATCTCTAACTAGTATAATTGTAACTAGTATACTGGATTTGAAAATTTTAAATGCCATGCGTAAAACCTTTTTAAATTAATAAATTATTAATTTATCGATATAATAATATCTCGTTAAATTAATAAAATATCCCGGTCCCAACATCATTAATTTATAGAGGTTTTACTGTACCTTCAAGATGAACAGCGAGAATCTGGACGGCTGGCTGTCGATGATGTATGGGGAAGTTAAATATTCTACAGCAAGCTTCATGAGGACATATAAAGCGTCCATCTATGAAATTTTTGATTTCATCAACATGTACCCTTGGAGCGTTTGCTGAAGTTTACGGGTGCCCAAGTGATCTTCCGATTCGTGCTGCAATTCTGTCACTTCCTTTTGATATGTATTTGAATAATTACTTTATCAACATGCTCCATCCACAATATTCAACATTTATATGTGCGCCAAACATAAGGCATAGTTGTCTATTGTATGGAACAATATACGTGTTATCCAGCTTTACTTTGTTTCTCATCACATAAGCTGTTGTTTTTCTTCGTCGATAATGTACATGACCATTTTTGTCAAAAAATGTTTTCTCATTGGATTTTTTTTGAAAGTTCATTGTACAACTAGCGTTGTCCGTGCATGGAGCATTTGGATTAGCTACTCCACATGGGCCATGCATCATCATTTCAGACACAACTTTATACCCTTCCGGATCTGTTGTCTTTTCAGGTAATTCTGCACAAATAAATTTGTCCACATCTTCAGGTGATTGTATTTTGTCGCTTGAATGTAGCCATAGTAGCGTGTGACAATGTGGGACCCCACGTTTCTGGAATTCTATTGTGTATAAGACTGCATTATTTATCATAGAAAAAGAAAGTTAGTTATTTAAAGTTACTAAATTTTGTCTGTTTTTAGTGTATACAATTTTTATATATATATATATATATATATATATATATATATATATATATATATATATATATATATATATATATATATATATTGTTCTATTACAATTTTTTTTATTTTTTTATTATTATTATTATTTTTTAATAATTGGAGGGATAAGTGGTACATACCTCCAGTAACATGTCCAAATAGGCTGCTTTCTTTTAAAACTCTTACAAAATCCTGCACTTTTTGTTCAAATACCCGACCAATAATGTCAGCCCTATCCGATGGTGAAAGCTCAGGATACCGATCCATGTATCTGCGGATTTCTGGCCAGTTTACATTACATGTGAATGTAATGAAAAACTGAGGATTCCCTAGGACTCGATAGATGGCAAGAGCATCAAGATAATGACTGTACATATATCTCGGTCCGCCAGTGAAACTTGAAGGAAGGATTATACGTTTACCTATGTCGGCACCACAGCGATCGCCCTTTGAAATTGCATCATAAATACCTGATAAGTACTCGCTTCTAATGTTATTTTGCTTTGCTCTTACAAAATCAAGTCGATCTTGTTCGATTGCACAATATAGTGATACAACATATTGCTGAAATAACCTTCCTCCTTTGAACAACAACCCATAAAGATGAGGCCTTTCATGTAACTGGTACGTATAGTACGTGTTCATTGACATTACGTGTATGTAACATCAATTTGGTGTTGTATCCTGGTTCACCATATACAAAAAGAAGCAGGAATTGTAATGACATATATGTTGAATGAAGCTTGTTAATTCTTTGAGGGCCTACACCTTTTTTGTGTATGATTACATCGTAATCTGTATTGGTATTTGGTCCATCTTCAAAAACTATAGCACCCAGGATGTCTGCAGTTGGCAGTTGGTATTCGCGAGCCCCATCAACATTATAAAGGTGAATCGTGAAGTTAGGTACATTTTCTTGATCACATATGTCACGTGCTGTTCTGAAAATTGTCACCAACTGATTGTGTTCGTCTATAATTTCTATAAGTTGTTGAACAATTTCAGGTTTCAAAGTGCCTGAGGTTGTTCCACCAAAACTCGCTAACCTGTTTTCAACTTCGTTTTTGGTGTCGTATATGTATAGTTGCAAAAACTTTGGAGTTTCATTGTTCAGAGGACATAGTGTTCCTATCCAGTGATATATTTGCCCTGAAATTTTAAAGACATAAGGGCCTCTTCCATCATTGACACGATCATCTATCTGGGCACCAAATGATGTCATACTAAACATTTGGTTATATGGGCGTATGCTTTCCATAAAATGTTTGTCTTTGAATAATTATTTTATAGAATCTGGTGGATCAACTTGTTCTTGCAAACGTACTTTTCCTTCCCCACAGCAGCGACTATATCAAACCCTTTGTTGTGTAGACCTTTTGAGCCTTTCACTATACGAAAATCTACCACCACAGTGGTCACATGACCAGTCACAGTCTCCAATATCAATGTAGAACTCTAAAACACCTGTAAACAAATAGTGTTAGCAAATCAAGTTAAACAAAGCTTCGTATTGATGCTACAACAACAATAGAAACATATGAATAGAAATGTTACCTCCGGGTCTACTTGATGCTGCATTACTGGTATTATAAGTGGCCGTTGTCTTTGTCGACACTGCTGTTGGGTTGTATTAGAAGTACACTGATGCCATTCCACCGGCTGACTCCCTGTAGTTGTGTCAAGAATTTTATGCCTCTTTAAGATACGCTTTAGCGGACACGAAATGACAAATAAGTGTATACTGACATGATATGAATACTGTATAATGGAAATCAAAAAGTATTCCATATTTGAAAGGTCACCTTGATCATTTGGAAAGGCTTGTATATCGATTTTCATAGTAGTTTTGCCGATACTATTTGTGGCCAGACATCGTCTTTTTATATTGTTGTTTGTATTGGTGCACGCTTCAGGACTCACATGACACTCAAATATTCTTTTTAATTTGTCAGATGATCCATCTGTAGGGCAATTTAGAATATTGCATAAGTATAAGGCTACATTTGTAAATTATTGTTAATGATATACAAATGGTTGGTTGATTGGTGATGTATTATTTCAGGTTGCATACCTGCATTATTAGTTTCTGTATAAAGAGAGGGCATTCTCATATGGTAACGATGGATAGAGTCGAAGGTGTTTGCATTCTCCATAGGAATTTGTGAATTCTGAGTACCACATGGAATTTGTGCATTGCAAGATAAACCATACGGCATGCAGGGGTCATTGTTGGCTGGTAAGACTGAAACCAAAGTTTAGGTGTTAAAATGGAAACCTGTAACTATGAATGGCAAATATGAATGAAAAAAAAAAGGGCAGTTAACCTTTAGCTAACTTTGAAAAAAAATGTTTAGCAACATGTTATGAATACTATATAATGGAATTCAGAAACTAATGCATATTTTAAATGTCACCTTGCTTATTTGGAAAGGCTTGTATATCGGTTTCCATAGCAGTTCTGTCAACACTATTTGTGATAAAAACGTCCTCTTTTTATATTGGTGTCTGTATTTCTGCACGTTCCATCACTCACTTGAGACTCAAATTTTCTTTTTAATTTATGAGATGTTTCATCTGTTGGCGACGCTGCAATATTGCGTAATTGTAAGGATATGTTTATAAATTGTTGTTGATCATAGACAAATGGTTGGTTGATTAGGCATGTATTATTTTCAGGTTGTGTACCTGCATTTTTAGCCTGCATAAAACGAACTGGCATTCTGACGTGACAACTCTGGATAAAGTCAAACGTGTTTGCATTATGCATAAGCGTGGGTGAATTCTGAACACCACATGGACTTTGCATATTGCAAGACAGATCATAGGACGCGCAGGCCTGATTGTTTGCTGGTAAGACTGAAACAAAACTTTAGGTGTTAAAAAACAAAGTTGTAAATCTGAATGCAAAAAAAAGGGGGAGGGGGAATTAGAAATACAGTTTACCGTTTAATTTATTTGAATTGGCAACAGGGTTTTTTTCGTTCACGATTCGGTTCCTCTTGTTGGTATTAATATAGGGGGGAAAAACTGATCTGCGAAACCTGGGTAGTACACCGATTGTGGTTGCATACCTATGTCTGCAAAATCGGGGTTAATATTTTGTAAGTTAAGGTGTTTATATCAATTAATATGTGGGTACGATCATACAAATGGTTACCTTTCATTTTGTTTAGGTCGTTAACTATTGCTGATTCACTTGTCATACATTTCCGTTTGCAGTTGTTAATATTGGGAAAAATTCCTGAATTATCATGTGAATTCGTCGTTAGCAAATTTTTTTCATGAATTTCTTTTTGACAAATCGCCTGTCCTTTTATAAATGCTGCAAAACAGAGCGCATATTTAGTAGGTTGCATATTTTGACCGTATTTATTTAGTTATAAAACCCAAAATTGTACAACTTACCTGTATCATTAGTTGAAGTATTCGCACGATACTCTGCAGTTGGATATTTGCAGCGATCCTGTTGTATCTGGGTTTTCTCTTTTCTTTGTTGCATCAACTCATGTAACACGGTACGTGATATTTGGTTGTTTGACCAATGCTGACTCTCTGTAGCGGTTTTTTTTATACCATATTGCACTGATGGAATTGGTTGTGTGGTTTTTTGAACAAACTCACTTGCACAGTTACTTGCTAAACCACTCTTACCTTTATTTTGATGGTATCCTTTTTTTCCTACATTGGTATAATATACCGGTGTTGTTTGAACATTGCTGTGTGTGCAAGGTATTGTTGCAATCTCATTTGAATGACATTTTTTTTTCCAACTTCAGTTAAAAAGTCAGTAACTGCTCCAAAATTAGTGTCTCCATAATTTTTATTTTCATAATCTGGGATACTACAACTAATGCTACAATTTCTGTCTTTTTTCTTAGCAGTTGCACTATCCATGGAAAACTAAAGCATGCAGAAGCAACAAAAAAGGAAGAGGCTGATGTGTATGTGTAAGATGCAAGACACTAAAGTGCTTATATATTATGTTACTTTTTCTACATCAATAATCAAACCCCAACTGTATGCATAAGGAAAAAACGGAATACACATAGTTCTATTGCATGCATGAAAATATTACATTTAGGTAAAAAGTTAGATTAACATACCTACATTACTAATATGAAATCGTTGCAGCTATGAAGGGTTTCAACTGTCGCCAAATCTGATCTGCTATGTGAAGGAGTTCTGCTGGTAAAGGATGTGTATAGTGTAGATTTGTTGTTTTTCTGATTACTGTATTCAAGAAGCTTCATTGTCAGAAGGATGGGATGATTAATGTACACATGTATGGTTTAAATTGTATATCGGTATAAGTAAGTATGATTTACCAAAGTAAATTCCGAAACATTGTTTATTAAGGGGTCATTAGCAGAGGTCGTACGTGAACAGGAAATATTGGCCTTGCAATGGGCCAATCATACGCGGCCACAATGGATGCCTCCATAGTAATACCGTATTTTTTTTGTTAAATATAACAGGTGGCCCAATGAAAGTAAATATTAAGGCATAAAACACAACATAATGAGTGACCATTATGCATAAGCAATTTCCACTTTTAATATATATTATGGGTGGAGATATACTGACCCTCCTTTAGGGAGGGTGTATTGACTTGACCAAGCTGCCGCTGCTAAACTGTCTGCTTTAAAACTTGTACATTTTGACTAAAGTAGGCGAACCTCACATGATAAGGAGGGTCCGGTTAGTGTGACCCATATATTATAATAACCCGTAAATCAAAAGTCCATAACTCAATCATGAGTATGACATAATCTTTTTAATAATTTTGATTCGCACCATTCGTAATAAGTCAAGAATCCGTACTTAAATATATATAATGGTGTTTATTATAATACTGAATGATTTACTATAAAAATGTTTTATAAGAACAACTACATCTAATATTTTGTCTGATTCTTCCTAATTCTAAACTAGAATCGAGCTTAACATGTGAATGGTCTAATATCCTTGTAGAATTTATGTGGTAACGATTGTTTTATATTTGACCAATTCTAGCTTGCACCTGATTCATTCTTGTATTTCTTAATCATTCTCTTCCTTTTATTTATAGTTTACTTACCTGTTCTTTAGTTTAATATAACATGATGCATGCATTGGTCTTAAAGTTTCAATCTTTTAATTAAAAAAAACGATAACGTTGGTTTAAGATTACAAAATTACAATCTTGACTCTTAGTTTATATGACAACTCATCTATAGTTCATTCCTACTATCGGTTAGAGCATAACGTATCTTAACACAAGCGAAACTTTCACCCACTGCCACGTCAGCGTCACATCAGCTTTAACCTTTTCACCTTTAAATTAAAAAAAAAACACCCCTTATCATCACTCAACCTTAACTCAACATTTTGGGCCCCATTTTTATCATAACTCAACTAAAAAAACTTGGGTTAAACCTTAACACACCACACGGTATGGGAGTTAAACCTTAACTCACAAAAAAAAAAACAACACTTTAACGCACATTAAAGCTTTAACGTGGAGGTGAAAGTTTGCCTTTAACGCAGGGACACGGTATGGTTAACTTGGTTTTAACTCGAAAATGTGTAATTTTCACTCGGGTGTCACGTTAAGACACCGAGTGCTCTAAGAGTGGAAAAAATGTTTAAATCGGCAGGAAAACCTTGACCTCATGCATCCTTTTAGGTGTCGGCTAGACCCTTTCCAAGGACTTAGCCCAAGTCAATGAATACATGTTCTATTGATATTAACTAAGAGTTGGGATTAGATGTAGAACCTATAAAATTAGTAATTTTTTCGTTGTTAAGAAAACAAATTAGAGGTTTTCTGTTTTTAAGCTAGTAAGCTTGGAAAAATAGAGATTATTGTAACTGGGCTTTTAGTCCAACAACTAATACCAAGTAGATAGATATGTTCATTATAGCTGGACTTAAAAATATGGGCCTTGTCCATTTGGTCTATCCATTTTATTATATCTATATAGTGAAAGGCAAAGGAGAAAACAGTACCAGACTGTAGCAGCAACAGTGCTCTCTACAGTTGCCAAAAAAAATGGTCCCTGAGGTTATGGATCAGTTGCGAAGTTAGTCCTTAACGGCCGTTACTTAACAGTCGTTACTTAACTTTGCAAGTGGCCAATAACCTCAGGGACTGTTTCCGTACAATTTTTTAGTGACAATTTACAAAAAAATGTCCTTAGCGTTATCAAGTTACTAGAATAGTCCCTCAGGTTATCTGTAAATTTCAAAGTTAGTCCCTAAGGACTAACTTTGCAACAATCCGATAATTTTAGAGGCTTTCTCCGTAAAAAAACTCATACTATTTTCAGAAATAATTTACAAAAATAGTACTTGGGGTTATCAATCTTTTGCATATTTACTCCTTAATGAATAACTTACTATACGGAAATAGTCTTTGGGTAATTGTTTCGTTTCAAATTTGAGTAAATTGCAAAAATCGTCCTTGTGGTTTGTCCAAATTGCACGTTTCGTCCTTGTGGTTCAATAAGTGCAAAGATCGTCCTTATTTTGCACTGTTACGTGCACTTTTGGTCCTTCAACAGTGAAATTTAGCAAACCATAAGGACGATTTTTGCAATGATGGAGGACCAAAAGTGCATGTAACAGTGCAAAATAAGGACGATCTTTGCACTTAATGAACCACAAGGATGAAACGTGCAATTTGGCCAAACCACAAGGACGATTTTTGCAATTTACTCTTTCAAATTTAGATTTAGCACGGCATTCTCGCAGCAACGCTCGGGTTCGCCCACTCGTTTTATCTATATCCTTAAGCCTTCCATATGGTAGAAAATTTGAAACGTAATATAAAATAAAATACTTTTAGCTTGCTCTTTACTAATATATTTGCAGAAAAATTAATCAAACAAAAAACTTCAAACAAATTTGATGCTTTGACCACCAAGCTCATATTTGCACAACTGTCATAGAGTAAATTACTAAGTTTCAAGGATAGTCGATGGAAATATCTCAATTGGTTATCAAGAAACCACATAATTTTAGCCATGATACACTCCAAGTGAACGAGCAAGTTTTACTAAAAGTATACCAACCCGACCCATAGACTAGTCTACTCTCCACACACATAAGACATAGTTGATTAAAAAGTGCCACAAATATTTAGTGTACATTGTCATATTTTTTGGTTACTCATATAATCGAGAGAACATTTATTTTAAAATACAGATACGAGAAGAACTATTCACACACAACACAAAGACGATGACACCTATCGTTAAGGGGGTATAAACTCTACTTCAAGATATATAATACCAGACTCTACATTCTGCAGTTGAAGTGATACCTCTTGTTTGATCTTCCCATCAACTATATTTACCGTGCTATCTTCTAGCAGTGCATTGTCGTGTGATTTTAGCCACTTACCTATCTGCATATCGCCAAACTGTGAAGCGTCCCCATATGCCATTGCAGATGTTAGCATGGGCTGAATGTCGATTTCTGCTTCTCCCATTATATCGTCAGCAGAGAATGTATCATAATCAAAAACTTGCTGCATACAACAATAATGCATAGTGGTTTAATTCTGAGCAAATGTGGCAAAATGGGTCAGGTTGGATCATGGGATTTATCATATAAAAGTGAAGAAAATGATAAGAAAATCGGATTACCAACTTAACGGCTCCATAATCTTCAGGAACGGAAAGCATTAGATCCTCATTCCAAATCGGGTTCAAGTTACTCTTTTGTACAGTTGTTTGGGCCTTCTAATAAGAGAGAACCGCATCCAGCAATGTTACGACACCAGGAACAAAATAGCATCATAATTATGTTAAGAATCATATAAATAGAACAAGAAAGAACGTAAGTGTATCCAGATTCTGTTTTTGTAGTAGTAGTCCATTCTCTGGTCAAATAGTCTCCATTAAAGGGGAAAACAGAAAAGAAATTAACCTGCTCTCCTAGTGAAACAACGACATAAGGATCACTTGATAACATATCACGAACAGCAAGATTTGCACCTTGAAGAATTGTGATCTTCAAGTTCCCAATAGCTCCCTCCACGCATACCTGTATTCATTTTCAGAATCAGCCAAAATATAATGATTTCATAAAAGGACTCGATCTCATTAATTAACCTTAACAGACTTCAGAAGTGTTTTCTGCACTTACAGGTTTCTGTACTGGATTTGAACTTGCAGTTGGAACATTTATAGGTTCCTTGGCTGAACTTGCACTTGGAGCATTATTTGATGAGATCTTCAAACTTGGTTTCAAAAAATCTTGATGCTCATACTTGGACCTAACGGGTTTAAGATGATTAATATCTGATTACTGACACTACACTACATGGCACTAAATATATACCTTATATATCTTGCACGTTGCTCATGACTAGCATCTGGCCCAAGCTTAGAAACTCCATCAGGGAAATGGGCTTCGTAGATTGAATTTGCAGAACTATTTCCTCCAACTTCAATCATGGCATCAATTTCTTCATCGGTCCATTCATCCAATGTTACTGATAAAACCTGAAAAAATCAGATGAGAAGCATATCAAATGAGAACTAGCACACATCTCTTTGACTGAATACTAAACTTCATAGGGACTCTCGTCAATGAGTAACAGACACCTTTGAAATATTTGGACCAAGGTTTCAGTGCACACCACAACATTTCAAGCATAAAAACACTCCTATGGTGGGTGACCTGAGATTCACATTAAAGCAGTTTATAATTGAAAGGAGATATGACTGGTAAGTGCTAGACATATAAACTATGAATAACAGATAAAATTTCTCCCATTATGACTGTAAGATTGTTAAGGTTGGTAGAACTTACGCCCATTTAGGATCGGGCGCACCACAATCAGCACATGTCCGATTATCACTTTGATGCAGCAAATCTTTTAATTTTTTCTTACCTGCATAATCAAGATATGTTACACAGCGCAATCTATCATACCAACAACTAGTGCAATTGTCATAACCTTGGAGCTACAAATAACTTTACATAGTTTCTTGCACGAGGACGTGCAGTCTAAAATATAAGGTTTAAGATTGAGTAAAAAACTTCATAAATCCATTTAAGTAAGCAGTCTCATAACAATGATTTATCAAACTTGTACACTTACTATATACTCGGGCGTAAGTGACTGCATGCGGGTCACATATATATGATATAAAAGTTGCAAAGAGTGTATAATCTTACCAGACATTGGTCTGCTTGCAAGGCCACAATCATTAACCACAACTTTCACTCCTCAAAAAAGTCCTCTTTTCTAAATGAAAATTCAGTGAATTACAAAAACAAATAAGTTACAGTACTAAAAAATAAATATCGTAACGGATTAATAACCCTTTACTATCTTGTAATACGAACTTGTAACCTCATTTTCTAGTTTCTTGCTAGTTTCTTATGATAATATATTTCCGTTAAAAGAAGCGTTTAGAAATAAACGATAACACTTTTTATTACGTGGTCAATGTCAAAATACACAATGGTCAATGAACAAATTAAGATATAAAACATATAATGCAATTGTAATAATGATCATTTTATATGAGACTGAAAGATCAAAAGAAAATGGTTTTATAGCAATCATGCATGGATAATGCATGTAAAGGTTTTTATAGCAAACATCGATAATGTATGATATGGCTAGAAAGGAATATTGATTAATAAAAAGTATATGAAATGTAGGAAATAATGATGAATGCATCATACAAAAAGTATGTATATGAATATGAATGATGAATCTGAAGATGATAATTGTTGCAAATATTACCTGTCTAAAATGTGGGTTGCATGCATGAGAAAAACAAGGTGGAAGAAAACATGTTCTTCAACGAGAACGATGATGGTGTTATTATTTTGTTACCTTTGGAAGGTGATTGAAATTTTGGTTTCATTTTTTATTCAATCCCCATTAAAATGCTATTTTGTGTACTTAAATTGTGATTTGTTGGAATGTATATAAAACATTAGATAGTAACGCAAAATTAAATTGTGCAATATTATACTTGTATGCTTACTTTCTACATCTATTATTAATGTTTATCACATGGATAAAATGTTTTTTAACGGCAAATATATTATTAAAGACTGGCGAGATGTTAGACAATACAAACACTACAAGAAAAAGTGCATGAGAAAAAGTTTTTCTTGTAGTGGCGAGATGTTAGACAATACAAACACCAAACAACTAATAACACCTAAAAGACTGTCCTGGCGACAAGGAATTGAAAGCCGTTAACTGTAATACCACAAACCTAACACTAAAACCGAAAAATACATGAAGAACCTAAAATACCTGGAGAACCGAACACCTCGTAAATTTCTAAACCTAAAACAACATTAACATGTTTATCCTTATGTTTATTCGTAGTTTTGTTACATCTTTTATGATACATGCCTTGTCACACATCGTTCATGAATAGAGAAGATGCTGGGTATTTAAGGTACAAGAACTAGTCTTTGAATTGGTGGACGCGTTTTAGTAAATGTATGGGCATTATATTAAGAACAAAACCGTGAGGCAGAAGTGCCAAAGCGGACAATATTTACCATTCATGGGCCGGTTCGTACCAAGTTTGTGGCAGTCCTTTAACTGTTGACATGAGCCCACTTTTTTTCAACAAAAATTGCAGTCACGATGTGGGAGACAACTCGTTACACCATTCTTCGAGGACGAAGAATCTCTTCGAGGGGAATGTATTATTACATGCCTTTTCCCACGTCGTTCATGAATAGAGGAGATGATGGGTATTTAAGGTACAAGAACTAGTCTTTGAATTGGTGGACGCGTTTTAGTATAGTGTATGAGCATTATATTAAGAACAAAACCATGAGGCAAAGATGTCAAAGCGGACAATATCTACCATTCATGGGTCGGTTCGTACCAAGTTTGTGGCGGTCCTTTAACGAATTTTAAGTGATTCCTAGAGATGCTTGACAACCTTTAACGAGACTTAAGTGACTCCTAAAGGTACACATCATTTTAATCTCATTGTTGATTACAAAATTAGTCGTATGAGCTATATATGTCAATCAACACTTATTTCATAAGCAATGGATGATCAAATCGAGTGAAAAAACTAAAATTGATTCCTCGTAATTCCTGAAATTTTGAAATTTTTGAAGACCCTGAACGAAATTACGTCATGAGCCTTTTCGAGAAGGAATGTTTAATGTTATATATAAAGTGTCACTGTTTAATAGATACTCTTATAATGCAATTAGTTATTTAAACGTTCAACATATACTCATTTAATATATTTTCTCATCCAAATAATTTTTTCTTCGTGAAAAATATGTGTACACATGCATTATGCATATAATTGTTAACGGGACAAATTTTGAGACCTTTAAAAATTTTAGAGCCCTGAGCGGTCGCCCGCTTTACACACCCTAAAAAACGGCCTGGTACTAAGAAATAAAAGTGCTTCTCCAAGGTTTTTCCTTCTCCATGGTTTTTCCTTCTCCAAAGTTTTTCATTCGGTTTTTCTTGGGAAGGTTTTTAAGGAGGCAGTCTTAGTTGGCGTATTATACTCCTAATGTGCAGTAGATGGATCGGTTTGGTGATACTTGTTCTTTGAAGTGGTTCTTTCCTATTGGTGTTCTAGTTAAGGTATATAGCTAAATTTATGTTCGTTTTGTGGCATGTCACAAACATCCGGGCTTTGTCTTTAAGTTAATATGGAATTTCAACCACATTTCATTGTACTTATTTATTTTGTGCTTAATATATTTTACAAGGGTAACATTTTTACCAAAAAAAATGACGTGCAATTATCAACAATAACACGAAAATATATGATAACTTAAAAGTGCATGCAGAACTATATAATGTGTTATAAAATGTATAAAACTAGGGGTGGAAACGAGCCGAGCCGAGCCCGAGCCTGCCAGAGCTCGAGCTCGGCTCGTTTATATTCTAGAAAGCTCGAGCTCGAGCTCAAGCTCGTTTCGAGCCTAATATTTGAGCTCGAGCTCGGCTCGTGAAAATTTTCACGAGCTCGAGCTCGGGCTCGACTAATTTGTATGATTTTTAAAGAAAACAAAGTTAAAATGGAGCTCGGCTCGTTAATTACATAAGGCTCGAGCTCGTTTACTACTTTTAAGCTCGTTTATACGTATAGACAATATATATACGTATATATTTCTAGGGCTCGTTTAGGCTCGCGAGCCTATTCGAGCTTTTTTTATAGAGCTCGAGCTCGAGCTCGATTATTAAATGAGCCCAAACTTAGGCTCGAGCTCGGGCTCGAGCTCGTTTAGGCTCGGTTCGTTCGAGCTTTTTACCGATCCGATCTCGAACTTTTCACGAGCGGCTCGGCTCGTTTCCACCCCTATATAAAACTACATCTACAATTAAACCAAAATATAAAAGATTTGTAATTTACTACTAGTATAATTCAGATTCACATTTCAGTATTCAGTACTTATCCAAACTCCATGAAGCGAGATAACCATTCACGAATGAAAAAACACCCACGAAATGAAAAAACACCCACTAAGTAACACCTCCGTAATCTCCTCAAATCCCATGCATTAAATGCAACTCATCATTGACTCATACCCCTATACCACCCTAACCTCATTTCACTCTCACTTCACTTGACACCACTCCATCACCATCATTACAAACCCTTTCTATCTTCTGATCATATAATCTCTCTCACACACAAATTCACAGTTTCTAAGCACCAAAAAACACACACTAAAAACACAGTACACATAGCTATGAGCACTACTCAACGTCAACTAAACCCTTTTGCACCACCTTTCTATCCATCAAGATTCAACCATAATCATCATGCAACCATAACAGGCCCTAACAAGAAATGGACTGTACACTTTCCGGTAGCAACTGGACCAAGAAACCGTGTACTTCCTCGTCGTAAACCATCGGAGAAGCCACGTGTCACTGCCACTAACGAGGGTGCGAGACGTTTGTTAAAGAAGCCTCGTGAGGTTCTTAAGTTAGATCCCAAAGATAACTCAACCTCGGTTATGATCCGTAACATACCTAATAACTACACGTAAGTACGTTCTGTTATTTTAGGCTTTATAATGGCAACTTCTGTTATTTTTACTTTTTAGTACTTAGTAACTTTTTTTTGGTTGGATAATATAGGAGAGAATTGTTGGTCAAGTTTCTTGAAGATCATTGTAAGAAAGAAAATGAAATGATGTCTGGAAATGATGTGAAATCTTCTTTTGATTTTGTGTATCTTCCAATTGATTTTAAGTAAGTAATTTTTTATTTTTTTTGATCATAGTGTTTTGTGTTAATTTATGCTAATAAGTGTAGTCTATTTTAATGATGTTATGTTACGGTAATGTTAGTACTAGTAGATGCTATATGTGTGCGGTTATTTGTAATGTTGTTATATGTTGGTGTTAATGTAGGTATCGTTTGAATGCTGGATATGCGTTTGTGAACTTTACGACTTCTGAAGCTGCTTGGAAATTTCATACTTGTGTTACAGGGAAAAGTTGGCCGTTATTTGAGAGCAAGAAGATTGCCGAGGTTGTTCGTGCGAGGATTCAGGTACTTAGGTTATATTCGTGGTTGTGATTTTGATCTTTTTATTTGATACATGTTGATTATTGTTTCATGCTATACTATTGATTTTGTTTTGTTAGTATTATTCTTTGAAACAAATAGTGTTCTAATACTCTCTAATTATATTCAAGCTTCTTGTCATTTGGTTAGTCCATTTGATTTTTAAACGTTAATGCAATTTAGTCTCTCAGATTCTCAGTTAAACAGTTCTAATAGTGTAACTGGTAGAAAGGTTTGAGTACCAACTACCAAGCCATGATGCTATGAAATAAATGATTATAAGTAGCATGTTTTAGAAACTCTACCATGATGCTATGAAAGTACTTTTGAGATTTTTTGACCATATTCGTAGTACTCGTATTCAATTTCAATCCATTGGTTTTTATATGAAAATGTGTTATGTTTTTTTAGGATAGCTTCTAAGTTTAGTTATTTGCCATTTTTGACTCTTATTTACTCCAAGTGTTATATTCTTTTTGCTTGTTCCATGATAAAAATACTATTTTATATATAGCAACATTTCATTATTACATTTCTCCGATAGTTGTGAGATACTTAGATATGGTAATGATGATTTCGGCTCAGAGATCTTGTGTCTCATCATTTCTTGTTTGGGCAATATGTTGATGTAACTTTTGGTTAGAAGTGTAGAACTATATGCGAAAGACACTAATACATGTCTTTAGGTATTCATCTTCATTAAAAGATTGTCATGAAACTTCTTTATCAAACTAAGCTAGCTAGCTAACTAGGTTTTGGTGTACACGTATGGCGTATATATATCTAGTGTTTGGGATATGTTATTTGTATAGTAGAGGCCTTTGTAATGATTAGTGTGCCTTAAAACTACAATAACTAGTTTAACAGGACATCAAACATACACTTTCTCCCTTTTTTGCAATTAAATGATTTGTAATATCTCCCTTTTTGTTAATGTGTAGGGTAAGAATGCTCTTGTCAAGAATTTCCGAGAAATGAAATTATGTAGCCCATCAAGAGAGTACTTGCCGGTGTGGTTCGACCCACCAAGAGACGGGTCCATTTCATTTTCGACAACAAAGGGGATGCATACCATTGGAGTGGTGTGCACCAGGTAAATAGGTAGGTCGGGGTAGATCGATCAATCGATAACATCAGCTACATTAATAGTTTAAAGCAAACAATTTTCAGATTAAAAATGTACTACCATGCCTTTAAACTGACCCTAGCAGTAGTAGAAATATTAGTATTTGGTTAGTATGGTTCGAGTGTGAGGGGGAGGTTGGTTTGGGCACCTAGATCTGGGTCATGGTTGAATGGGTCGGGTGCCAGAGTCTACCTCTTTTCTAATTGCATAAATTTTAGTCGTATGTTAACATAACTAGTTTTCCATGATTGTACTACAAATGGCAACTTTTATGATTGATGTGCTACTTCATCATTTCTTTTCTTAATTGCTTCCGTCCTTATATATTTTTCTTTATTTTTCTTATCAAGTACATGGCAATAAAATGTTGCATGTAGGAGGATTACTTCTTGTAGACGGTATATGGTTTCGTGTTTTAGAACAACATATATATGCTTTATAGAAAGAGTACTGATTTTGTCCTTATGTACCGATTAGCTTTTAATCTAATCCATTGTTAAGATGTTAGTAGTTAAAAATCAAGTAACTATTGTAGAGGTGGTTTTTCTTTTAACAATGATTTTTAATCTTGTTAGCCGACTAATTTACGGTATTTGATTTTTTGGCCACACGGACTAAATTTCAGTAAAGCTGTCTCTTTTGTAGTCTTGTAGATATGTTATTGAAACCATAAAATTATCTTCTATTATTTTTAAAAGTTGAGTTTTACCTATCTATTATCTTTAAAAGTTGAGTTTCTTGAGTGAGTAATGATAAAATCGAATGAATTAAGAGATCATTAAGTTGTGTTTTTTGGTTGAAAAATGACAAAGCCAAATGAATTAAGAGGTCATTTAGATGTATAAATTAAGTTTTACAGATGGAAACTTTGAAATTACACCATACTTAATGAAATCTAAGGATACCGGAATGGTTCGAAACTCTTACTATGGTTAATGGCTTAATGCTATTTATTTAAGGACAAGTTATCTGGACCCCCCAATGATTGGATGCAGCGGCGGTTGTACTGTCTGTTTTGTGGGTTGTACATTCCCCTAACAGGGGAGATATGTATAAAATAACCCATTTACTTATTGTGTTAAATTCTTATCTTTATGAGAGTAACAAATAAGTGCTTGTAAAATTAGAAAACATATAATTGATTTGTATCATGTCAAATAAATGATGACGACATTAGCTAGTAGTTTTCATCATTTGTATCATTTGTTTTATTATTAGTTGTATTTTTCATATAAAAGATGCTTTATTAGTTAGGTTAATTGTAAGGGGGTGCTTGGTTGGGGGATAATGGGGTGGGTAATGGGTAATATAATGATTGATTGTGCTTGGTGGAAGGGAATGCAATGGCCCATTACCCAGTAGTGGGTAATGGGGCATTACCCAACAATTTGGGGGGAAAGGGAATGCATTGTTTTGCATTCCCTTTGCATTCCCCACCAAGCATACCAAGCGGCCCCTAAGTGTTTAAGACACAATTTTATGCTAATAAGTGTATAGGTCTAAATATTTTTAAAATGTTTCATAATCTAGTAGAGATATTATGATCTTTTAGTTTGGTTAATTTTCTT
The DNA here is from genome assembly GCA_021014915.2 of Artemisia tridentata subsp. tridentata. Lineage (NCBI taxonomy): Eukaryota > Viridiplantae > Streptophyta > Magnoliopsida > Asterales > Asteraceae > Artemisia > Artemisia tridentata. Next base: position 65,626,853 of record CP139507.1, read on the forward strand.
ATTTCCATAGAAATCTCTTTCTTACATGGGTAATCATATATTGAAAACTTGTCGTTTGGTTAAATATAAAATTATGCTTTTGGGTATATATGGAATTTTCCCGATCATATATACAGTAAGATAACTTTTGTGGAACATAACATTAAGCCAATTATTGTGGGTATTATTTATTTATTATATTTTTTTTAAGGTGATGGTGATGAATAATTACATATATTTTTCTATGCATTTTTGTGTACAGTAACCAATATATGTACTATTTTTTGTATGAAGTTAGCGTGTGGATATTGATTCAACAAAAAGTGCACGAGCATGTACGTTTGGCAACATTTTTACATGGAAATTGACACTTTTTAAGTGATATATTAGTGGACATCTCATTGCTCTATCGTTTTTTTAAAATGAGATTTCATAAAATTTTGCCAGCCACTTTAGTGATTAGCGGACGTGTCATTACTGCTATCGTTAGTTTTTTGTTATACAACTAACAACATATGGTTTTCTCAGGCTCTTCTTCCATAGGTAATAAGCATTTAATCTTGCATTAGTCACTGTCGTTCTTGTTTCCTTATTAGATGGTGGCAATATTTTTTTTTCAAAATTTAAACTCACCAAGAAAAAAATAAAAACTCAATGCATAAAATGTAAAGGATTTAAGATCCGGATCAAACATTTTTTACATATCAAGGGATTTATCTCCGCTCTCCATCTTTATTTAATCTAATGGATGAAATTAATCCCAATTTAAAAAACCCACTTTCATTTTTTTTCTTCAAATTGTAATATCTTTCAAACCGTTAATCGTTAAGCAAAAAAAATATACCGTTACGACGAGCATTTAATTATCTTTCTATAGATAGACACTTCGATATACTTTCTACAAAATTATTCTTTTTTTTCTTTTCTTTTTTTTTTTTTTCGTTACTGAAATTTGCATGAAAAAATCATATGTGATTTAACACTAATATCACATGTGATATTATATATCATATGTGATTTCACACTAATATCACATGTGATATTACATATCATATGTGATATTACATATCATATGTGATTTAATACTAATATCACATGTGATATTTCATGCAAATTTCAATAATGAAAAAAAAAAAAAAAAAAAAAAAAAAAGGTGAGAAAACTATAAAAAAAAAAAAAAGAAAAAAAATGTCAAAAGTATATCAAATTGCCCGTCTATAAAAAGATAATTAAATGTTCGTCGCGATGGTGTAATTATTTTCGCTTAACGATTAACGGTTTAAGAGATATTTAAATTATAAAAAATTGGTGAAATATTAAAATGCTTTTAATCTCAAACAATTGATTTCATTTTAAATGGATGGTAGGGATGAGTCACTTAGTATGTATGATAAGTTTGGTATTTAAAATAACTCTCCTCAATGTAAAAAATATTATAAAGTACAGTATCTATTTATGTAAATAATGTTTATCATCTTTTGAGTTAGTTTGCATACGTAATTAACGAGGTTTTCAAGCAAGCGCGTTGCCACGTGGATATTGTGGCGAGATCAGGGTGTCTGCAACATGCGTAGTCGCGAAACTAACAGAAGTCATTTTGTCGATAGAGATGAAATTAAATCTAAATCTAGTAAAAAGGTCAATTTGCCACCTCTAAGATAAAAAGCACAACTATGAATATTATAAACTTCAAAACTAAAGCTAGTACATGTAATATTCTATCATACTCACAATTTTAGATATACTACATCCGTCTCATAATAAGTGTCCAGTTTGACCTTTTACGGTCTAACTTGTTAAATTTTGACCTTAAATACTTTTATGTGTGTTATATAATCCTTGATGCAAAATATATGAATGGATTTGATTTTAAATTTATTTTCATTGATATAATTGTCATCAAGTATTATATAACACAAATAAAAATATTTAAGGTCAAAGTTGAACAAGAAAGACAAAAAAAAAAAAAAAAAAAATCAAACTGAACACTTATTATGTGACGGACAATTTTAGGAGTAGTAGATATTCAATGTATATAGAAAGCTTGCAAACCAATCATCCAAAACACAATGGTTACAAATAAAAGTCTATATACTTATATACACCTATCTGTAAAACGATGATCTCTAATTCAAGCTCAACTCACTTGGCTTATTATCGATATAGATCTAGTGCTTAAATTTTGCAATAAAAATCAAGAGGTACTTTGGATCTTACTAACCGAATGTTTAGTGATGTACTCCTGTGTACCTTTTGACTGTCACATGACCTGTACGAGCGCCAGCTTCATCTCTTACAGCCTTGCACTCTCAGGGAAGGAACGAGGGGTTCCCGCGGGTTTCTGGGAACCCTATGGATTTTTTCGATATAGTGTTAATTTTTGGAAATAATATCGATTTTTCCTAAATGTATCTTAAATGCACCCGATCCATCGAAATGTGTTTCTAGTACTATTTAGTAAGTATACTTACAAATAAAAATAAACATAAAATGCAAAAAAACATAAAATGCACCCTGTGATATTTGATCATGGTTCCGTCTATCTGCATTCTAATTACTTAGCATGTGATTTTTCAACCTCTTGAATGTTGGGATTCAAATAGTAGTATGTTGTTGGAGTGGCGGATAGTTGTAATTTTGCAGTAACGCAATATGATGTTTAGTTGCAAACTTAAAAGAGTAATGCATTATCATTTAGCATGTGAGTCAATGACATGAAATAAGCACCAGAAGAGGCCCAAAAAATGCATATCTAGTCAAGACATTGTCCACATTAACTAATATTATTTGCTCTTTGCACTACTAAAAACCTCTTTGCTTGAATAATCCTGTCAAATGGTGTAATTTACACTTATGCATGAAAGAAGTCAACATCCTAAGCAAACAAAACGTGTCATACTTAAGTATATCGTTGAACTGCTATTGTTTCAGCTTCTTGCTTGAAATAAAATTGGCCAAGTACTTGGTTAATGATATTCGGTACTATAATTCAATTGTAGTTAATATTGAAGGATGCATTAATGGACTGAAAATCATCTATGTAGTCAAATTTGGTAACTCTATGACGTTCCTAAAAAAATTTAAAAAACAAAAGTACTTCTCTGAAGTTAATGAATGTATAAATTAACTTAATGTACTTTTCTAATTCAAAAGTACTTCTATGATTGAATTTACTGTATAACATTAAAAATGATTCATTAAAGAGTAACATACAACGTTCGTTTTTTTGTTTGTATAAAAATACACGCAGTCTCAAATTCAAAATAAATACGCATTTTTTGCATTGTTCAAGGTCCCTTTGACTAACGAGCGTTAGTCAATATACGTTTAAGTGCCTCATATGCCTTGCACATGAGAGTATTTTGGTCATTTTATCATGTTGTGTTAATTAATTCTTGATTAAGTTGGTACAACTTTAAGGACGAACGGTGTAATTTACTCCTAAAATTAACACCATCACCTAATTCACCCTTTTTTTTTCTTCATCTCCACTCACCACCCACAATCATTACAACCATTCATTACTACCCATAACCATTACAACCATCTACCACCTCCTACCACCATTATAAAAAAATTCCTTTTTCTTCATTTTCCTTTATACATCTTCATCTCCGACCATCACCACCAACCACTATATTTTTCATTAATCTTCTAAAAACCATAAACTACTACAAATCAAACCACAATTTCTAAAACTACATACCTGGTGGTCTACGTTGTGCTTAAAACTCAAATAAAACATTGCATCATTTATTTTATAATTTATTGCAAGTACTCAAATTCAAGAGTCTTTAATTTCCAGATAATAAAAGACAAATATTGCAAACATCCTCATTCACATATTCATCATTTATTTTATAATTTATTGCAAGTACTTAAATTCATGGTTCTTTAATTTCCAGATAATAAGACAATATTGCACACCATATCTTCATTCACATATTATCAAAAAAACCACTATTCGATGCCCGAATCTTTTTCCATCAGATTATAAATCAATACTCCCTCCATCACACATTAAGTGTGCACTATAACTTTTTTAAGTCTTATTATTTCTTCAACTTTAAATATTTTTATTCGTGTTATATAATATTTGATGCAAAATATATGAATTGATTAAGTTTTTAAATGTATTTTCATTTGTATAATTTTCATTAAGTATTATATAATACAAACAAATATATTTAACGTCAAAGTTGAAGAAAAAAGACTTAAAAAAATCATAGTGGAAACTTAGGTTGTGTTTGTTTTTTTTCAAAAGGTCTGAATACATCTGAAGTCTGATTCGGTCAGACATTTTCAGATTCAGACTGTTTGTTTTTTTTCAGATCTGAAGTCTGAATACATCTGAATAGGGTCTGATTCGGTCAGACATTGAATACCATCTGAAAAACCTAAACTTTACACATACTTCTTTTCAATCTTTATCTCCTCATCTTAGTCTTAATTTTTTATTAATAATCACGAATGGAGGATCTTTTGGTTTGTTTTATAGCGAAATGATTGTTTTTTGTTTATTCAGATATTTTATAAAAACAGACAGTCTAAAATAATTCAGATTCAGACTTTTGGACCACTTTTTATATTCAGAAATGATATTCAGATTCAGACATAAAACCTCTTAAAAAACAAACAGCACCTTAATGTGGGACGGGGGTAGTATTATTCATTCTGAATACCTTTTCAAATTGTCACTTAAGCCAAAATCTCAGTTTTATATCCAACATTTTATTTTTTTAAACCAACTAATCTTTCATTTATTAAAATAAAAATAAAAATACGAAAATAAAACTAAAATAAAAGAGCAAAAAAAAAATGCGAAACAAAAAAATAACGTTAGCGACTACATTTAACGTCTATATTTTTGCTCGAATTTCTTCTTTTTGCGTGTTGATGATGAAAGCATCTTCCTCAGCTAACCCTTCGGTGCTAGTGCTGGGTAACTTTATTTCCTCCAACCTCATTATTGTCGCGTCCTTCGCTTTAGTCATCGCGTACATCTCTAGAGTGGCCTCCCGTTTGAGTCTAAACTCATTTTGTAAAGTCTCGACGTGGTCATCGATTTAGTATTTTTTGCGGGATGTGGTCTCGGATCATCTTCGAATAGCTCGGTATGTCCGGTGACATCAGCTAGATCAAGGGGCTCGGCTGCATTCCACTTGGAGTGTTTTTTCAAGATTTCTCATGGCCCTTCTTGAGTATATGCTTTTCCGTCCCTCTCGTCACGATATGTAGTCCTACAACGGCTCAAAATATCAACCTCGTTTTCTCCACTTATACTCAAACTTTTTAAACGTTAGAAGATAGAGTTGAACTTTTGGCAATTACCGTTCAACGTTGCCCACTTCCTCATTAACATATCCTTGGCACGTTTGTGTAGAGAAGATATGTTGAACTCATTAAGAACTTTGAACCAAAATGATGGCTCATCTTGGTCATTTTCGACCTGGTTATCCTCGAAAACAACAACACTCGGCTAATAACGCTTCATCTTAGGGCGTCCAATGAGTGTTAATCTTTGAGAATCCCTCGGGTTGTTGTGGTGGTGATTGTGGTTTTTTTGCGGGTCTTTTGCCTTTTCTTAGCGGGTTTCTTGTGGTGCATGTTTGGTTTGTGGTTGTGGCTATGTTTGTTGTGGTGGATAGAATTGTTGTGGATTTTGTTGAAAATGTTAAAATTGTGGTTGAAGTAGTTGTTGTTGTTAAAGATAATATTGCTCGGATGTGTATGGTGGTATAATATATTAGGAGTGAACAAAAAAAACCAGAAAAACCGAAACCGAACCGAAATAACCGACCTTAACTAAAAACCGATGGTTCGGTTTTACTTTTTCAAAAACCAAAAATTTGGTTCGGTTTCGGTTTTCGTCCAAAAACCGAACCGTAAAAAACCGAACCGAACCGGTTTTATTATATAATAGTATATAACTAATATAATATAAATAAATTGTAGACTTTAAACATCTTGATTGTGTGGATCGGGTGGTCTTGGATTGTGGAAGATAAGCTTCATTGTTGAGTTAGAGAGATGAACTAGAGAGAGAGTTGGGAGAAAACTTGTATCAATTAGATTGAAGTGAAAATGTGACAAGAGTTCCAACCCTTCCCAAGTGTGGGAAGGGGTTTATATAGTTCCTAATATTGGTGCCCCTAGTGGGCTGTGGAGTGAGCTGACAGTGGGTAAAGACCCGACCCACTCCATAAATATAAATACGACTAAGCTAATAATACTAATACTACTAGTAATAATAATAAGCCTACGAGCTATGTAAATGCTAAATAGATACTCGGGGTGACCGAACCTTCATCTGAATATTTATATTCCTAACAATCTCCCCCTAAGGGAGGTCACCCCGGAAATAATACTATGAATTCTAGCATTACATTTTGTGTGATTGACATCGTAGCTCGTAGTTTTCGATTCTTCAATGTCTTGAAACTTTTTGCATTCAGCAGTAATCTTTTGATGACTGAACGGTTGTCTTGGATGATCTTTGAGAATTCTTCGAGTTTATCATCCAACATTTGTCTTCAAGTCATCTTTCAGCAGTATGTCTCCATGTGATGTGATTGTTGAGTCGACATGCTCACACTATTTAGTGTCATGATCTTTCAGCATCAGAGTTTGCAGAAGCTGTTTTGAAGGTCTTTTAGTTTATCATGACTTCTTTGATTGTAATGATGATGTAGTGTGAACATGTGGTGGTGGATTGGCATCTTTTCTGCAATCAGCTACAACCGCAATCAGCTGCAACATCAATCAGCTACAACCGCAAGCAGCTGCAACAGCAATCAGCTACATTCACCAGATGTTCCTGCATACGACAGTTAGCAATAAAACGTCCGGTACTTACAGGTTCGGACTTCGAGATTGTTAACAGCATAGTGTGAAAACTCTCTCTAATCCTTACCAAGACCGTTCCTAAATCGGAAACCCACAGAGGGTTTTAAAGATTTACCGTAGCAAATCAACGATTAAGTGAGTCGCTGGAGATCACTCCACGACTGTAGACCGTTTGAAACCGCCGCGATCACTAAGCGTAATCCACAAGGAATTACCGAAGTGACCTGCTTTCAGGGCTGCTTGATGTTGACCCTGGCATGAATTTCCATTCAATCATTGAGAATTACATATGTAAATTCTCTCATAAATGTTCTGGCAGATTGCTAAGATCTGCGTAGGACTCATAAGTTTACAACTGGTGTCCTTAATGTTGAACTACCAGTGTAGAAATAATTCGTGTCCCTATGAGATCTTATAATGCATCTCGTGGCTCTAGACTCAATTGTTCGTTTTGATTTGGTGATTGGAGGTTGGAGAGGACTGCCACCTTTTCAATATCATCTAACTCGGAGTGAGAGAGACGATAGAAATGTATTGAACTCCGTGACAATTGAAACAAGAGTCCTTTGAGGGACCTTGAGTGGCTAGGGAGGGTTGTGCAGCGTATCACTGGGTCCATGATACTTTGTCTTCAATGTCAGCAATCAACCAAGTGATTCTGACAGCATATGAATTGACCCGGTTTCTGCCTAAAGTGTAAGGAGGGCTTCTTTCTTTTCACCCTTTATCTTTACATTTCTTTTTCATTCTTCAACCCCTTCAGTGCTTACCGAGACTTCATTACTAGTACCTTGTTGGGTTTGTTCCAGCACTAGCTCCATCTCAGTCGGCACTCTTCCCTTATTCACTTTTTCTCCTTTTTTGTAATCATACCTAAGGACTTCTACACTAACTAGTGGATTGTCCCTGGGTAGATCCCTCCGGTTCTGGCTGGATCATGGGAACTAATACCTAACCTTACCATCCTTATAACTCCAATACATAAAGTAAAATGGTCGGTCTTTGGTATTCTTTCACAATTGCCATCACAAATCATTTGCTCCCCCTCAATATGTGCATCGATATACGAAAAGGTTTGGCACATATGGGAGAGCCTACACTTGAGTTTCAAAAGATCACACTTTTTATCAGAATTTCATATTTAAATCACATTCTCTCCCCCGATCAAAAATTTCAAACCACTTGAGATTTGTGATCCCAATTGATTTAAATATGTTTAGAAAATTTGGGAGAAAATGTGGTCAGGTTTAAATGTATTCTGATTTCGGAGCATACTATGCTCCCCCTTAAACCACGAGAGAGTGTCACTGCTGATGTTGCACAAATTTGGCAAGGTGTCAGAAATTTGAACAAATATTCTCCCCCTCAATTAATGACCCGTTTTCTATTTAAAGAGCTGTAGTCATTCAATTGAGCGACGAGTATTTGTGAAAATTTAATTCAATTTACCACCTTGTGTAACATCAAGACTCTCTTGAAGAATCAAAGAAGATAAAGAGTCTGATGTAAAGAAGACTTCTCTTCTTATACACGAAATGACGCACTGAAACGTACATCAGATCGGACGAAAAACATGGATATAAAGTAATCCATGCCCAGGTGAACATCACCCAGTTGGAGGAACAACCGTCTTTTTGGCGACGTGCTTTCCCCATTTTGAAGCGCGGGTTGCTATCTAAAGTAATAGCAAGCCATTTAGACATGTTTTAACCGGTTTGTATAACTTCTGCTCGAGCTTCATTTAAAGTCCCGTGTCATTATTGAATGACATTTCTAAGACCGTAAATGTTATCGATAAACATAAGACATGCCTAGGTGAAACTATTTTTGGTATTTTCTATTTTTCAATTTTTATGGTTTTTCTGGTTTTACGTTTCTCTATTTATAATTTGTAGGTTTTCTATGTATCTATTTACAAAATGGTATAAGATATGAACAAAAATGTATGAAGCAAATATATACAAGGATACGAAACAAAAACCATTACTCCTCAGCATCCCGAATCTTCTCCGCTGCCATCACTTGACTTGCTGAAGAGCAATGTGAGCACATTTAATTAGGGATTAATTCTGGCTTTTCACTCTCCCCTAATTAGTGCTCTCCCCCAACCTGACCACCTTTCTGATGAACGCCCATAATAGGAAGAAGTCTTTTGATGAACGCCCATAATATGAAGAAGTCTTTTGATAACCAAATGCATGCCGTCTTTAGTCTTCTAACACATAGCGGAGAATGTAGGATAGACTGTAGACTCGACCTTCTTCAAGATTGTCCATTTGGGGGAACAGAATACCAATCATCTTCATCTTACCAAATGCCTTCCAGTGACCTTACATACAACCCATCAGCCCGCAACGTACACATGAGATGATAACACCAAAGTAACAAGTTGAACCACTGATCATCTATAATATGTATCTTGAGATATTAAGCCCGATCACGTGAACCTGTTGTGCGTCCTTGATGTACACATTCTCTCTCCCCTGATGGTTACGATTAATCAGCCCATGACGTAAAAGTGAAACGATAATACCAAGGTAGCAAGTTGAACCACTGATCATCTATAATTTGTATCGTGAGATATTAAGCCCGATCACGTGAACCTGTTGTGCATCCTTGGTGTACACATTCCTCTCCCCTGATGGTTACGATTAATCGGAATCATCATAATGATGTGTACATGAAGCATAATGACATGTACATGAAGCATTGACTAGAAGCCCTTTATCACTGATTATATCAGCCCGTGAGAAGATGTCGATTAGCATTCCATGACCATGTTCTTCAACACCTTGATAGACGGAGGAAGATGTAGTGTTGGAGAATCATGGTTTGCACGACTCCTGAACTGACGTATTCAGGAGTCGTATGACCATTTCTCAATCATCAATCAACATGTAGATTATTCACCTTCCCCCCCCCCCCTCAAAAATTGCATATGCCTGTCAACTGCAATTTTTGATTGAGCGAGTGAATAAGAATACCATCAATGGTAAGTAGATCCACTTGATGGTTCTTGATAACTGACATGTAGATTATTCACCCTTCCCCCCCCCCCCCCTCAAAAATTGCATATGCCTGTCAACTGCAATTTTTGGTTGAACAAGTGAATAAGAATATACTCCAATGTGCGCCGATCCACTTGAAGACTGAATAAGCACGGAAAGAGCATGAAACTTGATGAGAATGGTCATAAGTAAGAAGATTCCTCTTCTTCCGAAGATAAAGCGCACTCAAGCGTACGCCTTTCTTTTCTTTGATGAACGGGGCCTGAAGAGATGTCAGCAGACGCCATTGTCGATGAAGAGCGAGGCCTGAACTGATGTGAACAGACGTCATTGTCGATGAAGAACGAGGCCTGAACTGATGTGTACAGACGTCATAGCTAATGAAGAACGAGGCCTGAACTGATGTATTCAGGCGTCATAGCCAATGAAGAACGAGGCCTGAACTGATGTGTTCAGACGTCATCTCTCTCTTTTCTACTTCTCTCATCTAACTCGTTACCAACCCCATTATCATTAAGTCGGCTCTTTGTCGTGACTACTGATGGAGAAAACCCAATATGATGAACTTGAGACTGAAGTAACATAACCCGAACTTGTGACTTAAACTTGCACTAATGTGTGACAAAGAGCGGTGTAGAGACTTCGTGCAACATTGAATCCCTAAGTACTCTATACTCTTCAACCAACCAACCATCAAGTATAAGACGTACATCACCTCTTGGATATCCACAACTTCGTGTGACACTGAGCACTACAACGTAACTCCTTACAGTGATAGTTATTTTGTAATAGAGAGAAAGAAAAAATAACTAGATATCCAAGTCCTCGTCATTGTAAAAGTTGAAAGCTAGAACAAGGATCTTGAAGAATCTTCATCCAACCTCCCCGATATCTTCAGATACTAAGTACACGCACCCATGAAATTTCACTTCAGCCTCAAATAAATAATAATGAACTAATGCCGTAGTCACATCTTGTCGTTTAAATGCCCCGATCTAGCCCTTTATGATGTTTTAACTGAACGTTGATAATGGTTTTAACCCGATCACGGTCAAGAGCGCATAACCCATCATCACGGGATTTTACAAATCTATGATTTAAACCGAGAAATAAGTTCTTTCGCGGGATTTTACAAAACCAAGAAGAAACCGTGAGACAGTAACAAATTGAATGTCGCATGACTGATTTGATTTTGGTGAATATCAGTTTGGGTTAAGAATAACCTGTGAAAATTACAGATCACATCACAACTTTTAAAACCTTTGGCCAACTAACCAACCTCGTACTCAGACAACTCTTTGTAAACACTTGATGAAGGAAACCCGATATACCAATGTTGAAAACTGAAGTAGAAGTCCTCAAATTCGATACTTAAGCTTGCACTAATGTTGGAAGAACGGTGTAGAGAATTAATGCTCCAAGCAAATCTCTAAGTGCTCAATACCCAACCAAAGTATGAGACATTAACACCTCTTGAGATTATCGACAACGTCATTGACGTGTGACACTGAGTACTCCAACATAACTCTTAAGTGATAGTTACCCCGACTGCTGGTAACTAGATAACCTAAGTCTTCAACTTAAAATTTTAAGCACGAGCAAGTTATCATTGAAGGTCATGCATCCAACCAACCCCGACTTCAAGATAAAATAAGTAGACGCCTTCGTGAAATTCAACTTCAATCTCAAATGAGGAATACCAAATGAACTTCGTGATCATCTTGTGCTGTTGACTAGCTAGAAAGAGAAGAAACATGCGCTATTTCTTAGCAGTGCCCATGACTCATAGTCAGTCCTATCAAGCACATCTGTCTGACCCAGCTGCTTGAATGTCATCAGATGCAGTGCTTGGTATAGTTGCCATACTGTATACAGGACTTTATAGTTCTTGAGATTTAACCGATAAATGAATTCAAGAACAAACTGCACAATAGTAAGTATCAAACCTCTGAAACCTTAGGCAAATCGCTAAGACCCAAACCACTGAAAGCTAAACCACTGAAACTGGAACCGCTAAGATTTAAACCGCTGGAGACTGAACCGCTAGAAAACACGCGCTAATTCTCCCCCTCAAAAAGGGCATGCAATGACCTTTTTGCCAAAGCAGAGATTCCGTGATGGTTGTGAATTTGCCAGGCACAACAGAGATACATGGAAAGAGACAAATAAAATTACTGCAAAGAAGATGGTGATTAAGACTCTCTTGTAGTAACCCCTTGTTTGTCTCCTCGTCAATGGTTTAGCAGATTAACAAATTCAATGAAGCTCGTAATATGCCAATACTGCTTGATGAGATGCATTTAACTTCAGAGTGAGTAAAAGGTTAAAACACGTCTCTGAACTATCCACCTTCTGTCTTTAAGTCTGACCACCTCTTGAGAAGATCTTGTACTACAATCCCATTAGAAGCTTGAGAAACAACAATCTCTTGATGAAGCTTGATAAAAGACAAATCCGCGACTTGTACTTGCACTAAATTTGTGATTTAGTACCTATATTGAGCACAACAACGTAACTCCTTTAAATATAGGTAGTGGTATATACCCAACCTTCCATCCTTTATTGTATATATCCACCTCTTGATCTTCCAAGTCTAATCGCTATAAATACGCTCGAACAAGTATCATCAAACATCGTGCATCCATCCACCCCGAGATATTTGAGATCTTAAGTGCACGAACCCGTGAATTAACAAACCAACCAAGATACCATAATTTCCCAATCTCTACCGTTCTCGAAGCACAAACTTATCCCAAAAAAATAGTCAAACCCCGTAAGTTTTAGTATGTCTAAATCCAAGTCCAGCCTACTTGTCCAAAATTGATTTGACGGGATTTTACACCTCTTGAGATTTAAACCGAGAAATCGAATCTTTCGCGGGATTTTCTAAAATCAACAAGAGAAACCGTGAAATCAACAAGAATAGCCAAGAGTGAAGTGCAACACCAATCCTTGAAATTCAGGTCAGAGAAGTCAAATCTCAACTTGATCAAATCGCAACGAGTCAAGTCACAGTTTGTCAAATTGCAATAAGTCAAATTGCAATCAACCAAATCGCAAAAAGTCAAATCGCAAGTGTTAACTCGCAACATCAAATCGCAACTGGTACCATCGCAATCAGTCAAGTCGCAACAAGTCAAATAGCAACTTGTCAATTCGCAATTAACCAAATCGCAATTTGTCAACTATAACTCAAATCGCAAAGATTAAATTGCAGGCTCACTCAAATCGTGGGCACCAATAGGACAATGCTGCCACATCCACAACTCTGTAGTCACGTTGACATTCATATACCCAAAGATATTCTTCCCCACCAAAATGTTGTACCATTCGTCTATATGAAAGAAAAAAAAAACTTAACCAAATTCGTCCTTGTGTTGAAAGTCCAATGATCAGCCCAACCAAAATCAATCCAAGACGACCTTGTGATCACAGTCCACAAACGTTAGTCCATCTTATCCTGGCCCAACATCAACTCCGTAATAAGCCCACTTCACCAACAGATTAACACAACCCTAAATATTTGCATATATAAACATCCATTAACATAACACAATCCCTAATTTCCCGTAACCCTAATCTCCTCTTAATACTCTCCGCCCCCCTGCTTCTTTTATCACTCCAAATGCATCTCACCTCCCATCAAATCTCAAACAAAAAAAAACTTGTCTCATCTCATCATCAACAGCCAACATCTAAACTCATCTATGTCATCAATCCGAATCAACAAGCCCCTTAACCTTTGTTTCTTTCAGTTGTTGCTCGTATTCAAATCAAGAAGGCGTTTTAGAGGCTTCACCGTCCTTAGTGGGGTCACGGTAGGTTCGACTGTTGATTTACGTTTATGTTTATTGTTTTGAACGAACCGAAGATAAGGAAATAACATACTTGTTATCTTTCTTATCTTTAGATTTGGATAGTTTATTGAAGTGATTAGCTTCAAAAATTTGATCTATGATGGTATTAGTTGTCGTGATGATAAGATCTTTAAGATCTCTGGTCATGTTTTACCACACGATAAAGGCTGAGATCACTTTCTTGTTAAAACTTTGGATATTGACTGAATGAGGTCAGACTTCAAAATAGATCAATGATTGTTATGCCGTTTGATTAAAAAAGATATATAAGATCTTGATATCCATAAGGGATACGAGTCAAAGCAAGACTGAGATCTTCATTTACCTTCTTTTGCTTTCTTTGACTGTGGTATTGATGGAGGATGGGGATAGGTTAGTATGTAGTTGATTGTGTTGGTTTTAGGATAGTATTAGATTTGGTTGTTTCTTGACTGTGGGATTAGTAGGATCGAAAAGATGTGGGTAATGGACTGTGTTCATGGCTGAGGTTGACTAACAGTCAACATACAAGTCGATTTTGATTTTATCTTTTAGTCTGGTGACTTGTGATGGTAACTGAAGTCGCAAGAGTATTTGTTTGTTTTGTGGTTTCTGGTTTTCACATCATCTCCAATTTCTTCTTCAATGGACAAATCGCAACTTTTGAAGAAAAATTGACAGCATTTAGTTTAGATTATCTTGATAATTGGTCTTCAAAAAGGCAAAACGCAACATGCAAATCGCGACACATTCTGAGTCAAAACGCACATGTTAGACCTTTGTTAAACCTTTGAGTACCCACACCGTTGACCCTTATCAAAACGCAAGCCCACACAAAACGCAACCTGATCAAAACGCGATTAACACAAATCGCAACTTTGATCAAATCGCTACCTTTGAGTCAAATCGCAGTTTGACCAATCAAACCGAGCTGTCATTTTCGTACTTTCCCTAAAAAACTGGATCTGAGTTTTTCTCTTTCATCAAAATGCAACCAAGAACCACCTTTTAACACACACTTTTAACCTCAAATCGTTTTCACCAAAATGCAACCAAGAATGATGCTACCAACAATCCAGCCACATCCATAAACAGTTAAGGCCCAAATATGAACTGGAAAAAAAAAATGGATAGAACACACACAGATATACCACGTAGAACCAGATATAGGACAATTGGTTCGAACCAAAGATTATAGAAAATGGAGAAAAGTAGAGACCAAAAATGAATAGCCAATGTGAGATTTGTGAACAAAACAGATTTGACAAAAAACAGTTTAAGGCCCAAATTAACAGATTTAACAAAAAACAGTTTAAAGCCCAAACTTAAGCAACTTATAAACTTAAGAAAGAAACAGATTCGAACAACTAAATAGTTGACTAAAAACAGATTTAAAAAAAGAACACAAATCCAAGCACACACAATCAATCGAACCTAACCATGGCTCTTGATACCAATTGTAAGTTTTAAACATCTTGATTGTGTGGATCGGGTGGTCTTGGATCATGGAAGAAGAACATCATTGTTGAGTTAGAGAGATGAACTAGAGAGAGAGTTGGGAGAAAACTTGTATCAATTAGATTGAAGTGAAAATGTGACAAGAGTTCTGATGCGTGGTTTTGCAACCTTACAACAGGTTTTACCTCTCGAGGGATCTCAAGAGGCTTACAACCCCACCAGGCAGTGTACCTGACCGATGTAGTATAGTGTAGTGGTAAGTACAGGGGATTGATCGTTCTCCACAGGGAATAGTGTTCGTTAGGTATGAAAAACTACTCTAATTAGGTCTAAGGGAGAAGGAAGATTATTTTTTGTATTTTTATAATTTTTATGAAAGCAAGTAAAATCTCGGGTTTGAAGGAGTGGGCGGAATTAGTTGCTAGTCAACTAACCCAAATTACTACGAATGCAAATAAAATAAAATGACGAAAATGAAAAGGTTGGTAAAACTTATATGGAGAGAAATGTGTTTACTTAGATTTCTTTACTCCCTAAATATCTTTTACCGGTTGATTAGTGTGTATTAATTGCGTGGATGACGGGTGTATTCCTTAATACCAATCGTGGGGTGGCGTACGTACTTCCCCAAATCTACAAGCTCCTACTTCACTCCTATGTCGAGCCGGCTAGGAAGCTCCTAACATGGGATCACTAGAATTCGCTCATGCATTAAATACAACCATAAAAACCTTAGTACGCATTGGTTCATGTTTCTTAAGACGTTCAAGCAAGTTACCGAATAGGAAGTTAGCCAGTTTTCTTAAGCCTAACATAGATGAACAATCATCCAATACAATTAATAACACACTAATAACCAATAATCAATAGTTAGGTTTCATTAGATCTAAGCAAACACAAGATAAATCTAGCCTAGCATGTTAATCAAAAGACAAGAACAAGATGTAATCAAACAACACATAGACATATTGAATGATTAAACAATCACTTATCTTCAATTAAACATGGGAGATCCAAGGGTATGAAAACCCTTAAAAATGGCAGAAATTCGTCCTAGGGTTTCTCCTCCAAAGTTACACACAATAAGTTCCACACTAATGACAAAAAATTGCAAAACTATATATAGAGTTTAAGGGCTGACGGCGTCACGTTGTAGATCCTGACGCCGTCACCTCGCCGCTTTTAGGGTTCCCGGATGGCCTTCCTGACGCCGTCCCTCTTTAGTGCTCCAAAATCCGCTCTGGCCTATCAAGGGGTGACGCCGTCAGAATTGAGCTTGACGCCGTCCCTCTTTAAGTTAAACCGTGATGGCCTTGATCACTTCAAAGGGTGACGCCGTCAGATTTTTCATGCAAAATTCTCTGGCTTATCATGAGTAATTTTCATATCCACCTTTTTTGCCAAGCCGTGACGCCGTCAAAGGTACTTTTCCAGCCGATTTTGAGACTTTGTCGTTTTCTTCACTTTTATGCTCCAAAAACGTCCAAAATGCTTCCTTTTCCAGATTTCTTCTCCAAAGTACCTAAAATGACAAAAGGAACGATTTAGGGCAATATTTGATCAAATAAATACGATTTAGGGCTTAAATGACCCCCTAAAAGCGGTACACTTTTCGCTTCATCAAATACCCTTACACTTGAGATTTGCTTGTCCTCAAGCAAATGCGCTTTTATTCTAATCAAAATACAAGTTAGGGGTCATTTAACGCTAATATAAAAGTAATTACAACAAATAGTCGTTCCACTTTAATCATAATAAGCACGGAGATTACAAACTAGCACCTCACAAGTAGTGTTTAGATACTCACATCTCTCAAGTGTCATCAAAATAAATCTCATAAATGAAAACGGATAATATCTCTCACTACCTGTCATAGCAAATAGATTACCATAGGCTTGGGAAAGGATCAAAAACCTCTTCCACTAGGCGTAAGCACCTAAGATAAACTATCAAAGAGGGCTTTTAAATGGGTTATAACGTTAGGTGTAGGGATATGATAAACACGGATTTGTTGGATAAGGGATATTTTACTGGTGGCGAGTTAAAGACCTTGATTAATTACATGTACTATACAATGTTGCTAAGCCAAGACTAGACTCAATCTTAAGCTAAAAACAAAATAACAAAAACATAAAATAAATATAAAATGAAACGGGATGGTAGTCCGTATGTTTTTTCTACTTTTCTTTTTCTCATTTTTTTTTTTGTATTTTTCTTGATTTTTTTCGATTTTTTTTTTTTTTTTTTTTTTTTTTTTTTTTTTTTTTTTTGCATACATTTTTGCCCTACCATCCAAAATAATACATCATAGGGGCGTTGCATTCCCCTTACACTTGAACTTTTACATAACTTTACAAATAACTATTCAAATACTCCCCTGATTCGCTCGGTGGATAATGAAGTAACATGGTTAGATCTTCTTCCAAGAGAATGTAGAAGCTCCAAGACTAATGCATCGCCAAAAGCTTGATTCCAAATACATCTCCTTGTCCAAAATAACCTATTAAACCTGAGAAAACAAACACGAAAACCTGCATAACATCCGCGGGATAAATTCTATATATAAGGATATAATGCTTGTGGAATGATAATTTTGCAGATTCCTGGAGATTATAAGTTATAGATCTAATAAAAACTTTTTATGAAAACAAAACTTTCAAAAATTTCTGAAAATTAAAACCTGACGCCGTCAGGTTGTAACTCCTGACGCCGTCAGAATTAATCTGACAGAATTCTCATGTTAAGTTTCCGGAAAATTTCTGGAAAAACCTTTACCTTACTTCCTGGAAATCCTGCAAAACATCATTATGACTCGATACAAGTATTTGACTCAAACAAATACTAATATGTATGTTAATTTAATATTATTATGATTCATGTTCATTTGTTCTAATAAACCGATTTGGATTTCCCTTACACTTATCTTTTGCAAAATACCTTTATATGTAGTTAAGACGAAGTTAAAAACAAAATAAAGCATTTTCACAATTTAGTTTTGAACATGAATCATTAAAAATAAAAAAAATTAAACACACATACGGAAACAAATAAAATCAAACAAACAAATAAATAAACACATAAAGCAAATAAAGCTTGGGTTGCCTCCCAAGAAGCGCTTTTCTTTATTAACGAGTCTTGTAGCTAGACTCAAAGTCCTTCTACCCTATGTAAGTGAGCTCGTCATCGAGGACGTCTTTAGGGTTAAGCTTGGATTGAAGTTTCCTATTGGTCCGCTTAGTACAATATATCCTTTCAAACTTCTCTCCATCCGGGTCATACAATGTCACCTTAATATGCCATGACCCATCTCCATCTTTGGGTGGTTTGTCCCAATCCCACTTATGATCATCGTCCTCACGAATCCACTTATTCATCCCTAGGTTAATTGGCAAAACTCCTAGGAAATCAATCATCTTCCTAAAAACTAGAGGGTCTTCAAATGGATCCAATTCGGTGTCCCTAGCCAAGAGTTGTTCTACCGCATGTGTTCGGTTCACAAAGTCCTCTTCTAGGTAAAATGGGCGTTGGGGTCCTATGAAGTCTCTATCGATCCAAGGTCCATATCTAGATGGTCTCCTATTTAATTCTAACCAATGGGGTGTTGGTTCCCCACTAGTATCATAGGCATGTTTCTTAACATCATAGACTGACCAAGTATCACCTTCTCCTACCGCTATCTTAGATTCCTTACAATCAATCATAGCACTAGCGGTCGCCAAAAATCCTCTACCTATCAACAAGGGGCATGTAGGGTCGCTAACCATATGATGCGCGTGATGTGTCGTTGCGGTTTAGCAGTTTTAATGCCTACTCAAGTTTTAAATTTATATTTAGCCGACTTATCAATAACACACACACTTAACGAGCAGTGTACCCGGTCAGT
Source organism: Artemisia tridentata subsp. tridentata (assembly GCA_021014915.2). Lineage (NCBI taxonomy): Eukaryota > Viridiplantae > Streptophyta > Magnoliopsida > Asterales > Asteraceae > Artemisia > Artemisia tridentata. The sequence goes on from CP139507.1 coordinate 65,645,863, forward strand.
ATGAAGATAATGGTAAGTAGAGTGTCGATCACTAAGAGTGGAACGTATTATCTAGTTATTCTAATCAGTATTTTAATATCCTAACGCAAGGGGGTTTCAGCCTGAGAGACTGGCACGATTTGTTGTAATTAAATAACAAAATAAACCAATAGGCACGAATCAGCAAGTAGCACGCACGTACACAGATAAATACTTGAGACAATAAGAGGGCTTTCCTTATGATTAAGTAGATTGTCACTTGTTTTATTGATAGCTTTATATGAAGTGTATGTAGTTAACCCTTTCTCGTTGGTCCTAATCTTATCGGCGAGTAAACCCTTAATGATTACTTATGTCTAAAAGTTATTCCTAAGTGATCAATTTTGTAATAACCGTGGGAGCCACATTATGTCCCGCAGTCAAATGCCCGCAAGCCACTAATAAACACAGAGGTTATCAATGCACTAATAAGTAGTAACCAAAGACATCAACATATAAACTTTAATTGATGGGAAAGCAAGTATTAAAGGGAGTGCAATCTTTCGTTGTCACATTACACAAGCCACCAATCCTGATGAATTAAAGTTTGCTAACACAATAAAACAAAACTACTTAATGAATTAAACACATGCAGCACCTTCTTACAGCTCTTGTATCTTTGATTTGGGTGTGTCTTGTGCTGCCTCCTTGACTGAATTCGTCCTTTGTTTCTCCTGTTCGAACTTCGGTTTTAGGTTTTCCGGAACTTGTAATTCGTCTGGTCTACGGGGTATTTATAGTTTCTGTCTGAGGGAAGATGCGGCGCATCTACTAAGTAGATGCGGCGCATGTACTTAACTTCGCGTGGGGTCCAAGATTATAATATTTAGGAATATTCGTACACCGCCAGAAGATGCGGCGTAACACCATGATTAGATGCGGCGCATGTCCTCTTGTATCTTGGATCGTATCTGGTGATATCTTGATAGAGATGCGGCGCATGTCGTGAGTGAGATGCGGCGCATCTGGAGCAGAATTGACTTGATCTTGTCCATGTCAGTAGACTTTCAACTTTATGCACGTTTTGCTCCATAATTAGTCCAAAATCGCTAAGTTTCACCAAATGCTTGTTTTTACCTGAGAATTACAAAAGTAAACGATTAAGTATCAATCCTCATACATAATATAGTAAAACAAGTCAAATTAATAGGATAAATGATAGTAATAAAATGTACTTATTTGAGTTCATCAAATATCCCCCCACTTGAACTTTACTTGTCCCCAAGTAAACCTTAGAATTTCTTTTATGAAAATGTATCCTAAAAGATGTTAGGATTTATTTTTATATTTAAGCATGTATTCGTTCATTTCATAATCACACAACTAAACACTTAACGATTCAGAAGTAAAATAAAATAAGTCGATAAAAGCAAATCTAATCGTTTAACTGTCCAGTCGCGACGAATATTCTATCATAAGCTTGGCAAGTATACACATCTCCACCACTAAAGCTAAGGAGTAACAAGTCTAAAGCGGTAAAAAAGGGTTTTTAGGCTTAAGGGTTAATTATTCTCTTTCACTATCGATCTCAAATTCCAGAAAAGGCGACAAAATCACAAATACATGATCGAATCCACGAACACGATACTTGCAATTGCTCAAATCCTTAACTCGAATAGGCTAAAGATAGGTCCAAACTTCACCAATAATAATATATCAAAAAGGGCGACAAAATCATAAATACATAGCCGAATCCACGACTACGATACTTAAGATTGCTCAAATCCCTAATCTCAATAAATCAAAGGTTTGGTTGGATAAAGAATAATAAAGGGCATGGATAACATTTGGGATATAAATTGGTGCAAAAATAAAAATAAACAAAACAAATAAATTAAAATCCTAAGTGTGGTTAATCACTATCCTAACCATCCCATGAATAAGACTCATATCATCGAATAACTCACGCTTTAACACTTGAAACACACGCTTTAGGTAGACACGAATTATACTCAACAAGATCTTAATCAAAGAATAAACCTTAATTGGCGTTCCCATAACTGCCAATTCCCATTCAATCCATAGATATAGTACAACAAATAGTGGTGATATCGACCACTTACATAACTTTACATAAGTTGGTTAAAACTAACTTCCAACTTTTCTTTCTTTCTTTTTCTTTTCTCATTTTTTCGATTTTTTTTTTTTTTTTTTTTTTATTATTAATCATAAACATAGATGTGTAAAATTTCACCACATCACTATAACTTTCTTTCCGGATAATTTTTCCATACTTTTCATGACTTCAGAAATAATGGTAATAGTGAAAGTAGTAAACACACGAAAAATAAACTCCAAAATATACAATATTTACTTTCACTCCAATTGCATTGTGCAATTTCCCGACCTAACCATAGATAATGAATTACGCACGCGAACACAGGTAATGTAAGGAAACACACTTTGCCTATAGCAATCAACCAACCACGGATTCTAATCTACAGGGTAGGCTAAGGTGTAAGGGTGTAACGAAACATTTTAAACATAGGTGTAAGAAACGAAAGGAATGGCTCTGAGTGTTTTTCTAGGGGTATCTTACTCTAAAAATGAGAGTAACAAAAGGGTTTATACGGGGGTTAACTAACCAGTGTAGTTAGTTAATAACACATAACAAATAATAGGCTATTTGGGTGTAATCCTAGAATTTTACCAATTTAGACAAGTCACTCCAATTATATAAATAATACTTATTATGGTGGTCTCGAATAGTATACAAGCCAAGTTCTAAAGTTTACAAGTCACCGGCACACTCATAGATTTGTGAATTTTGAAAAATCACAATTTTTGAAAATAACGTCATGTGTGCAGTTATGCAACTTAGATCTTAAACAAAAACATGCTAAAAAAATTTTAAGTTTGATATATTAAGCACATTTTAAGCATAATTTTTGAAAAAGTTTAGGACAAGTAATTGTTAAGTGTTCTAATTCTCCAATCCCCCCACTTAAGTTAAACAACGTCCTCGTTGTTTGTATAAAAGGTTAAAAACTGGAAAATAAAAGAATTAGAATAGAAAAAACTCCCCTGAGATTTGCTCGGTATGATCCTCCATTAGTATAAGAGCAAAAATCAACTTCTTGTGGATTAGAACGTTAAAGCTTCATACTTGATGTATCCACAGGAAATCCAGGAAACTATAATACCACCAATACTTTAAAACACACCTAAGATAAGAAAGGTTCAAGCTTTGCATAATACATTAGTAGTTAGGAAAAATAAAACTTAAAAATTAAAACTGAAAATCATCAGGTCAGTCGATGCGCCGTATCTTATGGAAGAAGATACGCCGTATCGAGCCTGGAATAAATACGGATCAGAATAAAGATGCGCCGCATCCTTAACCAGGGATGCGCCGCATTAAAATAAACTGATAAATAGTTTTAAAGTCGAAAATAAAAATGCAGAAAAATAAAATAAGATATGACCATTGCAGGAGATGCGTCGCATCTCAGAATTGAGATGCGCCGTATCCTCATGCGGCCTGGACTGACTCGACACAGAAAACAGAATAAAAGATAATTCCGGGTTGTCTCCCGGTAAGCACTTGTCTTTATTCCAGAGTCTTCAAGTTAGACTCACGTTCAGCTCTTCATTCCAATACTTCAGGTTCAAACTCCACCACCTCGTTCTCATTATCCTCAATTTTATTATCAAAGTATTTCTTCACACGTTGCCCGTTCACTTTGAATATATAACCATTTTTATCGCATATTTCAATAGTTCCATATGGATACACTTTCTTGACAACGAACGGTCCCGTCCATCTTGATTTAAGTTTACCAGGATACATCTTTAATCTTGAATTAAATAGTAGCACTTTCTCTCCAATAGTAAACGTTTTATCCCCACGTAACCTCGAGTCATGCCATCTTTTAGTTCTTTCTTTGTAGATCTTAGTATTTTTGTAGGCCTCATCTCTTAGTTCATAGAGTTCATTAAGTTCCATGAAACGGTTCTTCGTCGCAGCTTCCATATCCATATTACAGTTCGTCAAAGCCCAATATGCACTTTGTTCAACTTCGACCGGTAGGTGGCATGCTTTTTCGTATACAAGACGAAATGGAGTGCATCCCGTCGGTGTCTTAAAGGCGGTACGGAATGCCCATAAAGCATCATTTAACTTGTCAGACCACCCTTTAGGATTATATCCAGTCGTTTTTTCAAGGATTCTTTTTATAGCTCTATTGGTTACTTCAGTTTGACCATTTGATTGAGGATGGTATGCGGTGGAAACCCTATGATATACTCCATATTTTTGCAAGGCTCTTCCCAGATGGTGATTACAAAAGTGTGTTCCCCTATCACTAATCAATGCTTTAGGAATTCCAAACCTAGAGAACAAACTTTGCAAAAATTTAAGTACTACCTTGCTGTCGTTTGTTGGAGATGCTTGCGCTTCGACCCATTTTGATACGTAATCAACAGCAACCAAAATATATTTATTACCTTTAGATTCAGGAAACGGTCCCATGAAGTCTAATCCCCATATGTCGAAAACTTCACATACATGAATATAGTTTTGCGGCATTTCGTTTCTTGATGTAATATTTCCGGATCGTTGACACGCATCACATCCTTTTATATAATCTTTCGCATCCTCCAACATAGTGGGCCAATAAAATCCCGCATCCAGGATCTTTCTTCTTGTGATGATTGGACCGTGATGTCCCCCTGTTGGCCCTGAATGGCAATGTGCCAATATTGATGCGATGTCATCACCGTCTACGCATCTTTGTATAATATTGTCAGGACATAATTTAAAGGCATAAGGTTCATCCCAAATATACTCGTTAGCGCGAGTTATAAACCTTCTTTTCTCGTCGGATGTTAGCCCTTTTGGAATTTCATTTGCAACAATAAAGTTTATAAAGTCGGCATACCATGGTCCATTATTATTGCTCTTAATTCCTACCATCATAAGGTGTTCATCAGGAAAGTCATCAGCTATTTCCCTCTCGTCAAGCACCTCCATATCAGGGTTTTCAAGTCTAGATAAGTGGTCAGCAGCTAGATTCTCGGCACCCTTTTTATCTTTAATTTCAATATCGAATCCTTGGAGCAATAAAACCCACCTAATAAGCCTTGGCTTGGCATCCTGTTTATTGAACAAATACTTCAAAGCAGAATGGTCAGTGTAAACCATAGTTTTTGACAATATAAGATATGATCTAAATTTATCGAATGCAAAAACTACTGCTAAAAGTTCTTTTTCCGTGGTGGTGTAGTGTTCTTGGGCATTATTCAATGTTTTGCTAGCATAATAAATTGGTTTAAATTTCTTATCTATCTTTTGGCCAAGTACGGCTCCAACAGCATAATCACTAGCATCACACATTAGTTCAAAAGGCAGATTCCAATCAGGCGAAATTATAATGGGTGCAGAAGTTAGTTTTTCTTTAAGTATATTAAATGCCTTTTTGCAATCTTCAGAAAAATCAAACTTTGCATCCTTTAGCAACAATTGGGTCATAGGCCTAGATATTTTTGAAAAATCCTTTATGAATCTACGATAAAATCCAGCGTGCCCTAAAAAACTTCTTACGCCTTTTACGTTAGTGGGGTAAGGTAGTTTAGCAATTACATCAATTTTAGCTTTATCGACTTCTATACCTTTCCCAGAAATCTTATGTCCTAACACAATTCCCTCTCTAACCATAAAGTGACATTTTTCCCAATTAAGAACAAGGTTAGTTTCTTCACACCTAGCAAGCATTTTATCAAGTTTAAAGAGACAATCACTAAATGAGTTACCGAACACACGAGAAGTCGTCCATGAAGACTTCCATAAAATCTTCTACCATATCATGGAAGATAGCCGTCATACAACGTTGGAAAGTAGCAGGGGCGTTGCATAGTCCGAACGGCATTCTCCTATAGGCGAAGGTTCCATAAGGGCAGGTGAAAGTCGTCTTCTCTTGATCCTCGGGGGCAATGGGTATTTGGAAGAAACCTGAAAAACCATCCAAAAAACAATAATAATCATATCCTGATAGTCTTTCTAACATTTGATCAATAAATGGAAGAGGGAAGTGATCTTTTCGCGTAGCATCATTGAGTTTGCGGTAGTCGATGCAAACTCTCCATCCGGTAACAGTTCTTGAAGGGATTAGCTCATTGTCGTCATTGAGTACTACCGTCATTCCTCCTTTTTTTGGTACAACGTGGATAGGACTGACCCACGAGCTGTCGGAAATTGGGTAGATAAGTCCGGAGTCAAGTAACTTTACGATTTCATTTTTCACCACATCTTGGACTTTTGGATTCAAACGCCTTTGAGGTTGGATAGTTGGTTTGAATTCATCCTCCATAAGGATTTTATGTGTACAAAATGACGGGCTAATTCCCTTAATATCAGACATACTCCACGCTAATGCTCCTCTTCGTTTATATAGTACCTGCAAAAGAGACTCTTTTTCTTTTGGCGTTAAGTCAGATGCAATAATAACGGGTGAATTAGTATTTCCGTTTAAATAAGCATATTCCAAAGTAGAAGGAAGATCCTTAAGCACAGGTTTAACATTATCAATTTCAGTAGCACTAGCGGAATAAACCTGTTCTTTAATTATATTGCTGCTGTCATCAGATAGATGCGCCGCATCGAGGTTTTCGATGCGCCGCATCGCGTTACATACAGCAGAGTCAGCAGCAAAATTATAATCAACAGTATTCTCATCTACTTGATCTTCTATAGCAATTGCGTTTTCTAAATTTTTAAGCAGAAAAGAATCAAGCAAATTATTCTTTAACAATTTCTGAGTAAATTGATTAATCGTATCATCAGAAACATCGATGTTATAGCATTCATCGTCATCGGATTCATCTTTACTCATAGATTGTTCCATGTTAAACTCAACCTCATCTTTCCCTATGGTAAAAGTTATCTTTTTATTAAAAACATCAATTATGGCCCTAGCAGTGGCTAAAAATGGTCGTCCTAATATTATAGGAGTTCTAGAATTTTCAGGCATATCAAGGATAACGAAGTCGATAGGTAATTCAAATTTATCAACTTTTATTAATATATTTTCCGCTATTCCTAATGGGTATTGTATAGACCTATCAGCTAGTTCTAAGCACATCCTAGTAGGTTTTGGTTCACCAAGACCTAATTTATCATACATAGAAGAGGGCATAAGACTTATACTAGCTCCTAGGTCGGCTAAGACATTCTCAATATGCAAATTTTTAATTTGACAAGGAATAGTGAAACTCCCTGGATCTTTTTCTTTAGATGGAAGTTTGTTAAGCAATGCCGCTGAGCTTCTTTTCCCCATCGTTATGGTGCAAGCCTCTTCGAGTTTAGACTTGTTTGTAAGCAAGCTTTTCAGATATTTAGCATATTTCGGCATTTGCACTAGGGCTTCCATAAATGGTATGCTTAGCTGCAGCTGCTTGAGATTCTCCAGGAATTTCTTTTGATAGGCATCTTCTTTCTCTTTCCTTACCCTATGTGGGAAGGGTGGTGTTGATCGTTAAGGTTCAACAGAAGGTTCTCTTCTAATTACAGGTTCTGGATCAGTCTCTTTTGGTTGCTCTTGCTCAGGTGGTAAAGATTCAGGGGAAATTTTGTTTGTACTGTCATCCTCGGGTGTTTCTCCGATTTGAAAGGTTGACTTTCCGCCTCTAGTTGTAATTCCTTTCAGATCGTGCCTTACCAAAAGAACCTTGTTAAGCACTGTTGACAATTGGTGCACTTCAATTGCCAAACCATTGATCATATTGTTTTGTTCCTTTAGCAACAGCTCATGACTGCCTTTGAATTCAGTGATAAAGTTCCTTGCTTCATGATGTTCTTGTTCATTGGCTTGAGCGATTAGAAGTGCAAACTCTTCCATAGTAAGGTTTCTTTGGGGTCTTCTGAACCAGTTTGGGAAAATATCGAACATTGTTCCTGAAAATTAAGAACAAGAGGATTTCAAAGTAAAAGTTTCCTAGTATAAGGGTAAGTCAGAATATTTTCCGTTCGGAAATTAGAAAAGAATAAAAGTTGCTGATATCTGCAGACGATGCGCCGTATCCAAAAAGTTGGATACTCCGTATCTTAATACGTTAAAATTAAATCAGACTTTATTCAGAAAATAGATACGCCGCTTAGAATTTAAGAATGCGCCGTATCGAATTAATTAATCAAAAATCAGCTTATCTAATTAAAATTAAATGCGTCGTATTAACGAAAGTTAATGCGCCGTATTTTCGTTACGTTTAAAAATAAATATCGATTTTTGATTCAGAAAGATGCGCCGTATCGATAGAGATCGATACGCCGTATCTGTTTAATAATTCGCAAACTGTTTTTAATTAAAATAATAGATACGCCGTATCTGCTAAAGCAGATGCGTCGTATGGCGTTAACGTTTAAATTTTTTTTTTTTTTTTTTTATCGAAAAACAGATACGCCGTATCTGCTAAAGCAAATGCGTCGTATTACTTTATCGCTTAGAAAAATTTTCTTATTAAAAACAGATACGCCGTATCTTGGGGAAAAGATGCGTCGTATCGAATTAATTAAACGCGTTGTATTTTTTTTTAAAAATTAAACGCAATACGCCGTATCTGAGAGATCAGATGCGCTGTATCGTTTGATTTAGCACAGTACAACGATAGCAGAACAGAAAAATACGAAAAATAAAAACAAAAATTAAACACACAAACGAAAATAAACACACAAAAATAAAAAGAAAACAATTAACACACAATACAACAAATATGCAAAATAATACAATGATGCAATTAATCTAATAAAAAAGAAAAACCTAATTAAAATACTAATTAAATTAACAGATAATAACAATTCACTCCCCGACAACGGCGCCAAAAACTTGATGCGCGTGATGTGTCGTTGCGGTTTAGCAGTTTTAATGCCTACTCAAGTTTTAAATTTATATTTAGCCGACTTATCAATAACACACACACTTAACGAGCAGTGTACCCGGTTAGTATGAAGATAATGGTAAGTAGAGTGTCGATCACTAAGAGTGGAACGTATTATCTCGTTATTCTAATCAGTATTTTAATATCCTAACGCAAGGGGGTTTCAGCCTGAGAGACTGGCACGATTTGTTGTAATTAAATAATAAAATAAACCAATAGGCACGAATCAGCAAGTAGCACGCACGTACACAGATATATACTTGAGACAATAAGAGGGCTGTCCTTATGATTAAGTAGATTGTCACTTGTTTTATTGATAGCTTTATATGAAGTGTATGTAGTTAACCCTTTCTCGTTGGTCCTAATCTTATCGGCGAGTAAACCCTTAATGATTACTTATGTCTAAAAGTTATTCCTAAGTGATCAATTTAGTAATAACCGTGGGAGCCACATTATGTCCCGCAGTCAAATGCCCGCAAGCCACTAATAAACAAAGAGGTTATCAATGCACTAATAAGTAGTAACCAAAGACATCAACATATAAACTTTAATTGATGGGAAAGCAAGTATTAAAGGGAGTGCAATCTTTCGTTGTCACATTACACAAGCCACCAATCCTGATGAATTAAAGTTTGCTAACACAATAAAACAAAACTACTTAATGAATTAAACACATGCAGCACCTTCTTACAGCTCTTGTATCTTTGATTTGGGTGTGTCTTGTGCTGCCTCCTTGACTGAATTCGTCCTTTGTTTCTCCTGTTCGAACTTCGGTTTTAGGTTTTCCGGAACTTGTAATTCGTCTGGTCTACGGGGTATTTATAGTTTCTGTCTGAGGGAAGATGCGGCGCATCTACTAAGTAGATGCGGCGCATGTACTTAACTTCGCGTGGGGTCCAAGATTATAATATTCAGGAATATTCGTACACCGCCAGAAGATGCGGCGTAACTCCATGATTAGATGCGGCGCATGTCCTCTTGTATCTTGGATCGTATCTGGTGATATCTTGATAGAGATGCGGCGCATGTCGTGAGTGAGATGCGGCGCATCTGGAGCAGAATTGACTTGATCTTGTCCATGTCAGTAGACTTTCCACTTTATGCACGTTTTGCTCCATTATTAGTCCAAAATCGCCAAGTTTCACCAAATGCTTGTTTTTACCTGAGAATTACAAAAGTAAACGATTAAGTATTGATGCGCGTGATGTGTCGTTGCGGTTTAGCAGTTTTAATGCCTACTCAAGTTTTAAATTTATATTTAGCCGACTTATCAATAACACACACACTTAACGAGCAGTGTACCCGGTCAGTATGAAGATAATGGTAAGTAGAGTGTCGATCACTAAGAGTGGAACGTATAATCTCGTTAATCTAATCAGTATTTTAATATCCTAAAGCAAGGGGGTTTCAGCCTGAGAGACTGGCACAGTTTTGTTTGCAATTAAATAATAAAATAAACAAATAGGCACGAATCAGCAAGTAGCACACACGTACACAGATAGATACTAGAGACAATAAGAGGGCTGTCCTTATGATTAAGTAGATTGTCACTTGTTTTATTGATAGCTTTATATGAAGTGTATGTAATTAACCCTTTCTCGTTGGTCCTATTCTTATCGGCGAGTAAACCCTTAATGACGACTTATGTCTAAAAGTTATTCCTAAGTGATCAATTTAGAAACAACCGTGGGAGCCACACCTTGTCCCGCAGTCGGGTGCCCGCAAGCCACTAATAAACACAGAGGTGGTCAATGCACTAATAAGTAGTAACCAAAGACATCAACATATAAACTTTAATTGATGGGAAAGCAAGTATTAAAGGGAGTGCAATCTTTCCGTTGTCACATTACACAAGCCACCAATCCTGATGAATTAAAGTTTGCTAAAACAATAAAACAAAACTACTTAATGAATTAAATACATGCAGCACCTTCTTACAGCTCTTGTATCTTAGATTTGGGTGTGTCTTGTGCTGCCTTCTTGACTGAATTCGTCCTTCTCTTCTGTTCGGTCTTTAGGTTTTCGAACTTCCGAATCTCTCTTTAATGCGTCTGGTCTACGGGGTATTTATAGTTTGTGTCTGAGGGAAGATGCGGCGCATCTACTTAAGTAGATGCGGCGCATGTACTTAACTTCGCGTGGGGTCCAAGATTATAATATTCAGGAATATTCGTACACCGCCAGAAGATGCGGCGTAACTCCATGATTAGATGCGGCGCATGTCCTCTTGTATCTTGGATCGTATCTGGTGATATCTTGATAGAGATGCGGCGCATGTTGATAGTGAGATGCGGCGCATCTGGAGCAGATTAGTCTTGATCTTCTTCATTTCAGTAGACTCTTCACTTTATGCACGTTTTGCTCCATTATTAGTCCAAAATCGCCAAGTTTCACCAAATGCTTGTTTTTACCTGAGAATTACAAAAGTAAACGATTAAGTATCAATCCTCATGCATAATATAGTAAAACAAGTCAAATTAATAGGATAAATGATAGTAATAAAATGTACTTATTTGAGTTCATCAAATATCCCCCCACTTGAACTTTACTTGTCCCCAAGTAAACCTTAGATTAAATCTCATGAAAATGTATCCTAAAAGATGTTAGGATTTATTTTTATATTTAAGCATGTATTCGTTTATTTCGTAATCACACAACTAAACACTTAACGAATTAGAAGTAAAATAAAATAAGTCGATAAAAGCAAATCTAATCGTTTAACTGTCCAGTCGCGACGAATATTCTATCATAAGCTTGGCAAGTATACACATCTCCACCACTAAAGCTAAGGAATAACAAGTCTAAAGCGGTAAAAAGGGTTTTTAGGCTTAAGGGTTAATTATTCTCTTTTACACTATCGATCTCAAATTCCAGAAAAGGCGACAAAATCACAAATACATGATCGAATCCACGAACACGATACTTGCAATTGCTCAAATCCTTAACTCGAATAGGCTAAAGATAGGTCCAAACTTCACCAATAATAATATATCAAAAAGGGCGACAAAATCATAAATACATAGCCGAATCCACGACTACGATACTTAAGATTGCTCAAATCCCTAATCTCAATAAATCAAAGGTTTGGTTGGATAAAGAATAATAAAGGGTATGGATAATTTTTGGGATATAAATTGGTGTAAAAATAAAAAATAAACAAAACAAATAAATTAAAATCCTAAGTGTGGTTAATCACTATCCCAACCATCCCATGAATAAGACTCATATCATTGAATAACTCACGCTTTAACACTTGAAACACACGCTTTAGGTAGACACGAATTATACTCAACAAAATCTTAATCAAAGAATAAACCTTAATTGGCGTTCCCATAACTGCCAATTCCCATTCAATCCATAGATATAATACAACAAATAGTGGTGATATCGACCACTTACATAACTTTACATCGTTGGCTTAAAATAAACATCCAACTTTTTTTTTTTTTTTTTTTTTTTTTGAAACATAAACATAGATGTGTAAAATTTCACCACATCACTACAACTTTCTTTCCGGATAATTTTTTCATACTTTTCATAACTTTCAGAAATAACGGTAATAGTGAAAGTAGTAAACACACGAAAAATAAACTCAAAAATATACAATATTTACTTTCACTCCAATTGCATTGTGCAATTTCCCGACCTAACCATAGATAATGAATTACGCACGCGAACACAGGTAATGTAAGGAAACACACTCTGCCTATAGCAATTAACCAACCACGGATTCTAATCTACAGGGTAGGCTAAGGTGTAAGGGTGTAACGAAACATTTTAAACATAGGTGTAAGAAACGAAAGGAATGGCTCTGAGTGTTTTTCTAGGGGTATCTTACTCTAAAAATGAGAGTAACAAAAGGGTTTATACGGGGGTTAACTAACCAGTGTAGTTAGTTAATAACACGTAACATATAATAGGCTATTTGGGTGTAATCCTAGAATTTTACCAATTTAGACAAGTCATTCCAATTAAATAAATAATACTCATTATGGTGGTCTCGAATAGTATACAAGCCAAGTTCTAAAGTTTACAAGTCACCGGCACACTCATAGATTTGTGAATTTTGTAAAAATCACAATTTTTGAAAATAACGTCATGTGTGCAGTTATGCAACTTAGATCTTAAACAAAAACATGCTAAAAAATTTTTAAGTTTGATATATTAAGCACATTTTAAGCATAATTTTTGAAAAAGTTTAGGACAAGTAATTGTTAAGTGTTCTAATTCTCCTATCCCCCCACTTAAGTTAAACAACGTCCTCGTTGTTTGTATAAAAGGTTAAAAACTGGAAATAAAAAGAATTAGAACGGAAAAACTCCCCTGAGATTTGCTCGGTATGATCCTCCATTTGTATATGAGCAAAAATCAACTTCTTGTGGATTAGAACGTTAAAGCTTCATACTTGATGTATCCACAGGAAATCCAGGAAACTATAATACCACCAACACTTTTAAAACACACCTAAGATAAGAAAGGTTCAACTTGCATAATACATTAGTAGTTAAGAAAAATAAAACTAAAAAATTAAAACTGAAAATCATCAGGTCAGTCGATGCGCCGTATCTTATTGAAGAAGATACGCCGTATCGAGCCTGGAATAAATACGGATCAGAATAAAGATGCGCCGCATCCTTAACCAGGGATGCGCCGCATTAAAAATAAACTGATAAATAGTTTTTAAAGTCGAAAAATAAAAAATGCAGAAAAATAAAATAAGATATGACCATTGCAGAGGATGCGTCGCATCTCAGGACTGAGATGCGCCGTATCTTCGTGCGGCCTGGACTGACTCGACTCAGAAAACAGAATAATAAAAGATAAATCCGGGTTGTCTCCCGGTCAGCACTTGTCTTTATTCCAGAGTCTTCAAGTTAGACTCACGTTCAGCTCTTTACTCTATTACGTCAGGCTCAAACTCCACCACCTCGCTCTCATTATCCTCAATTTTATTATCAAAGTATTTCTTTACACGTTGCCCGTTTACTTTGAATATATAACCATTTTTATCGCATATTTCAATGGTTCCGTATGGATATACTTTCTTGACAACGAACGGACCCGTCCATCTTGATTTAAGTTTACCAGGATACATCTTTAATCTAGAATTAAATAGTAGCACTTTTTCTCCGATAGCAAACGTTTTATCTCCACGTAACCTCGAGTCATGCCATCTTTTAGTTCTTTCTTTGTAGATTTTAGTATTTTTGTAGGCCTCATCTCTTAGTTCATAGAGTTCATTAAGCTCCATGAAACGGTTCTTCGTTGCAGCTTCCATATCCATATTACAATTCGTTAAAGCCCAATATGCACTTTGTTCAATTTCGACCGGCAGGTGGCATGCTTTTCCGTATACAAGACGGAATGGAGTGCATCCCGTTGGTGTCTTATAGGCTGTACGGAATGCCCATAAAGCATCATTCAACTTGTCAGACCATCCTTTAGGATTATAACCAGTCGTTTTTTCAAGAATTCGTTTTATAGCTCTATTGGTTACTTCAGTTTGACCATTTGATTGAGGATGGTATGCGGTGGAAACCCTATGATACACTCCATATTTTTGCAAGGCTCTTCCAAGATGGTGATTACAAAAGTGTGTTCCCCTATCACTAATCAATGCCTTAGGAATTCCAAACCTAGAGAACAAACCTTGTAAAAATTTAAGAACTACCTTGCTGTCGTTTGTTGGAGATGCTTGTGCTTCGACCCATTTTGATATGTAATCAACAGCAACCAAAATATATTTATTACCTTTAGATTCAGGAAACGGTCCCATGAAGTCTAATCCCCATATGTCGAAAACTTCACATACCTGGATATAGTTTTGCGGCATTTCGTTTCTTGATGTAATATTTCCGGATCGTTGACACGCATCACATCCTTTTATATAATCTTTCGCATCCTCCAACATAGTGGGCCAATAAAATCCCGCGTCAAGGATTTTTCTTTTTGTGATGACTGCACCGTGATGTCCCCCTGTTGGCCCTGAATGGCAATGTGCCAATATTGCTGGAATGTCATCACCATCTACGCATCTTCGTATAATATTGTCAGGACATAATTTAAAGGCATAAGGTTCATCCCAAATATACTCGCTAGAGCGAGTTATAAACCTCCTTTTCTCGTCGGATGTTAGCCCTTTTGGAATTTCATTTGCAACAATAAAGTTTATAAAGTCGGCATACCATGGTCCATTATTATTACTCTTAATTCCTACCATCATAAGGTGTTCATCAGGAAAGTCATCAGCTATTTCCCTTTCGTCAAGCACCTCCATATCAGGATTTTCAAGTCTAGATAAGTGGTCAGCAGCTAGATTCTCGGCACCCTTTTTATCTTTAATTTCAATATCGAATCCTTGGAGCAATAAAACCCACCTAATAAGCCTAGGCTTGGCATCCTGTTTATTGAACAAATACTTCAAAGCAGAATGGTCAGTGTAAACCATAGTTTTTGACAATATAAGATATGATCTAAATTTATCGAATGCAAAAACTACTGCTAAAAGTTCTTTTTCCGTGGTGGTGTAATGTTCTTGGGCATTATTTAAAGTTTTGCTAGCATAGTAAATTGGCTTAAATTTCTTATCTATCTTTTGGCCAAGTACAGCTCCAACAGCATAATCACTAGCATCACACATTAATTCAAAAGGCAAATTCCAATCCGGCGAAATTATAATAGGTGCGGAAGTTAGTTTTTCTTTAAGTATATTAAATGCCTTTTTGCAATCATCAGAAAAATCAAACTTCGCATCTTTTAGCAATAATTGGGTCATAGGCCTAGATATTTTTGAAAAATCTTTTATGAACCTACGATAAAATCCAGCATGCCCTAAAAAACTTCTAACACCTTTTACATTAGTGGGGTAAGGTAGTTTGGCAATTACATCGATTTTAGCTTTATCGACTTCTATACCTTTCCCAGAAATCTTATGTCCTAATACAATTCCCTCTCTAACCATAAAATGACATTTTTCCCAATTAAGAACAAGGTTAGTTTCTTCACACCTAGCAAGCATTTTATCAAGTTTAAAGAGACAATCATTAAATGAGTTACCGAACACCGAGAAGTCGTCCATAAAGACTTCCATAAAGTCTTCTACCATATCATGGAAGATAGCCGTCATACAACGTTGGAAAGTAGCAGGGGCGTTGCATAGTCCGAACGGCATTCTCCTATAGGCGAAGGTTCCATAAGGGCAGGTGAAAGTCGTCTTCTCTTGATCCTCGGGGGCAATGGGTATTTGGAAGAAACCTGAAAAACCATCCAAAAAACAATAATAATCATATCCTGATAGTCTTTCTAACATTTGATCAATAAATGGAAGAGGGAAGTGATCTTTTCGCGTAGCATCATTGAGTTTGCGGTAGTCAATGCAAACTCTCCATCCGGTAACGGTTCTTGAAGGGATTAGCTCATTGTCGTCATTGAGTACTACTGTCATTCCTCCTTTTTTCGGTACAACGTGGATAGGACTGACCCACGAGCTGTCGGAAATTGGGTAGATAAGTCCGGAGTCAAGTAACTTTACGATTTCATTTTTCACCACATCTTGGACTTTTGGATTCAAACGCCTTTGAGGTTGGATAGTTGGTTTGAATTCATCCTCCATAAGGATTTTATGTGTACAAAATGACGGGCTAATTCCCTTAATATCAGACATACTCCACGCTAATGCTCCTCTTCGTTTATATAATACCTGCAAAAGAGACTCTTTTTCTTTTGGCGTTAAGTCAGATGCAATAATAACGGGTGAATTAGTATTTCCGTTTAAATAAGCATATTCTAAAGTAGAAGGAAGATCCTTAAGCACAGGCTTAACATTATCAATCTCAGTAGCACTAGCGGAATAAACCTGTTCTTTAATTATATCGCTGCTGTCATCGGATAGATGCGCCGCATCGAGGTTTTCGATGCGCCGCATCGCGTTATATACAGCAGAATCAGCAGCAAAATTATAATCAATAGTATTCTCATCAACTTGATCTTCTATAGCAATAGTGTTTTCTAAATTTTTAAGCAGAAAAGAATCAAGCAAATTATTTTTTAACAATCTCTGAGTAAATTGATTAATCGTGTCATCAGAAACATCGATGTTATAGCATTCATCATCATCGGAATTATCTTTACTCATAGATTGTTCCATGTTAAACTCAACCTCATCTTTTCCTATGGTAAGAGTTATTTTTTTATTAAAAACATCAATCATGGCCCTAGCAGTGGCCAAAAATGGTCTTCCTAATATTATAGGAGTTCTAGAATTTTCAGGCATATCAAGGATAACGAAGTCGATAGGTAATTCAAATTTATCAACTTTTATTAATATATTTTCCGCTATTCCTAATGGGTATTGTATGGACCTATCAGCTAGTTCTAAGCACATCCTAGTAGGTTTTGGTTCACCAAGACCTAATTTATCATACATAGAAGAGGGCATAAGACTTATACTAGCTCCTAGGTCGGCTAAAGCATTTTCAATATGCAAATTTTTAATCTGACAAGGAATAGTGAAACTCCCTGGATCTTTTTCTTTTGATGGAAGGTTGTTGAGCAACGCCGCTGAGCTTCTTTTCCCCATTGTTATGGTGCAAGCCTCTTCGAGTTTAGACTTGTTTGTAAGCAAGCTCTTCAGATATTTAGCATATTTTGGCATTTGCACTAGGGCTTCCATAAATGGTATACTAAGCTGCAGCTGCTTGAGATTCTCCAGGAATTTCTTTTGATAGGCATCTTCTTTCTCTATCCTTGCCCTGTGTGGGAAAGGTGGTGTTGATCGTTTAGGTTCAACAGAAGGTTCTTTTCTAGTCACAGGTTCTGGATCAGTCTCTTTAGGTTGCTCTTGCTCAGGTGATAAGGATTCAGGGGAAGTTTTGTTTGTACTGTCATCCTCGGGCGTCTCTCCGATTTGAAAGGTTGACTTTCCGCCTCTAGTTGTAATTCCTTTCAGATCGTGCCTTACCAAAAGAACCTTGTTAAGCACCGTTGACAATTGGTGCACTTCAATTGCCAACCCATTGATCATATTGTTTTGTTCCTTTAGTAACAGCTCATGACTGCCTTTGAATTCAGTGATAAAGTTTCTTGCTTCATGATGTTCTTTTTCATTGGCTTCAGCGATTAGTAGTGCAAACTCTTCCATGAGTGAGGTTCTCTTTGGGCCTTCCGAACCATTTGGAAAATATCGAACAT
This sequence comes from Artemisia tridentata subsp. tridentata, assembly GCA_021014915.2. Classification (NCBI taxonomy): domain Eukaryota; kingdom Viridiplantae; phylum Streptophyta; class Magnoliopsida; order Asterales; family Asteraceae; genus Artemisia; species Artemisia tridentata. The sequence continues at coordinate 65,663,941 of CP139507.1, forward strand.
CGTCCTGAAAATTAAGGACAAGAAGATTCAAAGTAAAGTTTCCAGGTAATAAGGGTAAGTCGGAGTATTTTCCGTTCGGAAAATAGAAAAATAAAAGTTGCTGATATCTGCAGACGATGCGCCGTATCAAAGAGTTGATACGCCGTATCTTATGATCGTTAAAATTTAATCAGACTTTATTCAGAAAATAGATACGCCGCTTTAAATTTATGAATGCCCGTATCGAATTATCAATCAAAAATCAATTTATCTAATTAAAATTAAATGCGTCGTATTAACGAAAGTTAATGCGCCGTGATTCGTTACGTTTAAAAAAAAAGAGTTTTGATTCAGTAAGATGCGCCTATCGAACGGAAATCGATACGCGTATTTGTTTAATAATTGCAAACTGTTTTTAATTAAAATAATTGATACGCCGTATCTTCAAAAGAAGATGCGTCGTATTGGCGTTAACGTTTAGAAAAAATTATTTTATCAAAACAATACGCCGTATCTACAAAACCCAGATGCTCGTATTACTTTATGCGTTAGAAAAATTTTCTTGTTTAAAAACAGATACCCGTATCTTGGGGAAAAGATGCGTCGTATCGAATTAATTAAACGCGTTGTATTAAAAAAATTAAACGCAATACGCCGTATCTGAGAGATCAGATGCGGCCGTATCGTTTGATTAGGCACAGTACACGATAGCAGAACACCAAGAAAAAAACGAAATATAAAACAGAAATTAAACACACGAAACAAAAATAAAACCACAAAAATAAAACAAAAGCAACAAATAACACACAATACAACACAATATGTCAAACAGATACAATGGCAATTAATCAATAAATAAGAAAAATAACCTAATTAAAATACTAATCAATTAACAGATAATAACAATTCACTCCCCGGCTAGCGGCGCCAAAAACTTGATCGCCGTGATGTCGTTGCGGTTTAGCAGTTTTAATGCCTACTCAAGTTTTAATTGTATATTGCCGACTTATCAATATACACACCACTTAACGAGCAGTGTACCGGTCAGTATGAAGATAATGTAAGTAGGTGTCGTATCACTAAGAGTGGAACGTATAATCTCGTTAATCTAATCAGTATTTTAATATCCTAAAGCAAGGGGGTTATCAGCCTGAGAGACTTGGCACAGTTTTGTTTGGCAATTAAATAATAAAATAAACAAATAGCACGAATCAGCAAGTAGCACACACGTACACAGATAGATACTAGAGACAATAAGAGGGTGCCTTATGATTAAGTAGATTGTCACTTGTTTTATTGATAGCTTTATATGAAGTGTATGTAATTAACCCTTTCTCGTTGGTCCTATTCTTATCGGCGAGTAAACCCTTAATGACGACTTATGTCTAAAAGTTATTCCTAAGTGATCAATTTAGAAACAACCGTGGGAGCCACACCTTGTCCCGCAGTCGGGTGCCCGCAAGCCACTAATAAACACAGAGGTGGTCAATGCACTAATAAGTAGTAACCAAAGACATCAACATATAAACTTTAATTGATGGGAAAGCAAGTATTAAAGGGAGTGCAATCTTTCCGTTGTCACATTACACAAGCCACCAATCCTGATGAATTAAAGTTTGCTAAAACAATAAAACAAAACTACTTAATGAATTAAATACATGCAGCACCTTCTTACAGCTCTTGTATCTTAGATTTGGGTGTGTCTTGTGCTGCCTTCTTGACTGAATTCGTCCTTCTCTTCTGTTCGGTCTTTAGGTTTTCGAACTTCCGAATCTCTCTTTAATGCGTCTGGTCTACGGGGTATTTATAGTTTGTGTCTGAGGGAAGATGCGGCGCATCTACTTAAGTAGATGCGGCGCATGTACTTAACTTCGCGTGGGGTCCAAGATTATAATATTCAGGAATATTCGTACACCGCCAGAAGATGCGGCGTAACTCCATGATTAGATGCGGCGCATGTCCTCTTGTATCTTGGATCGTATCTGGTGATATCTTGATAGAGATGCGGCGCATGTTGATAGTGAGATGCGGCGCATCTGGAGCAGATTAGTCTTGATCTTCTTCATTTCAGTAGACTCTTCACTTTATGATCGTTGTAGTATAGTGGTAAGTATTCCCGCCTGTCACGCGGGTGACCCGGGTTCGATCCCCGGCAACGGCGCCAAAAACTTGATGCGCGTGATGTGTCGTTGCGGTTTAGCAGTTTTAATGCCTACTCAAGTTTTAAATTTATATTTAGCCGACTTATCAATAACACACACACTTAACGAGCAGTGTACCCGGTCAGTATGAAGATAATGGTAAGTAGAGTGTCGATCACTAAGAGTGGAACGTATAATCTCGTTAATCTAATCAGTATTTTAATATCCTAAAGCAAGGGGGTTTCAGCCTGAGAGACTGGCACAGTTTTGTTTGCAATTAAATAATAAAATAAACAAATAGGCACGAATCAGCAAGTAGCACACACGTACACAGATAGATACTAGAGACAATAAGAGGGCTGTCCTTATGATTAAGTAGATTGTCACTTGTTTTATTGATAGCTTTATATGAAGTGTATGTAATTAACCCTTTCTCGTTGGTCCTATTCTTATCGGCGAGTAAACCCTTAATGACGACTTATGTCTAAAAGTTATTCCTAAGTGATCAATTTAGAAACAACCGTGGGAGCCACACCTTGTCCCGCAGTCGGGTGCCCGCAAGCCACTAATAAACACAGAGGTGGTCAATGCACTAATAAGTAGTAACCAAAGACATCAACATATAAACTTTAATTGATGGGAAAGCAAGTATTAAAGGGAGTGCAATCTTTCCGTTGTCACATTACACAAGCCACCAATCCTGATGAATTAAAGTTTGCTAAAACAATAAAACAAAACTACTTAATGAATTAAATACATGCAGCACCTTCTTACAGCTCTTGTATCTTAGATTTGGGTGTGTCTTGTGCTGCCTTCTTGACTGAATTCGTCCTTCTCTTCTGTTCGGTCTTTAGGTTTTCGAACTTCCGAATCTCTCTTTAATGCGTCTGGTCTACGGGGTATTTATAGTTTGTGTCTGAGGGAAGATGCGGCGCATCTACTTAAGTAGATGCGGCGCATGTACTTAACTTCGCGTGGGGTCCAAGATTATAATATTCAGGAATATTCGTACACCGCCAGAAGATGCGGCGTAACTCCATGATTAGATGCGGCGCATGTCCTCTTGTATCTTGGATCGTATCTGGTGATATCTTGATAGAGATGCGGCGCATGTTGATAGTGAGATGCGGCGCATCTGGAGCAGATTAGTCTTGATCTTCTTCATTTCAGTAGACTCTTCACTTTATGCACGTTTTGCTCCATTATTAGTCCAAAATCGCCAAGTTTCACCAAATGCTTGTTTTTACCTGAGAATTACAAAAGTAAACGATTAAGTATCAATCCTCATGCATAATATAGTAAAACAAGTCAAATTAATAGGATAAATGATAGTAATAAAATGTACTTATTTGAGTTCATCAAGTATCAATCCTCATACATAATATAGTAAAACAAGTCAAATTAATAGGATAAATGATAGTAATAAAATGTACTTATTTGAGTTCATCAGGTCGCTAACCATATCAAGGACGTGGAAATCGGCTAAAATGGTTAGTTTTCCTATGTGTACTAACACGTCCTTGACTACTCCAACCGGGTAAGCAACACTTTCATCCGCTAAACCTATTATCACCTCGGTTTCTTCAAGTTTTCCTAGTTTTAGAGAGGTGTAGAGAGGTAACGGAAGTAGGTTAAGGCTTGATCCAAGATCGGCTAATGTGTCATAAGCCTCCGAATTACCGATCTTGCAAGGTAGAACAAATAAGCCCGTATCATCTAACTTCTTAGGTAGCTTGTTTTGAACAAAGGCGGTCCCTTTTTCGCCTAACTTGAGCTTCTTCTCATCCAACACATCAATAACCGGACTTTCAAGGTGGAGCTCCTTGAATTCTTCGTCAAGGTTTTGAGTGGGAGGTGTTTCAACTACGACTTGGGTTTGTTTGAAACACGAGCTCATGAAATTGACCGAATAATATTGTGGACAAGAACTAGGAGACGAAACCGATGAGATGGCGTTGACGTTTAGTTTCGGGTTCTTGACTGTGTTGCTAGGGAGTGCTCCCATTTCTCGGTCATTAAGGGCTTTCAACAAAGTGTCAATCTTATTGGTCATCTCGCTTTGTTTTTGTTTGAAATCGGCTTCAAACTTGGCTAAACGAGCTTCTTGAGATGCCATAAATTGAGACATCAATCCTTCAAAGTTATTGGTACTACCATTGTTGGAAGGATTGTTGTTGAAAGTACGGTTCGAGTTGGAACCGCTTGATTGGAAACGATTAGGTGGGTTGGAAGAATTGGTTTGTTGTGCGTTTTGGTTTTGTTTCCACCTAAGGTTTGGGTGATTTTTTCATGAGGGGTTGTATGAATCACCGTAGGGGTTTGGCTCGGGTTTGAAAGTGTACCACTTGTCTCCCGCTCCGTCGGTACGCGAGGATGCGTAGTCCGCAAAAGCTTGTTCGGGGAGTTCCATGCAATCACGAGTGTCGTGGGGACCACTACATAATTCACATGAAGAAGTGATTTTGTTCACTTGGCTTGAAGGTTTAGGAGCCTCGTAGGATTTCATAAGAAACTTGACTTGGTCTTCAAGTTCTATGATCCTACGGTCGGAAGTGCTTGAATTGTTCGAAGGCAAAGATATTGCCTTGACCGTTTTATTCAAATCACGGGGATCACTCCAACTTTCGTTGTCATAAAGAGCAAGATCTTCTAGGAAAGCCCATGATTGTTCCGCACTTAGATCACGTAGCTTACCACCGGCCGATTGGTCAATGGTTTACCTCGTGGAGAGATTGATATGGTCATAGAAGATTTGGACTTGGAGCCAAAGTTCTATGCCATGGTGAGGGACTTTTTGGAGTAAGTCCTTGAATCGAGTCCATGCCTCGTAGAGGGTTTTGCCTTGACGTTGTTGGAACATCAAGATATCATTCCTTAGCTTGGTAGTTCTTCCTGGTGGGAAAAACTGAGCAAGGAAACGAGTGGTGAGATCATCCCAAGAGGTGATGGATCCTGCGGGTAGACGCTCTAGCCATTGACTAGCTTGGTCCCGCAGAGAGAATTGAAAGAGACGCAGTCGGGTCGTCTCTCGAGTGGCAACATCAAGGTCTATGGAATCAACGATTTTGAGAAAGCCCTTGAGATGTTGATTAGGATCTTCAGAACGAAGTCCATGGAATGCGCATCCGCTTTGCACCAACCGGATGGTGTCGGATCGCAAGGGAGTGACATTGGCTCCTTGAGTGAGCTCAATGGTGTTTCGATAGCCATGGTGGCTAGGACGGGAGTAGTCTCCTAAGGTACGGGCTCTAGGAGGTTGTGGTGGTTGTTGTGGTGGTGGGTTGTTGGGATCAAGGATATTACCACCTTCCATGATGTCGGATGGTAATGGTTACGAACAAAGACACGAAGAAAAAAGATAGACTAAAAAAACCTAGAAAAATAAAATAAAAATCTCACTAGAAAGGAATCTAGTGAGTAGACCTAATAAAATAAAAATTCAACCTAAACAATAACTATTCCCCGGCAGCGGCGCCAAAAACTTGATGCGTGGTTTTGCAACCTTACAACAGGTTTTACCTCTCGAGGGATCTCAAGAGGCTTACAACCCCACCAGGCAGTGTACCTGACCGATGTAGTATAGTGTAGTGGTAAGTACGGGGGATTGATCGTTCTCCACAGGGAATAGTGTTCGTTAGGTATGAAAAACTACTCTAATTAGGTCTAAGGGTGAAGGAAGATTATTTTTTGTATTTTTATAATTTTTATGAAAGCAAGTAAAATCTCGGGTTTGAAGGAGTGTGCGGAATTAGTTGCTAGTCAACTAACCCAAATTACTACGAATGCAAATAAAATAAAATGACGAAAATGAAAAGGTTGGTAAAACTTATATGGAGAGAAATGTGTTTACTTAGATTTCTTTACTCCCTAACTATCTTTTACCGGTTGATTAGTGTGTATTAATTGTGTGGATGACGGGTGTATTCCTTAATACCAATCGTGGGGTGGCGTACGTACTTCCCCAACTCTATAAGCTCCTACTTCACTCCTATGTCGAGCCGGCTAGGAAGCTCCTAACATGGGATCACTAGAATTCGCTCATGCATTAAATACAACCATAAAAACCTTAGTACGCATTGGTTCATATTTCTTAAGACGTTCAAGCAAGTTACCTGTAAAACCCTAAAATTTCATAATCCGAAATGACTAAAATACCCCTCAAATTTTAATTTTTTACTCTCTACATCTATTTATAAATAGGCGACATATTTTTTTTATGTGTCATATGATTAAAATTTTCGGTTTAAATAAATAAAGGAGATAATCATACATTAAAATTTAAAGATATCACAATCCCATAAAATTTGGTCATTCCCTTAATTATCTAAAATCACAAAGTCGGTTTTCCCTTGTTTATATACATACCGAATATTATTCCCTTAATTATCTAAAATCACAAAGTCGGTTTTCCCTTGTTTATATACATACCGAATATTTTTTTTCTAGCCCTAAAAACTCTCCTCCAAAAGATCGACTACTGCTCTTCTTGTTCCTCTTCTGTTCGATCATCAACACAGCAGCAAAAGGAAGTGTTAGGGTGTTCGAAGGAGGGTGTTTGCTGCTGCTCTTTCCTTTTAATTAGGCTGTTCGAAGAAGGGTTTGTTAGGGCTTATTCGACTGGGATTTTTGGTGTTCAATCTTCTTGTTTTGTTCTTCTTATTCATGCTACAAAGGGTAAACCATATCATCCTTGTTCAATTCCACTCTTCTTGCTTGATTCTTGTTAGTTTCTTTGTTGTTAATGTCGACCTATCATCACATAAAATCATATAAGAACACTACATAAAATCATACATGTTTACATGAGATAATGAGTTTGAAACCTATTAGGGATCGACCAAGGTCATGGTATGTTGTTTTGATGATTGTATGAACATGTTAAGACCACATTAGAATCGACCTAGGGCTTTTCTAAATCGTTCATAATCACCTTGTATCAAAATATGAGTCACGGGATTAAAAACCTAAAACGGGTCACATAAAATCATAAAAACTGGGTGCTGATAGAATTTTGTGTCGAATTGAACTGAGGTTATCTTGATGTTGAAAATGGGTATTTGGGTGTTTCTGGAGTCTAAAATTAATTTCAAGGAAAGATCTTTCTGGGAAAATTAGCCTTGTAATTTTTAGAGGTCGGGAAGGCAACTTTTTGATTTTTAGAAATTCGTGTGTCAAACCTGAATTCAAATGTCTGGAAATCAGTCCGTTTTGACGATTTTTCATTTTCAAACCATGAGGAGTTAGGTCATGAAATTCTCCAGTATGTGACTTCAATATGTTTAGTAGTGTCATGAATTTTTGTAGATTTTTCCTGGAGGTATTGGTGGGTAAATGAAGTGGTTACTTTCTGAGTGTTACAGCAGACATTTTTTCTGAGTAGTCCGAGTTGTGGTATTTTTCATGTGGGGTTAAACTAATTAATAAATTCTGAGAAAATTAGTGTGGATTGTCAAGACATTGAGGTAGCTCTGGGAATTTTTGTGGATTTTATCTCTGAGTTCTAATATGGTTCATAAATTCGATCAAGTGTGGTCTGTTTAGGGTTAAAAGCTGATAAGAAGTTAATTAGGGCTAAATAAGGATTAATTGTGTAACTTAAGGGTGGAACTTATCATTATTCAAACTAAAAGGGTTTAACTTGTTAAAACATGTAACTTTATGATATTTATATTTCATACTCTAATCTTACGATAGTTTCACTATAATCCCTAAACTATTTATAATTACTTAATAAACCCTAACTATAAGAATGTGATTAGTAACAAGTATTTAAAATCCGTTATGAAATTAAATGAGCTAATAAGTATATTATGAATCATCATATATGTAGATTCGTGAAGAGGTGTGACAGTGTGTCCTTGTGTTCATCCATTTGTTTGCTTCCATTCACTCGCTAAGGTACAGATATTCTGCCCTTCTTGTAAGGAGCCTTCGTTCTCTTGATCTCTTGTTTTGATTCGTTTAGGATTTCCCCAAGCCATTGCTATGTTCCCTTGTATTGTGAACCCTTGTTTTGAATCTTTTGCTTTGAACCCTTGCCTTGACCTTTTGTCTTGAACCTTGCCTTGAACCCTGCTATGAACCTTGATATGAACCTTGCCATACACCTTGCCTTGAACCTTGATATACTTGAGATTTTAGCGGGATGAGAAAACCTTTTTAATTATTTATGAAAATGTTTTAAGAAAATCATTTTTACAACTATCTTATTGAAGACTATTTTTATGAAAAGCCATTTTAAAAGATTATTTTATGGAAACTATTTTAAAAGGATTGTTTTCAAATGAACTTTTAGATTGAACCTTTACTATGAACATTTGTTACGATCTCTTGTCTTGACCCTTGACCTGAACCTTGATAAACTTGATTGGAAACTTGACTTGAACCACTTGTTAAACCTTGAACTTGTACACTTGATACTTGAATACTTGACCTTGACCCACAGTTTGAGATTACGAGCCATACTAGGCATGAGGGTTTCATGTCCTTGTCATTGATGCACCAATGACTTGACTTTTGGGTAGGAAAGTGATTACCTATCCCGTCCCTGCCATGACTTGTTATTTGACTTGTACACGAAGATGAAGACATTGTGGCAGCCTACAGGGGCGCATGGATGCATCCTAGATTTGTACTTGACTTGACTTGACTTGATTACTTGTATTACTTAGTGACATGATGGGTGTGTGCGATACACGTCATTCACTCTTGGGAGCTCATGACTCCAACCCTTGGAGGTATCCCCTCATATTATACTTGGCATACCGAGGTCACCCCTCCGTATACATGTATACTTGTTTACTTGACTTGATATGACATGTTCTGGGCTCGTAGAGGATTTCTGTTTCTGTTTCTGTTACCCTATGACTTGATAATTGACTTGACTTGAATTGAACTTGGGCTGGTGGGGGTTATGGTTGATTTTACACCTATCTATTGTAACTATTTCTTGATAACCTTTCCATTGTCTTTTCTACTCTTGTTACACCATGAAATGTTCGTTTACTTCACTACCCTTTATTACTGCCTTGTTATCGTTATATCTGTTCACTGAGCTCTCGTAGCTCAGCCGCATTTCTTTTCCTGCGGCAGGTTTTAGTTGGAAGCTGGGTATTGATTGGAGAGTTTACCTTGGAACTAGAAGACCCTGATAGCTATTTTGGATTAGAAGAGTTAGAGGAGCATAGATTTGGACTTAGTGATTATTGTATTTCCATTATAATCTTGTAGTTTCATATTGTCTTTTGTAACCATTGAAAATTATTGTATTATTAATGTCAAATGCTTGTGTTTGTTCTGATGTGTAACCATTGTTGTGACATCTCTGCCCTTGTCGGGTCGGGGTGTTACAATTTATGGTATCAGAGAAACGGGCTGACGACTTGTAATACATTTACCCTGTCCTGTGAGTTTAGGACCATTAGGCTTCCACTGTAAGAACATAGGAGAACACCTTGAGGACTTGCTTTAGGATTCCTTATATGAACTTAAGTTTTGACCGGTGAGGAATGGGTAGACTATAAGGCATTTAGGTATCATCGTTTCCGCATCACTCTGATTCGTGCATTGTTATGATGTTTGATCTTGTTGACCTCCGAGACTATAGAAATACTAGGTGGATTAAGATAGGTTGTTCTGCTTACGACTCGAGATAAAATATGATCATCATGAAGGCATATTTATGTGGTGCTAGTATTATGACGCCTGATCAACGTGATAATACTTACACCATATAACGTGCCCTCATTGTGGCCATAGGATATCTTGGGGAGTACCTAAGAAGTTAGAATTTGATCTTCATTGGTTTATCCCTAATTAGTGAGACCTTAGGTTCATCCTACCTGTAGAGCTCTCTGCTGTGGATACAGTTAGATTGATGTGAAATCTGCCCTTGTTCATTAGATGTCTGGACAAGTTTAGACTCTCGTTTTGCATTCTTTTGACCTTAGTTATAAATCTTGAACTCTTGTAGAGCTCTCTACGGTTGATACAGTCAATTTAATTTGAAATCCTATTCGTATTCCATATGAGCTTAACCTCCCCGGGCGTGAGAATGTTTTGTGACGTTCTTTTGCGATTTGCTACTACTTCGGCTAACCTTGAAACTTCAATTTTCGAGGACGAAAATTTTTTTTTAGGGGGGAAGAGTTGTAAAACCCTAAAATTTCATAATCCGAAATGACTAAAATACCCCTCAAATTTTAATTTTTTACTCTCTACATCTATTTATAAATAGGCGACATATTTTTTTTATGTGTCATATGATTAAAATTTTCGGTTTAAATAAATAAAGGAGATAATCATACATTAAAATTTAAAGATATCACAATCCCATAAAATTTGGTCATTCCCTTAATTATCTAAAATCACAAAGTCGGTTTTCCCTTGTTTATATACATACCGAATATTATTCCCTTAATTATCTAAAATCACAAAGTCGGTTTTCCCTTGTTTATATACATACCGAATATTTTTTTTCTAGCCCTAGAAACTCTCCTCCAAAAGATCGACTACTGCTCTTCTTGTTCCTCTTCTGTTCGATCATCAACACAGCAGCAAAAGGAAGTGTTAGGGTGTTCGAAGGAGGGTGTTTGCTGCTGCTCTTTCCTTTTAATTAGGCTGTTCGAAGAAGGGTTTGTTAGGGCTTATTCGACTGGGATTTTTGGTGTTCAATCTTCTTGTTTTGTTCTTCTTATTCATGCTACAAAGGGTAAACCATATCATCCTTGTTCAATTCCACTCTTCTTGCTTGATTCTTGTTAGTTTCTTTGTTGTTAATGTCGACCTATCATCACATAAAATCATATAAGAACACTACATAAAATCATACATGTTTACATGAGATAATGAGTTTGAAACCTATTATTAATGTCAAATGCTTGTGTTTGTTCTGATGTGTAACCATTGTTGTGACATCTCTGCCCTTGTCGGGTCGGGGTGTTACATTACCGAATAGGAAGTTAGCCAGTTTTCTTAAGCCTAACATAGATGAACAATCATCCAATACAATTAATAACACACTAATAACCAATAATCAATAGTTAGGTTTCATTAGATCTAAGCAAACACAAGATAAATCTAGCCTAGCATGTTAATCAAAAGACAAGAACAAGATGTAATCAAACAACACATAGACATATTGAATGATTAAACAATCACTTATCTTCAATTAAACATGGGAGATCCAAGGGTATGAAAACCCTTAAAAATGGCAGAAATTCATCCTAGGGTTTCTCCTCCAAAGTTACACACAATAAGTTCCACACTAATGACAAAAAATTGCAAAACTATATATAGAGTTTAAGGGCTGACGGCGTCACGTTGTAGATCCTGACGCCGTCACCTCGCCGCTTTTAGGGTTCCCGGATGGCCTTCCTGACGCCGTCCCTCTCTAGTGCTCCAAAATCCGCTCTGGCCTATCAAGGGGTGACGTCGTCAGAATTGAGCTTGACGCCGTCCCTCTTTAAGTTAAACCGTGATGGCCTTGATCACTTCAAAGGGTGACGCCGTCAGATTTTTCATGCAAAATTCCTGGCTTATCATGAGTAATTTTCACATCCACCTTTTTTGCCAAGCCGTGACGCCGTCAAGGGCAATCCCTGACGCCGTCAAAGGTACTTTTCCAGCCGATTTTGAGACTTTGTCGTTTTCTTCACTTTTATGCTCCAAAAACGTCCAAAATGCTTCCTTTTCCAGATTTCTTCTCCAAAGTACCTAAAATGACAAAAGGAACGATTTAGGGCAATATTTGATCAAATAAATACGATTTAGGGCTTAAATGACCCCCTAAAAGCGGTACACTTTTCGCTTCATCAAGTTCCAACCCTTCCCAAGTGTGGGAAGGGGTTTATATAGTTCCTAATATTGGTGCCCCTAGTGGGCTGTGGAGTGAGCTGACAGTGGGTAAAGACCCGACCCACTCCACAAATATAAATACGACTAAGCTAATAATACTAATACTACTAGAAATAATAATAAGCCTACGAGCTATGTAAATGCTAAATAGATACTCGGGGTGACCGAACCTTCATCTGAATATTTATATTCCTAACATAAATAACTAAACCAATCTAATTTAAAAATTCATAGTAATTTTGTAGGTGGATTTATAATATTTTTATCTTAACGTTTATATGTTTGTTTTTCGTGTACGTGTTTACTTTACAATATATCAATACTTATGTGACAATGATCATACTATGTGTAAGTTCACTTGCATGTGTAAGTCTCATGTATACGTGTGTAATTGTAGAATTATGAGATAAACATTATTAGGCTTAGATTGACAAAAAAATAAAGAAAAATAACCAATTTTCTATGAAAATCAAGTTTGTTGGTATAAATTGGCTATACCCAAATAAAAACGGTTAAAAACCGAAAAAACCGAAAAACCGAACCGAAACCTATAATAAACCGGAAAACCAAACCGCCAAAAACTGAATGGTTTCGGTTTTGGGTTTTTAAAATCCGAATATTTCGGTTCCGTTTCGGTTTTAGCCAAAAACCAACCCAAACCGAACCGTGCACACCCCTATAATATATTGACCATCAAACGCAGCAAATTGAGGTTGGGAGGTTATTGAGTTTGGCGGATGAATGTGTAGCGAATTTGTGACAAACGGTAATTTTCACGTTGTTAATTAATGATAAATGGTTATTTATTATTTTTAAGCTGAGCATTTCTATGCGCGTTTGAATATTTCTGAGTATTTTTGAGCATTTTTGGAAGTTGTCCCGCATACTGTAGCTTACAGTCACTGCAGAAAAAGTTTATTTTTGTCAGTAAGCATAAATTATTACATTCCTGGTAGTTACTGACAAGTTTTGTAATTAACTGAGAGCTTTCTCACATTTTACTGAAAAGCAAACGCGCACGCGTACCGACCGCACAGTATATATGATAACAGTCAAATAAATATATTTTTGAGTCAGTAATAATATTTTATTATATTTCTGACAAAAACATGGATAAAAACTTTATTTTGCGTATACGTGTCCAAAAAGTCAAACCGGGACTTTACGGTAACTATTTAAGCTTAAACCGACACACGATACACCCACGAAGATCAAAAATACACCAAATACTCCCTCCTAACTCACGAATTCAGAAACACAAGGAGACAAAGATTAATATATGATGAGATATTGTTAGTGGGATTTGATAAGATCCATTTTGTATTTATACTACATTAGGCTATAAACATTTTTACACATTCATTTCACTCCAAAACACTTCCTAGATCATATTTTCCCTCTCTTCTCCATCATAGTACACGAACACACTAAGAAATCCAAGATCCATAAATTTTTGTTCAAGTTATAAACAATCGGGGTGTACATTCAAGAGTTTCGGGTTAATTAGAACATGTTTTGGGTAAAATTGGTGCAATTTGGGTGTGTTCTTGAGCTATCCTCAACTTGACATTCTTAAAGTTTTGTAAGAATCTTTGAAATCTTGTTCATATCATGTTGTTTTAATGATTAAAAGTGTTAAAAAGTGTTAAATGTGTATGTTTTGTTAATATGAAAAAGCTAGGGTTAATATATATATATATATATATATATATATACATATATATATATATACATATATATATATATATATATATATATGTTGCTCAACTTTTATGAGATGTTTGTACAAATTATAGTATTTCTTGCTTGTGTGGTAAATCTTGTTGTATGTGGTACTAGTTTGATGATACAAATGTGATTTGTGATAATTACGCGAGTTTAAGTCGATATATACACTTTTATGTGTATATATATCAATCGGCCTAAAAGTAAAATGCATGATTATTGGGGTTTTGAAAAACATAAAATTTTGGCTCAAGTGATGAAATGGTGGAAATTTATGCTTAAAATTTTAATTTGGATAACTTATCGAATTAGCCGTAACTGATTGTGTTTAACTAGTAAAAACACCATTTTTGGTTGAATGGTACTTTTTGGGTCGAATGACATGAATTTTGGCCAAGTTTGACTTTTAGCTTAATGGCTAAATTATAAGTGCTTAATTGGGATTAATTAAATTTCAATACGTAATTAATTTCACTAATAAGGAAAATGGACTTGATTTAATATTTTGGGCCGTAGGGGTGTTCGTTGACTGTTGGGCCGAGCCCAATACGAAACCCAACCCACTTGACTTTTTTACCAAACGCGATAGCGAATGTGTTAAATTAATTTTTAGAAACGTAACGATATATATATCGTAAACTAAAAAAAGGCTAAATAGTTTTTGGGCTAAAATTGGACAATTGGGCTTAAAATGGATTTCGGCCCAATAAACATGTCGGGTGACAAAAATGAGTTTTGAAATATTTTTCGACCCACTATAAATATTTTTACTTAACGATACGATATATATAAATTAAAACTATTTTGGACTTGTTTTGGACGCGTTAGTCCTATAAAGGGTAATAAATGGAATTTTGGCCAAATCTTTATAAATGTTGACTTTTGAAAGTATATTGACTAAGCGTTGACTTTTGTGTCGAAACTTATAATTTATGGGTAAACGTAACGATAACAATACTTATGACGATAAATATACTTATAACGACTAATATATATATTACGGACTAACTTTGCAAATATAGTTAACGAAACGAGTTATTTGAGGAAATTGCAACATTTGAGGAAAATGGAAACGTTTGAATATACGAATGGGTCATGCCCAATTTTTCTAAGTTTTCAACACTCAGAGTAATTTGATAAAAAAAATACTTATACTTACTTAGTTTTCTAAATACTTGACATTTATTTCAAACGAGCTGGGAAACCCGTGCGTTGCTGCGGGAGTGTGGTGCTAAGTCTTGTTTGAAAGTTAGTTATTTAGGACTAAATTTTAAAAAGATCAATAAAACCAAAGTACTATTTTTGAAAATGGAGTGAATTTGAAAAAGATTGATAAATTAAAAGAATTAATTTTTCTAAAAAAAATAATTTTTCTACAAAAATTAATTTTTTTTTAAAGATTAATTTTAAAAAATGTGTATTTTTTTACGATGGCACAATATGAATCACCTTTAAAAAATGTATACTTATGCTATCTCATTGTTTTTATTGTAAAAATTAGAGTTAATATCATTTTTGTCTATACAATTTTTAGCTATATTTTTTTAGAAAAAATCTTTTTTTGAAAATTTTTTTTCTATAACTTTTTTTGAATTTTTTTTTTATAATTTTTTTTTTGAATTTTAGAAAAAAAGATTTCCGAAAAAAAAAATTTTGAAAAAAAAAAAAAAAAATTACTGTAGCAAACACTGTAGCTGCTACAGTACCGACCACTGTTACATGCACTGTTTTGTACAACATTTTTAAGCTGCGTGTACTGTTTCGTACAACTCTTTGCAGCGCCCAAAATCCTGGCTTATATATATATATATATATATATATATATATATATATATATATATATATATATATATATATATATATATATATATATATATATATATATATATATATATATATATATATATATATAATTTCTTATAATTAAAATTATATTATAAATAATAAACAATATTTATAATATAATATTCCCCCAGTAACACTATTATTATACTAATTGTTCAAAATCTATTTCATTAGTTATAAACCCAAATTAATTAAATACATAATTACTAAACTTTACTTAATATATATATATATATATATATATATATATATATATATATATATATATATATATATATATATTACTTATGTATTTTAATGATGAATACTAGCACGGAAGTTCCGTCACACGTATTCCCACCGTACACTTCCACCATGAGCTAACACTAGGAGTCTTTACGATAAACCATTTTTGGAAATTATATTACCGCACAACAAGCAAGAAATACACGAGCACATGGTCACGAGTAAACTTTTCAAATGAGTCAAAACAAATATGAATCATATGCTAAGACTTACTAAACTGATTTAGGTCGCGTGTCGGACGGTTGCACGGTTTTGTTGATTGATTAGCAGGTTGCTATTATTTTAAGGTGAGTTTATAGCCCCATATTTTTATACGTTTTTTTTATTGAACCTTGGGGTGAGAAACATGCAAAACTGTTTTCATAGACCAAAAATAAATTTTGTTTTTATACACACTTGTATGCAGAAACCTAAGTTTAGCTGAATCCCATTGCGCCCACTATCATCAACCGTCAATTCCCTCTGGGAAACCGTGTGATATAAATAGATCTATTAAGGATGACACCCCCGTTCGGTTGGCTCGGCATAGTCAATGCGAACGTATACCATATGAAATTAGTCCGAGTGTCTGGGGATTAACACTCGTGGGCACCCTTTTATTTACTAATGCCAACTTGGCATGCTGTATGTCTAGTTCGGTTAGATGAGGCTTAGTGTTTGCATAGCGGGATAATGTGTTATTGCTGAATATTGCTATGGTCCATATGTGCTTATTTACTTTAAACCTATGAACTCACCAGCGTTAGCTGACTTTTAGCATGTTTTTCTCAGGAAACTGAGGTGTGTTTACTGAAGGCAGGGCATGGCGATGGTCATAATAATAATTGATGAAAATGTTTTTATTGTTGCGTTAACTCTGAAATTTGGGACCACTTTGTTAAATGGGCTACATTTTATTTGAAATGAATTTTATATAAGACAAGATGACTTTGAAAATGTAATGTATTTTAAAACGGATTTTTAATCCGTTCTCTAGATCTTGTGTTGTGATTATCGATTTAGTAGCACCCAAAGTGTATGCTTCCGCAATAATCTGATTTTGGGGGTGTTACAGATTGGTATTCAGAGCATAGGTTATAGAGAACTAGGTTTATAAAAACCTTAAACTATAACCGATTTATGAAAAACTTTTCCTTATGACCGTCAGATGCCTGCCAGTCTAGCTTACTATGATTTGAGCGTTATTTTCCTTATATGATTAAGTATTATACTATGCTATTTGAGTATTTTACTAAGCATATATGATATAAGTATTTTCTATATACTTGCGCGTGTCGCACAATAATTGTCACAGACCATCTCCCTACGTAACATCATCATTCACTTCGAGTTGAATACTCACTACATACCACACGAATTCATTTCCTATTCGACTCCAAGTTTGGACTACCGTCTTATTCTTTCGAAACACTTATATAACTATCGTAAAGTAACCCACCAACTTATGTGAGCACGACCCTAACCTACTGCCTTATAACATATCTCCTGGAACCATCTACTCTTAGGATACATCCTTGCTATGTCTCACGCTTCTTTTCTCATTGTGAAGGACCATGTCACCTGAGAGGCAAGACCTAAATTCCGCAGCCATGGAACAACTCGTAGCCCAACGAGTAGCAGAGACTATTGTTGCCTACGAGTTAGGAATTCGCTCGGCTTACAACTTAATAAACTGAGGGATACTTCAAGAAGCTGAGAACATTAACGAAAAGATGAAATGGGACAACAACCTAGGAAACAAAGGGGTTCCACAACCCCTCAAAAAGGCAAAGTTGGCCAAAACTTTCACTGCTGGACCTAGTAATAGAAAGGCTTATACTAGAAAGTTACCAATGTGTAGTCGCTGCAAACTACACCACTACGGACCTTGCACCGTGAAGTGCCACAAATGCCAGAAGGTTGGACATATAGCTAGAGGTTGTAAGTCTAAAACCGTTGCAGTAGCACAGACAACATCAGGGAAAATTCGGAGAGATGAGGTAATCTGTTTTGGGTGTGGAAAGAAGGGGCACTACAAGAACGAGTGTCAGGAACCAAAGGACCAAGAAGAAGTGAACAATCAAGGAAAACAGGGAGCGGAAGGAAACCAGGACTCAGACGTGATGACATAAGAATGACTACCCTATGTAATAGGACCTAAGTTTAGACTCTTTTAAGTTCGTTTCTGTAAGACTTCATTAGTATTTTTCTGTGAACCACGTCGTATGGTACGGATTTGGTGAACTTTTATTATGAGATGTAAGCTTATTTGACTCCGACAATCAACGGTCCTATGCCAATTAGGTGTATCAATTGCAGCCCGTTGCACTACTTAATTTTACTATCATTTAACAAACCACTTTGTCATAATCTTTCAACTATTTGAACTCGTATTACAAACGAGTTGTCTACCATATTATCTCTTCATGAAATAATAAATTGTATTGCCAAAAACACTCGAACTTTTGTGTTGGTCCAATATTTCACAGACTATCTCGACAGTCATACTACAAATCGTTTTACTACCAGATTACAGAATCAAAGTTTTGACCTCACTACTTTCTTTGAAATAAGGAACTTTCCTCATATTGCCTTACGAACTGTTTTACTAACAATTTATAAGCTAAACTATAACTTGGATACTATTTTACCAATAATGAATTGTTTTACTATTACTCTATAAATTGTTTACAAAACCATTTTACAAACTATTCTGTTACCGCCAGACGAATTATTTACTTTTTGAAAGGTAGTTTATGCTGTAAACTCGCAAGCAAAAAACCGACATGTTTTCTTGTAACTAAACTCAACATTGCATCGTTGGACCCCAATTATACGAAGCCTGATCACCTTTGTATAATTCGGGTAGGACCATACTATGCTAGGAATGGTTGCCTTAAATTTTTATGAAAGTCGAATCCTTTATTTCCTTTTTCGAGAAATCAGAAACTCGCGTGTGTGAGCACATAAAAGTAGTGCAAGTCATGGGCATCCGTACTAGGAAACATGATAACCAAATAGGTTTTGACGCCAAGATACCACCTAAAATGACCCACCGATTAACTCTCACGGTACACTACCCTTTCCGATTCCGAGACACTGCATCGTCTATCAGACGAATCTTACTGAGCCAACAAAATGACTGCTAGTAGCAATCAACAACATCTTTTAAGGTCGTACTCTAGACCTGCAAAACTCCCCAACCAACGGCGACCCTAGGTCCACAAAACCTGGAGACTCCAACGTCATCCCCAGTATAGACTGGATGTCGAAATACAACGCTGTAATCACCCACGATGGGAAACTCGTCCGCATACCTTATGGTGATAAGATCCTAACAATACAAGAAGGACCCCTAGACAAAATTAGCAATGAGTGAACTCCAGCATTTAAGGTCATTACCGAATGAGTGCAACAAACCCCGGATCAGGGAGATGGTGATGTATGGTAACCAGTAGCACTAGTCAACAATGGAAAACAGGGCAAGGGAGGAGGAGCCCGTGGAAGAGTTTATGCTGGGGGCAGTAGGGAAGCCCAGGACGACCCGAATGTGGTGACGGGTACGTTTCTTTTAAATAATCGTTATGCTTCAGTACTATTCGACACGGGAGCAGATAGAAGTTTTGTGTTGACTGCTTTTAGTCCTTTAATTGATATAGCACCAACCACCTTAGACAATGTCTTCGACATAGAATTAGCTAACGGGAACCTAGAAAGAGTAGTACCATTATAAGGGGTTGCACTCTAAATTATTAAACCACCATTCAACATTGACCTTATGCAGTAGAGTTGGGTAGTTTTGACGTCATCATAGGAATGGATTGGCTATCGAGATATCATGCCGTCATCATCTGTGATGAAAATATCGTCAGAGTACCCTATGGGAACGAGTTTCTAATAATTGAAGGAGATCGGAGCGATCGTGCGCGTTCGTCAAGACTAAGCATCATCTCGTGTACGAAGGTGCAGAAGTGCATTGAGAAAGGATGCCACCTCTTTCTAGCTCAGTTACTGAGAAAAGGAAAAGGAGCCTGGAGAGAAACGATTGGAAGATGTGCCATCGTAGGATTACCCGGAAGTTTTTCCAGAAGACCTACCTGAACTCCCACTGGCCCAGACAGATCGAATTTCAAATCGATTTGGTGCCAGGAGCCGCGCCTGTAGCTGCGAGCACCCTATCGGCTAGCACCTACGGAGTTACAGGAGTTGTCTGATCAGTTAGTTGAACTTCCGAAAAGGTTTTATCAGACCGAGTTCTTCGCCGTGGGGAGCTCCGGACTTGTTTGTTAAGAAGAAGGATGGATCCTTCAGGATGTGTATTGACTATCGGGAGCTGAATAAGCTAACCATCAAGAATAGGTACCCACTCCCAAGAATTGACGATTTATTTGATCATTAGCAAGGTTCATCGGTTTATTCCAAGATAGACCTGAGATCGGGTTATCACCAACTTCGATCCGGGAAGAGGATATCCCGAAGACCGCGTTCCGAACCCGATATGGCCATTACGAATCCAAGTATGCCATTCGCTTGACTAATGCACCAACTGTATTCATGGACCTCATGAATCGGGTGTGTAAGCCGTATTTGGATAAATTCGTAATAGTATTCATTGATGATATCCTAATATATTCCAAGAATGAGAAAGAGCATGAGGAACATCTCAAGCTAATTCTGGAATTATTGAAAAAAGGAGGAGTTATACGCCAAGTTTTCGAAGTGTGAATTTTGGATATCGACTGTGCAGTTTCTGGGCCATGTGATAGATAGTCAGGGCATTCACGTGGATCCCGCCAAGATTGAGGCAATAAAGGATTGGGCAACGCCCAAAACGCCTACTGAAATACGACAATTTTTAGGACTTGCCGGCTATTACCGAAGGTTTACTGAAGGTTTTTCTAAGATAGCTAAGCCATTGACGAAACTGACGCAAAAGAATATGAAATACGACTGGGGAGATAAGGAGGAAGAAGCTTTTCAAATCCTTAAGGAAAGATTGCGTAGTGCACCTATTTTGGCCTTACCTGAGGGTAGTGAAGATTTTGTTGTGTATTTGATGCATTACACAAAGGTTTGGGAGCTGTAGCTGATGCAGAGAGAGAAGGTAATAGCATACGCTTCTTACAGCTGAAAACCCATGAGAAAAACTATACAACCCATGACCTAGAGTTAGGATCAGTCGTGTTTGCTCTTAGAATTTGGAGGCACTATCTTTATGGTACAAAGTGTTTGGTGTATACCGATCACAAAAGTCTACAGCACATCTTGAACCAGAAGGAGCTGAACATGAGACAGCACCGATGGTTGGAATTGCTTAGCGATTATGATTGAAAGATCCGTTACCACCCAGGCAAGGCAAATGTGGTTGTCCGACGCCCTCAACAGAAAAGAGCGATCAAACCCCTCAGAGTCAGATTGTTAGGGATGACGATAAGTTCGCCGCTTCCAGCGAGAATTCTTGAGGCTCAGGGTGAGGCACTCAAGGATGAAAACCGACCACGTGAGAAAATTTACGGAATGCCAGAGAGTGAGAATGGCTTCGTAAAAAGATCCGATGGAGTTTTGTGTTATGGAGACTAGGAGTTGGATCCCACTATATGGAGAATTCGTGTTTGATTATGCACGAATCCCACAAATCCAAGTACTTCCATCACTCCAGGACTTGACCAAAGTTATTTAGATTTGAAGAAATTGTATTGGTGGCCAAACATGAAAGTGCCGATATAGCCTGAGTACGTCAGTAAGTGTTTAAAGTGCTCGAAGGTCAAGGCTGAACACCAGAGACCATCGGTCTGCTTGTTCAACCTGAAATCCCAGAATGGAAATGGGAGCGTATCACTATGGATTTTATCACAAAGCTGCCTAAGACGTCGAGCGGTTACGACACGATTGGGTAATCGTTGACCGTCTCACTAAATCACTCATTTCCTTCCTATAAAGGAAATGATAGCATGGACAAACTTGCGCGACTGTATGTGAAGGAAATTGTCGCAAGGCATGGTGTGCCTGTCTCTATTATCTCTGATCCAGACAGCCGTTCACGTCTAATTTCTGGAAGTCGCTTCAGAACTCATGGGAACCAACCTTGACATGAGTACAACTTATCATCCTCAGACTGATGGTCAGAGTGAAAGGACCATCCAGACATTAGAGGACATGCTGAGAGCCGTGTGATTGACTTCGGAAATGGCTGGGATAGGCATTTGCCTTTAGCCGAGTTTTCCTACAACAACAGCTATCACACCAGCATTAAGGCTGCCCCGTATGAGGCACTTTATGGTCGTAAGTGCAGATCGCCAATATGTTGGGCTGAGGTCGGAGAAAGTCAACTTACCGGACCAGACCTAGTCACGAGACTACTGAGAAGATCGTGCAGATCAAGAGCCGAATGCAAGCGGCTCGTGACCATCAAAAGAGTTATGCGACAAGAGGCGAAAACCCCTTGAGTTCCAAGTGGGGACAAAGTAATGTTAAAGGTCCCGCCATGGAAAGGCGTGATAAATTTGGCAAGCGTGGTAAGCTAAACCCTCGCTATATTGGACCTTTCGAATTTTCCAGGATCGGCCGGTAGCCTACCGACTCGAACTGCCATCCGAGCTCAGCGCTGTGCATGACGTTTTTCATGTCAGCAACTTGAAAAAGTGCTTATCTGATGATAACGCCGTCATTCCTTTGGATGAGATTCAGCTTGACGAGAAACTGAAATTTCATCGAGGAGCCGATTGAAATCATGGACCGGGAAGTTAAACGGCTAAAGCAGAGTCTATCCAATTGTGAAGGTCCGTTGGAATCTCGAGAGGCCCGAGTACACTGGGAGCGAGAGGACGAAATCAAGCGAAAATACCCTCATCATCTTTTCGAACCCAACGAGTAACGTAAATTGAAATCCGAGGAGATTTACCCGATTAGCTGGGGAGACTGTGACAAATGGTAATTTTCAATTGTTAATTAATATAATCATTTATTATTTTTAAGTTGAGCATTTCTATGCGGTTTGCATATTTTTGAGTATTTTTTGGGAGCTGTCCACGCATACTGTAGCTTACAGTCCACTGCATAAAAAGTTTATTTTTGTCAGTAAGCATAAATTATTCCATTCCTGGTAGTTACTGACAATTTTGTAATTTAACTGAGAGCTTTCTCTAATTTTCTGAAAAAGCAACCGCACACGCGTACCGACAGCACAGTATATATGATAACAGTCAAATAAATATATTTTTGAGTCAGTAATAATATTTTATACATTTCTGACAAAAACATGGATAAAAACTTTATTTTGGTATACGTGTCCAAAACGTCAAACCGGAGACTTTACGTAACTATTTAAGCTTAAACCGACACACGATACACCCACGAGGATCAAAAATACACCAAATACTCCCTCCTATCTCACGAATACAGCACACACAAGAAGACAAAGATTAATATATGATGAGATAATGTTAGTGGGATTTGATAGGATCATTTTGTATTTATACTACATTAGCAAATACATTTTTACACATTCATTTCACTCCAAAACACTTCCTAGATCATATTTTCCCTCTCCTCTCCATCTTAGTACACGCCACACAAAAATCCAAGATCCATAAATTTTTGTTCAAGTTATAAACAATCGGGGTGTACATTCAAGGTTTGGGTTAATCGAACGTGTTTTGGGTAAAATTTGAGGCAATTTTGGGTTGTTCTTTGGTCTCCTCAACCTCGATTTTAAAGTCTTTGTAAGAATCTTTGAAATCTTGTTCAATCTTTTCATTTCATGTTGTTTAATGATTAAAGTTGTTAAAATTTAAATGTGTATGTTTTGTTAAATGAAAAAGCTAGGGTTGAAAATATAATACATGTTGCTCGAACTTTTATGAGATGTTTGTACAAATTAGTGTATTTCTTGCTTGTGTGGTAAATCTTGTTGTCGTGGTACTATTTGATGATACAAAGTGATTTTATTAATTACGCGAGTTTAAGTCGATATATACACTTTTAGAGTATATATATCAATCGGCTAAAATAAAAATCAAAATCATTGGGGTTTTGAAAAACATAAAATTTTGGCTCAAGTGATGAAATGGTGGAAATTTATGCTTAAAAATTTATTTTGATAACTTATGTATTAGCCGTAACAATTGTGTTTAACCGTAAAAATGCACATTTTTGGTCGAATGGTACTATTTGGGTCGAATGATATGAATTTTGACCAAGTTATGACTTTTAGCTTAATAACTTAAATTATAAGTGCTTAATTGAGATTAATTAAATTTCAATACGTAAAATTCCTAATAAGGAAAATGGACTTGATTTAATATTTTGGGCTATGTGGGTATTCGTGACTGTTGGGCCGAGCCCAATACGAAAACCAACCATCTTGACTTTTTGACCAAACGCGATAGCTAATGTGTTAAATTAATTTTTAGAAACGTAACGATATATATTTACTATAAAAAATAAAAAAAGGCCAAATGTTGTTGGGCTAAAATTGGACAATTGGGCTTAAAATGGATTTCGGCCCAATAAACATGTCGGTGACAAAAATGAGTTTTGAAATATTTTTCGACCCACAATGAATATTTTTACTTAACGATACAGATATATATAAATTAAAACTATTTTGGACTTGTTTTAGACGCGTTAGTCCCTAAAGGGTAATAAATGAATTTTGGCCAAATCTTTATAAACGTTGACTTTTGTTGACTTTTGAAAGTATATTGACTAAGCGTTGACTTTTGTGTCGAAACTTATAATTTATGGGTAAACGTAACGATAACTATACTTATGACGATAAATATACTTATAACGACTAATATATATATTACGGACTAACTTTGCAAATATAGTTAACGAAACGAGTTATTTGAGGAAATTGCAACATTTGGGGAAAATGGAAACGTTTGAATATACGAATGGGTCATGCCCAATTTTCCTAAATTTTCAACACTTAGAGTAATTTGATAAAAAAAAAAATACTTATACTTACTTAGTTTTCTAAATACTTGACATTTATTTCAAATTTCTTATAATTAAAATTATATTATAAATAATAAACAATATTTATAATATAATATTCCCCCACTAACACTAGTAGTTTTTACGATAAACCATTTTTGGAAATTATATTACCACACAACAAGCAAGAAATACACGAGCACATGGTCACGAGTAAACTTTTCAAATGAGTCAAAACAAATATGAATCGTACGCTAAGACTTACTAAACTGATTTAGGTCGCGTGTCGGAGCGGTTGCACTGTTTTGTTGATTGATTAGCAGGTTGCTATTATTTTAAGGTGAGTTTATAGCCCCATATTTTTATACGTTTTGTTTATTGAACCTTGGGGTGAGAAACATGCAAAATTGTTTTCATGGACCAAAAATAAATTTTGTTTTTATACACACTTGTATGCAGAAACCTAAGTTTAGCTGAATCCCATTGCGCCCACTATCATCAATCGTCAATTCCCTCTGGGAAACCGTGTGATATAAATAGATCTATTGGGGATGACACCCCCGTTCGGTTGGCTCGGCATAGTCAATGCGAATGTATACCATATGAAATTTGTCCGAGTGTTTGGGGATTAACACTCGCGGGCACTCTTTTATTTACTAATGCCAACTTGGCATGCTGTATGTCTAGTTCGGTTAGATGATGCTTAGTGTTTGCATAGCGGGATAGTGTGTTATTGCTGAATTGTTTGCTGAATATTGCTATGGTCCATATGTGCTTATTTACTTTAAACATATGAACTCACCAACGTTAGCTGACTTTTAGCATGTTTTTCTCAGGAAACTGAGGTGTATTTACTGAAGGCAGGGCATGTCGATGGTCATAATAATAATTGATGGAAATGTTTTTCTTGTTGCGTTAACTCTGAAATTTGGGACCGCTTTGTTAAATGAGATACATTTTATTTGAAATGAATTTTATGTAAGACAAGATGACTTTAAAAATGTAATGTATTTTAAAACGGATTTTTAATCCATTCTCTAGATCTTGTGTTGTGATTATCGATTTAGTAGCACCCAAAGTGTATGCTTCCACAATAATATGATTTTGGGGGTGTTACAGAATTTGACGAAGATGATTAGTTTGGATGTTGTGACATCCCCAATAAAGTTATTATTAAACCATCATTTGGATGTTCAGAAATTTTTGTGATATAGTAAATCTGTTTGCGCAAAAAAGGGATTTATATAATATGTGTAAAAATAAAGTGTATGATGTTAAAAAAAAATTAAAAAAGTAACCGTTTCATGTTGCAACGGTCAAAAAATGCAAATTTCTTTCATTTGGCGCAAGCCAAATCCTTCACTCACGCCTTAGCGCCTAGAGGGCCAGTGTGGTCGCTTGGGCTTGGTGTCGTGCCAGCTAGGACTGGCGTGGGTCTCTCGTGACCACACCCAAAGCTCTAATGATGAAATATACAACTTTTGATATGACACGAACCCGTTTTAATGATATTTTGACCCGAACTCGTTAGTCACAAGTATTCAAAAAAGAACCAAGGAGTGACTTGAGCCAAACAATTTTCACCTAATCCATTTATATATACTTCAATTCGTAGACGTACCTCCAATATAAAAGTTAGTTTTTGACACAAATAAGAGTTTGACTAACGCACGGGTCAAAATGTCTGATTAGAACTATATTCATAAGTTTGCAATTCGATGTCAAAGTCAATAAACCACTAGAAATAGAGTTTTTCAAAACGTAAAAAAATAGTTAATGATAGCCTTCTACATGCAATAATGTTACTAATTAAAGTTAAATATTAAGACGGGACTCCGTGGGAGGTGAGGGTTCACCTCCTCACGCGCCATTCCCACTAAAACCCTCACCTCTCACGCGTGACACAAGCAAAAAAGATGAGAAAGTAGTAACCACCATCACTATTCACTTTTTTTTTTGTTTGTAAATGTGTGTGAGGTATGTTTATATAAAGTGTGTATTTTTAATGATGGTGAAGAGAGTGGTGATCATTGAAGCTGAAAGGTGAGGAGAGCGGTGATGTATTGAATGGTGGTATCACACCTATGTGAAAATGAAAAAAGTGGTGACCATTATATCGGCATAAGATTTGCTATTGATCAAACTTACAGTATTTTTGTGTAGCAAAGAAAATAGATACTGCTAGTCACATATGTCAATAATTAATTTAATGAGATTTGCTAGTGATAGAATATAGATGATAAATTATTACTTTTACATAATGATGTAGCATGATATTTGGATCTCATCAGTTACTCGTATTACTTTTTTCCTCCATCAACTCTTTTCATGATAAATTATTTTGTTACAGTGAGTGTGCGTTTGATATGACCCTATCAGAATAAGCCTATGAAATCAATTTCGTGAGCCTCTCTTTTTTTTACTACAAAATTCAAATATCTATACATTTTTTTATACCATATTTTGTCATCAAAACATAAACAATCGTAATGATACACTTTTCATATCAATTGTCATTCTACACCATACTAAATCCGACAACCATTGTGATTCCTACCAACAAACCAAACGGCTCCTGAAAATTCTTTTGTAAATATTACGTATGTGCTTATAGCATTTCTCTTAATTTATTATTTGGGTTATGTTATTAAGACCCCCATATGATGTAACAATAGGGGTTTTGGTCAAAATGTACAAACCGTGATGCACATCGTATAAACCTGCAATGCACAGGGCCTCACAAAACCCCCTATAGGAGAGTTCGTATAAACTCCCCCTTATTATTTTTAGCTTAACCTCACCAATCAAAGAGCTGTAACAAGACATGCATGACGCAGTGGTAATGATGTTATTGCTCCCTATATGACCATTTGATATGAAATGTCATCCATGGTTGCGAAAATTACTCAAGAGGCCACTGTTGAAAGTGGTTGCCTCACAGAGGGTCACTTTTTTTTTCCATTCCCAAAAAAGCCACTAATTTCGCTGCGAATGGGCAGCGAAATAAATACTTACACGTGTCGACACCATATTAATTGTAAAAAAAAAAAAAAAAAAAACGTATTTCACATAAAGTTTGCAGCGAATTACTTCTCTCTCCTCCTTTAATCGGGCCCCACGAATTAAAAAAACGTATTTCACATAAATTTTGCAGCGAATTACTTCTCTCTCCTCATTTAATCGGGCCCCACGAACTTTTTTACCAAATTTACCCTAAACTTTTTAATATTTACAATTTTATTATATAACAAACTTTATTCGTCAAATATATAACAAATATATAGAGAATTCGTTAATAAAAAAAATACCGTTGCAAAGAGTTCTGAATTACGAACAAAATAAGCCCAATATTGATATACTTTTAACGTACGTATTATTTTATAAAAAATATTAAAGTTTGATATATATATATATATATATATATATATATATATATATATATATATATATATATATATATATATATATATATATATATATATATGGATTTCAAGCAAGGATTATAATAGTATCCCAATCATCATCACGTGCCAGGTTTTTTTAGTTAATTAATTTACTAATATATTGAACTTTAATTGTATGTTTGTTTTTCCATTAGTTTAATCTTATATTTTCATGTTAGGCTAGATCCTATTGTCTTTGCTTAATTAGGTGCATGCTTGTATGTTTCTGTGTATACATATGAAGTTTTATAAACATGTATGTTTTATAACATGCATGTTTTAAAACTTGAATACTTCTAAACATGTATGCTAAAAACATGTATGTTTTACATGTTTGTTTTAAAAACATGTATGTTCTAAAAAGAACTTGTGTTATTAAACATGTTTGTTTTAAAAACGTGTATATACGATTATTGCATATGTGTTTTTTGTACCTGTAATTAAATGAAATGTAACATTTAAGTATATGAATCTTGTTCATCTTTTATAATGGTTTATGTTCTTTGATTTGTGTTTCAAACTTCCAAAAAAAATTATAATTAGGCAAAAGTATTGGTAGGTTGATAGAAAAGTGTAAACAATTACATACTAAGAACACATTTAAATTTACATTATTTAAAAAACATACATGCACCTCATTTTTTTTATATATATAAAAAAAGAAAAAAAAAACATTTAAAAAAGTTTCAAAAAAAACCGAAAAAAAAACATACATGCATGCACGCTAAAAAAAAAAAAAAAAAAAAAAAAAAAAAAAAAAAAAAATGGTCCGAAAATTATGAGATATTTAAGTACGGGATTTAATAAAAAAAATCTAAAAAATCTAAAAATTGTCTTTTATTATAATACCCTTTGGATTAAATAATAATCTTTAATATTTAAAAAAATCTCATTGGTCTAGAGGAGTTCTCGCACTTAACAGGGTTCTGAAAATAAAGCCCCTATATATATATATATATATATATATATATATATATATATATATATATATATATATATATATATATATATATATATATATCAAACTTTAATATTTTTTATAAAATAATACGTACGTTAAAAGTATATCAATATTGGGCTTATTTTGTTCTTAATTCAGAACTCTTTGCAACGGTATTTTTTTTATTAACGAATTCTCTATATATTTGCTATATATTTGACGAATAAAGTTTGTTATATAATAAAATTGTAAATATTAAAAAGTTTAGGGTAAATTTGGTAAAAAAGTTCGTGGGGCCCGATTAAATGAGGAGAGAGAAGTAATTCGCTGCAAAATTTATGTGAAATACGTTTTTTTAATTCGTGGGGCCCGATTAAAGGAGGAGAGAGAAGTAATTCGCTGCAAACTTTATGTGAAATACGGTTTTTTTTTTTTTTTTTTTTTTTTTTTTTTTTTTTTTTACAATTAATATGGTGTCGACACGTGTAAGTATTTATTTCGCTGCCCATTTGCAGCGAAATTAGTGGCCTTTTTGGGAATGGAAAAAAAAGTGACCCTCTGCGAGGCAACCACTTTCAACAGTGGCCTCTTGAGTAATTTTCGCAATGTCATCCATGGTTGCTACCACTTTTGGCCAAGTACATAAAAGATTGTGTAGACATATATACGGAGTATACTTCATGTGATGTCACCATAGGAAATATAAGTACCTGTGGTTTTGTACCCTTGTAGGTACCTTTTGTACATCTATTAATCGATATCGATATTTCGTACAAACTTGTGGCAAAATGTAGATAACGTACTACAGTTTAACTCTACATGTTCATTGTTGTTATTTGGTCAACTCCTTTAACAAGTGCGTGCTAGACTGCTAGTGAAGAATCAAATGCCGAGTGAATGGTAAAGAATGATTCGTAATGACTTTGTCTTTCCCTTGCGACGATTTAGCTTTTCTAATCCTTTTATTTTCTTTTTTTCGCCTTATGTTCTCTTTAAATTCTTCGCTTCATTTTCTTTTATTTTTCTCTATCTCAACTAAAGCACCTCATTGTTTCTATAAAATAAACTTTATAGAATTTACATTATTTGACGCGCAACAAAAGTTAAACTAAAAAATAATAAAAAATAAAAATCACTTCGACTAAAGTTAAAGTAAAAACAAAAATACTTGACATGGTAAATATAAAAGTATAAACATATTTGACGTGATTCAAGTCTCTTCTAAAAATGAGTACGCGGAGAAGGATAATTGTTTATGTTACTGGAAAAAGTCGAGTTTTTTTCCCTTGATGCATGTAGACGGTCTATTGATATCGTCGCGTCCATTTTCACACTTTTCCCAAGCAATCCAGGATGTTCAAGTAGCGATGATTGAACTCTGGTCTAGACTTAGAGATGCTTTTACCGATAAGCCATTTTCGAGATGGTTACAAACTTAAGCATTTATATTTAAAGAGTATTATAGGCAATCAGCATTACACAAAATTTAAATTTAAATAATGCATATATATATATATATATATATATATATATATATATATATATATATATATATATATATATATATATATATATATATATATATATATATATATATATATTATGTGTGTGTGTGAGACTTTCTTGCGAGAATCATCTTATCTGCGAGAACTGACAGAACTACCAAAAACATACATGCACGCCTTCAATAATTGTATTTTTGCACATATGTTCTAAAAACAACATATATGTAACACCCCAATTTCGTGATACGCAGCGGAATTCAAACTGGGTGTTACTTGATGGTACAACAGTCATAATAATAGAAAACGAACTCTAATGAAATCGTTTTAAAAGATTTATCATTCGATTTATATGAATATCAGAGTTTACAAAATGAGGTCCCAGATGGTTCCATGTTTAGAAAAATACATCAAATGAGTTTTCGAATGATAATAAAATTTATAGCCCTCTTGAGTATCCGTGCTTCTCCGTGCCAGCCTCGATCATTATGCACCTAAAATACATGCTTAAAATTGTCAACACAAAGGTTGAGTGGAATTCGTAGGTTTAGTTAAATCGTTTGAACACAATATGTTTGTAGTGTGAGCTATAGACTCACACTAATAGTTGAATAACAAAATGGTTATTATTTCACTAAGCTCATGCAACCGAAACATTAACATCGAACTAACAAAATTGGTATTGTAGAAGCCCTACCAAGGTAATTTTTGCCATTATACCTCTAGTTCTCAAATATAGTGCGTTCGTTTGAACTCGTGGTTGTTCAACACAAACGGGATTCGTCAATCCCAATAGGCCTACTTACAATATTCGCGCTCACTCGCAAGTGAC
Source organism: Artemisia tridentata subsp. tridentata (assembly GCA_021014915.2). Lineage (NCBI taxonomy): Eukaryota > Viridiplantae > Streptophyta > Magnoliopsida > Asterales > Asteraceae > Artemisia > Artemisia tridentata. The sequence goes on from CP139507.1 coordinate 65,695,407, forward strand.
TAATGGTTCATGATATAGGGACTTTGAACATGGCAATTGTTACTTAGTGACAATAAAACATAGTCGGGTAGCATACAGTAGAAAGCATTGTGTTCGAGTAGAAAAATAGTAGCATGTATCCCCCCTACGGGTGTGTAAAATAGTTAAACAATAGAAAGTAGGGCTACGAACTCACCTCAGAGTAAATGATGTTACGGATATAATGAAATCGCTGAATAAGCCGGGAGAATCTCTACGAGCAACCTAGAAATATGATATCGTGTCTTAGGTAGGAATAATGTCTAAGAATACAAAGACATACATGTATATGTCTTGCATATGGTTATGAAACATGATTTGTTTGTATATCTCGTACTACCGTTCGGGCCATCGTAATTCAAAGGTCATGTAGCAAACGTTCGAGGAGCCAGGACACTTTAACTCGTAAATCCACAACTCGTCGATCCGTTTACCCAAATGAACCCCTCACACAAAGTTCCCTAGTGTTGTAGTATTTGATAGAAAATGTATTTTGCTTACTTGATTATATGATATATTAAGAGTTTATAAAACACTAAATAATCAAATAAAAGTTCATAAGTATTTAATGTTCATAAATACTTACCTGAATATAGAATGCTTGAGTATTATAGAAAAAGGGAATATAAGCGGAGCTTCGACGTGAAATTTGCAATCTTCATAAACCTGAGGCTACTTGAAGATTATAACAACGCCTTCTTAAAAACCCGAAGCTATTTGAAGATAATAACAAAGTCTTTTTGGAGACTTGAAGTTATTTGAAGATTATAACGACGCCTTTCTTGTAAACTCGGAGCAAAGTAGATCAAAATCTAGCTTTTGCTCAAGAACGCTTGCACGTTCTTGAAAGAAACTTGCTAAAATAGCTAAGAATCGCCTTGGGTTTAAGGACTTTAGAGATAAAGAGAGGGTGGTGCAAGAAATAATGAAGGCTTAGGCCTCCTATTTATAGGAAAATTTCCACCGGGGACTAGTTGTGTAATTTTTCTGCTTTTCGTGTTCGGGTCTTGTTTAGGCTAGCAAACGTTTGATTCAAGTCACGAAAATTACGCCGTTGAGTTTAGAATAGTTTTTCCAACAAAATGAGTATATAAAATGAGAAATATTTTACAGGGGTCATTATTGTAACTTTTGTGTTATTATGGTTCGGGACTCATTTAGGCTCGATAACGATCGATTTAGGACACGAAATTAGTACCATTGTATTTAGAATAATTTTTCCAAGAGAAATGGGTATTTACACGACTAGTGAATTTCTGAAAATATCTAGATATTTTAGATTGAATGATTATCTTGACTTACGGAGTGAGTTTTGGTTCCGTTAATCGCTAACTATAAACCGTTAAGTCACGAAACGTAAAACCGGGTATCGTAAAAATACGAAACTTGAAAGAATGATTAAACTTGTCAATATATCCCATAATAAAATATAAAATGAGTGGTAAGTTCCATCGGGTTGCTTAAATGCTGATAACGCTGAAAACACGGGTCTAAAACGCGTAATACGCAAAATGTACGAAAGTTGCGTAAAACTGAGAAAAGTAAAATGTAACTTTTCTAATAGGTTAATAATGAACTAAAATGGCTTATAATGTCTAGACTGGGCTCAGTCTAGTGTCGGTTGGTGTTAAATGTCTTTTAAACATAAAACCGTAAGCCAAAAATTCAAGGAATGACTTAGAAAATCAAAGAATGATTTTTATGGTCAATGGAGGGGGAAAATATGTTGACTTTTCCAATAATATAAAAGATTCTAAACGTCTTAGAATATGTGGTGCAGGTAAAGGCTAAGGTTGTGGATAAGTAAAAGTGCTTAAAACGCAATTCTAGTTCTGTAAGACACGAGGCTTATTTGGTGACATTTTAATTTAGAATTTTTATTTTTTAAAAATTCCAAAATTAATTGTGAGTGTACCAAACATTTATCTGATGCGAGGAAAATTGGCGCAGGTGGTTTTCGTTAAGCGCAGGTGTGTTTAAACGACGTTTAAACCAAACGTGTAATTCCTTAATAACTTTTGCGAAAATAACCCGACAAGCGTCAAACTTTTATCTTGTCATAGAAATGATTTATCTCACGAGAATATGAAATAAAAATTTTGATATGAAATAAAAATTTCGAAAATGAATAGTAACATGAATAGTAAAATTTTCAGGAATAGAAATTAACCTGAAAATGCGAATTGTTACAAACAACATATATGTTTTAAAAAAAACATGGTTGTTCTAAAGAATTTGATAAGAAATTGGAAATACAAAATTTTTCTTTGAAGATGTGCATGTATGTTCTTATAAGGCGTGCAATGACAATATTGCGGCCGTGTGTAAGGTTTTTGTAAAAAAATATGATGAGTTCATGATGATATTGATGATTTGCATGTATTTTTATTTTATTTTAAAAGGCGTGCATGTATGTTTTTGGTGGTTCTGTCAGTTCTCACAGATAATATGGTTCTCGCAAGAAAGTCTCTCTATGCATTCTTTAAACTTAAATTTTGTGTAATGTTGATTGCTTATAATACTTTTTAAATTTAAATGCTTAAATGACATGTAATGTTATTGGATTATTACACCTTATATTAAAAATGGTAACATCATTTACAACTAAATTAATATTTTAAATATTGTTTAATCATTAATTGTATTATTATTTGTTTCTAACTCATGAACTTTTTTTTCGTAACGAGTACAAATTAAACACGTAAGTTTTGCATCAAGAGTCAAACAAGAATCATGATTTTACAAGTATAATTATTTGCCGATTTACGCGAGTATTTGTCTAGTTACTTATAAAGCAAGAATAAAATATATTGATTGAGTAATGTTATTTCTTAAGTAAAATTAAAAGTATAGATGTTTTTTACTTGCTAAATAAAAGAATAGATATAAATATTCTTTACTTAAGCAGAGTAAAGACAAATATTATTGATGTGACTAACTTAAAAGTGAAAGCATAAAAGGTGGTTTTAACTTGTGCTATAAGGCTAAAGGGACGGGTGGGTGAGCCACTCACCGCCACTTCAGTGCCATTTATTGTCACTTTAGTGTCATCTCAGCTTTTTCTCTCCTCTTACTTTTCTCACTCTCACTTATCATACATCCGTTTTGGTCACAATACCCCACCTTTCATTAAAATACCCATATTATACAAAATATACCCCACTAAATATTTCACACACACTCACAAAACAAATAAATAAACATTACTTTTGAATTAGGCCCCACATAAACACTATGGTGAGTGGCTTACTATAAATACACAAATTTGATCGTGACCATGACATTCGTTTTGATGAGTGGTGTGTGAGTTAAGGGTATAGTGAGTGGGTCACCGTCCACTCCGGATAGTCTAAGAGCATAATATAAGAAGACAAAAAGGTATTCAAAAACTAAAAAGAATGTATAAAAAGTATTCACGGACCAACGAAATTTTTGGGTCACATTTCGTGGGGCCCTAGGTACTTTTTTATGAGTCCATGAGTAGGGGTATTAGGGATCTATTATGGTAACACCCCCTAGTGGGTGAGGCCCCATTATTTTGGTCAAATGGTACAAACCGTAAAGCAGACAAAATAAGCGGCGGCAACACCAAAAAGTCAACACACCCCCTACAGGGGGTGTTAGCATATCATCACCCGGGGTATTATTCGGGTTGACCCGGTCGAGTGCTGGTCAATCGGATCGGGTCAAAGCTCAACAAAAACCCCGTACCCGACCTTGTTTAGAACTCGGGTCGGGTCTTAGCCGTTTAAAAATAATACAATTTTGGTGTACAAACTTGAAATACATAAAAATAAGAAAGAAAAAAAAAAAACTCGGGTCACTCGGGTTGACCTGAACACGAGTAATATACATATATTAAACCCGAACTTGTTTAGAACTCGAGTCAATTCGGGTTAACCCGATTGACCCGAATAGAAATTTGAACCTAATTGACCCGACCCGGTTGGGTCGGCTTTTATGAAACCCCTATCCATGAGTACCTTTTTGCCTTTTTATCATGTCGAAGAAATTCGAAAAAAAATTCATGAGTCCCTGAATACTTTTTCTTGAGTCACTGCCTTCTTATCTTATGCCCCTAAGTCACAAGTTAGAAACATCCAAATATAAATGATGTACTGTAGACCATAAAAGTTGCTTTTAATTCGTCGGACGCTCTATCTTGTTTCAGTATAGCTCTTTTCAGTATAAATAATTTTAGCTCTACAAATATCGACTACATTAACATTTTTCTTAGACATAAATACTTTAGCTCCACAAATATCGACTACGTCAACATTTTTTATGAACAGGTACAACATTTACTATAGCATTTAGTATATATCTCATATCGTTAATCTCAAATAAAACCAACCATTTGAGGTTGTAGTGCATGCTTTCCATAATGATTCAATCAAACTCAATCAAAACCACATGACACTGTTACGATTGTACATTTAAACGTTAACTATTTTATTAGACTGGCACTACGACATTATTTTTCGTTACAGTTCGTTACATTTCCCATCCACTATGGAGGAGATATAGACGTGAGATTGTATGAGAAGACCCGTTTTTTAACTGACAACATATATTTGGTTAATATTATTGTTGTATCCGGAAACCTTTGACATTTAGATTAATCTTGAAACTCGTTATTATAAATGAAAATTGTAACATGTTATTACTTTTATGGTCAAATTAAATGCATAAAAGAAAGACAACAAAAGTAAAAGAAGAACAAGATAAATGAATTTATGTCACATCAAATGACGTAAAATAAAGGCGGGTGTGTATAAAACGTATAGCTCTTTGATAGTTTTGCATCAATTGTCTCTTAATTTTTTTAATTTTTCACCATCGTGAACTCTTAGACTGAACGTAATTTTTTTCTTTTCATGTGCGAGGCATCAAAGTCATTCTTCACTCACCCGGGCCTTTTCATGCGCTAGGCAATGATGGTGAGCATCTTTTGGCGAGGCAATGGTGAGGCCGATCACTATTGGGGAATGACAGCGAGAGTATAACTTTGTGTGTGTATGAGGGTGTTATATTGTATATGTGTTTAAGTGAGATATACGTAAATGATTATGGTCAGTAAGTTGCAGGAATTCAAATGGTGAGTAAAAACTAGGTAGTGAATGATGTAGCACTGACGTAAAAGTGACCATTAATAATTCAGTGACTTGGTCTTAGAGCACTTACCATGACAGAAAAATTGCTTCAGAACCCAAAACCCGCTCGCCCCGCCTATAAAGATGCTACCCAGGCCCTACCTTTAAAGATGAGATGTAACCCGTCATATATCAAGTGTATATACATGAACTAATAAGCAATAATGTTCACTTGTGAAGACTGGTTTTTATAAAGACATTCATACAAAGTTCATACAAAATGTTACATGTCAAATATTCAAATGTTACACTGTAGATATTTCTAATCACATACATAAAAATATGCAAAATCGAAACAAAAGTCGCCTAAAAATTCTAAACTAACTCATTTCCTGAATCTCCAAACTCTGATGTACCCATCAGGATGTGCAGTGACAACTTTTTGCATCCCAACAGCTAAACTATTAATCGAAGGTCTGGAAGTTCTAGGCATTAAATCGAAACGTGCATCTTCTGCAACTCTTATTCCCTTTATCCTTGTAACATTTGAGTGGGAATTTGGTGAACGGTACAACTTTCTGCTACTTTCATACATTATACAACTTGACAATATATCACCGCTTTGCTGGTCCACAAGACGCAGCACACCATCTATTCCTCCCATTGCTAATACTGAGACGTCATCCCTCATATGTTGTATTGAGCACAGGATATTCGGACTCACTCTTACCTCCCATAATCGTTTCATCATCCTGAAGGTCATGCAAGATAGAAATAAGGTGATATGTTGGCATATATGCGCCATGTGTGTGTTTGTGTGCAGCTATTATCATATGGAGGTTATCGTACCTTAGGTCAAAAGCAGTTGTGCGTCCTGATCTCGACCCAGCAAATAATGTATGTGAACGTGAATTGTAGCACAAAGTGCTCAAATCTGTTGCAAAACAGTACAAGTCGAAAGATAAAGTTGCCTTTATTAGCCACACGAATAGAACAAAATGCAACTGAAAAGGGAGGAGATCAAATGAATATAGATAAAAGGAAATATATGTAACCTGCATAATCATTGGTCTTGAGTGCTGCTACTTGCTGATCACATGAGAGATCTGATAAAGATATACGGCCATAAGAGGATCCACCAATAAGCAACTGGTCATCACTGAAGGATAAACACGTAACTGGTCCCTCATGCATCCTGCAAACATCATCGCAAAAAAATTATGGTTGTCAATCCCTTCGTTATCGACAACACAAAATTACTCACTGAAGATCGTATTCATGTGGGTATACACAGAACATCAGCTATTGAGAAAGCCTTTTTGGGTATAATATCTCAACAATGACAAGCGGTTGTGTTTAGCACATCTTTTAAGAAATTACCGTTTTAAATTTTCTAAAATCAAGTCCTATTGTATTTGGTTTTGAGCTGAAAACCAGGAACTGTGTAGATACTGCATACATGAGTAGATAAAAAGCATTGCAATGATGTATCAAAATCCTGACCAAAACAATACACTGATAGCAAATCAATATCTTACAAAGTGTTCAAAAAAAAAGACCACAGAACACAAAACCCCCCAAAGTGGTCAAAAACATCACAAAATATCCTTAACTTAAATAAAGTTTAAATATAAGAATATGGCAGGCGCCATGCACCGGGCGCGGATGGGGGAGGGGGCACAAGGACAACTTGAGACAATCTGACACAAGTGGTGGTAAATTTTGCCAGGTTTGCCAAAGGCAGGCACACTCACAGTGGTTAACTTTGTTGGGTGGGGGGGGAGGCTGCTAGCATCATGGTTATCAGAGAAAAAGACCTTGATATTGCATCTAACAAAATGAAGCTAAAAAGAGCACATAACAGTAAAGAGTTTGCTTAAAAGTAGTACATACTTTATGATTCTAGACCACTTTTTGCCATACATATCAAAGACACGAGCTCTCCCATCCTCGCATCCAACAACAGCCTCTGGATCTACATAACTGCAATGATATGGAAAGTTACGCACACTGGACAATGAATGTGTTCATCCCAACATTGGCATTTTAAAATAATAGCATGCAATTTTGGTAATTAGAAAAATAAAAAAAAAAAAAAAAAAAACTAACATTTAACTTACCACATGCAAGTACCCCTAGGAAATTGACCACCTTGTGATGAGAATATACTTCTCTTCTCATTGCGCCTCCATATGCATATCTGACTTGCTACTAATCCAACAACCTACCAAATATTCACCATGTTAAGAAATCATCTAGTATGGTAGACCAACTTGAGAAAGAAAAAGAGAAACTAATTCCTCATACTATATGAATAGTTGAGAGTTGAAAAAGCAAAACAACTTGAAATTCAAACGAGTATAGTAATCAACTTCTAAACCGAGCAAAAAAAGCATTAAGAACAAAAAGCAGATATAAGGCTCTCAGATTTGGATTTAATGTATAGAAAATTACCTTGCTCTCGTCAAAATTAAAGTCGGTCAAAGAGCCTGTATGTGGAAGGTGATACTCAGCCAGGCATTTGTATCTTTCTACAGACCACAGACGCATCACCTAGCAAAATAGGTGACAATCAATAATACAATGTATACATGGTTCCAACCTAAATTCCAATATCACCAAAAAATAAAAAAATAAAAAAAAAAATTAAATCACAAAGATAAATGGACATTCTACAAGGATGTAGCGATGTGCACATCAACCTCATGTTTTAGATGGAATAACCGAATCACGAATATACAGTTCTATAAATCAAGTAACCAGCATCAGTTAAATGCTCACATTTAGATAACTTATTTATGAAACATGGACTGCAAGTTATGCTTAATCCAAATGATTTTATCTTTGTGTAGAAATTGATTCCTACCTTGCCACTTTCGCCAGTGAGGAGTAATCCCATCTTCATTTTACACCTGTCAATCCTACAAAAGCAAAATTATAATACAGATGAACATAACCCTTGCAATGTAAACAAAGAAGCAATTGGGCCAAATCTTGAAGAAGAAAAGATAGATTACCCAGCAGTATGACCTTTCCATTGATAGATGTCAACAGAACCTGCATGTAGACTAGACCGATGTTGACCAATAGCTAACTCCTTAAGTTGTTTTTTCCATGTTCCCTCTGAAGAAGTAGATACGTCGAAGTCGCCACCAAATATCCATCTTTGTTTGCGGTACAACGTCTGGAATAACTTCGATTTATTAATGACTCTGCTCCTTCACAAAAATGAATGATATACAAATAGAGTAAGCGAAAGGTCAAGCATAATTGTTTCACTGTTTGTAATGAAAACTGGCTCAGTGGTTATAATCTGCTATATCAAAGTGAGGGTCATTTCTACTTAAGCTCATGTATCATATCGAGGATTCCAAGGCGCTTAATTTGTCAGAGAATAGCTAAAACCATTAAACCACACTCTGAATCACAAATTGAATAGTCACACATTCTCGCCAGTTCACAGAAACTAAAATTACTTCAAAAACCAAAAAAAGAAAATAAACTAAAAAATTGAACTCAAACACATTCTCAAAGATGAAATATCTCCTTAACACAAATTGAGCACATACCTCGAAAAGGTCTTCTTTACTCAAATTAAGGACATAACAAGGATACTCAGATGCTAGCCATGCTTGTTCCTATAGTCAATTATCTACAACATCATATTGCATTTTATATAAATTAATATCTTAGAATGGAATACACAATATATAGTTTCCCTATCAAATGCAAAATCCTAACATTAAGTTATCACTAAAGAGGCATTGAAATAATGAAGACCATTAAACAAATATCTTGATGAAACCACTTCGTGATTCACAAAGTAACGATGTATATAACACTTGGCAATGACCAACATGTATGCTCCAACAAATTAACCCATCCTTGGTTCCTCAATAATACAAAATTGTACAACAGATATAGATGTATGACACTAAGAGGTCATTTGGAATTGCTCGTTTTTTCTGCTTATGTTTTAACAGTGTGGAGCGTTCGGAAAATCCAAACTGTTTGCTCATGGGGTACAATAAGCAGTTTCCTATGAGCTTGTTACTATTTGAGATAATAAATTACAATTTAACCATCATATCTAACCTAAGGGGGTGTTTGTTTAGGCTTATTTCTTATATAACTAAAAAAAATGCTACGCGCTTAAATGAAAAGTCAAATAAGTCAACAAATACGCACGTGCAGCTCACATGGGAAAGTCTTCAACAGACTTTCCCGCCAAAACACAATTTGTATATATCCATCATTTACTTTCCATTTTCAGTATTGAATTCATTTGTAACAATTTCCTCTATCTTGTAACTGTTCTTTGAACAATTCATCTTCTAATGACAAAACCCTTTTGATAACACTCGATTCACATTCAGTTCTGTGTATCTTGTTTATCAATTTGTTCTTATTCGAATGCATATTCTATAAGTACTCATATCAAGTGGTATCAAGAGCCTCTTTTCTGGCAAAATATTATCTTCAAGAGTGTTACACTGACATTCTTGATTTTCTGGTAATCTTTCTGTTCAAATTCCGGCAAGAACAAAGATTCCAGCAAGAAATTAGTCACCACTAATTTCGCCTATCCTTCTTACATCTGATTAGTGTCAACCAATTGTACGGTCACAAGACTAGCGCATTGGCTGCTTAAATCCTCTAGTCTTGAACAAGCTGATCAGAAGCAATTGGGTTGAGTAATCAAGGATAGGATTGGTGACCATTATTTCATGTGTTGATGAGTAATAGTGGTACCAATAGTATGGTGAACACAAGAAGCACCATGGTTCCTCCTACCATGGATTCTTTACAAGGGGCAGTCAATGAGTTAAAGGATGCCATTCTTGAAATTAAAGAAGGGATGGTTGGGTTATTGGTGAGTCAGAATGCTATTAATCAAGAACTCAATCGATTGAGGAATGGGGAAGGAACAAGTAACAATGAAGGAAGTCAGAACACTGGTGGTGGTGGTATTGGGCATGCAAGAAATGGTGGTGGAAGAGGAATTGGAAGGCTGTCAAAAAATGAATTCCCAAGATTCAATGGTGAAGATGTAAAGGGTTGGGTGTATAGATGTAGGCAATTCTTTAGAATTGATGGTGTTGCTGATGGTGTGGATAGGATTGATTTGGTGTCTATGCATGTTCATGAGAAAGCTTTGGTGTGGCATCAACAGTTCTGCAAAAGATTTGGTGAAGATTGTCTTTGGGAAATCTATGAGAAAGAAGTCTTGAAAAGGTCTGGAACAGTTCTTGATGATCCATTGATGGAGTTGAAGAAACTAAAGCAAGATGGTTTAGTGAAAGAATACCAAGAAAGGTTTGAAGAACTGTTGAATATGGTGGATTTGGATGAAAAGCATGCCATAAGTCTGTTCTTGGGTGGTTTGAAGAATGAGATTAGCCTGCAAATCAGGATGTTTACTTTGGGATCATTGACTGACTGTTTTTACATGGCTAAGATGCAAGAACAAACTTTGGTGGCTCTAAAATCAAGGTATATCCAAGATTGCTTCTCATAATACTTTTGGAAATAGGATTAATGCTATCAATGTGAAATCAAACCCTGTGTTGGCTTTACCAAGTACTAAAACAGTTAAGCCAAACACTGGTTATAATCAAAACAAGAGACTCGCTCAAAAGGAATATGAGGAAAAGAGAGCCAATAATTTGTGTTTTTACTATGACCAAAAGTATGCTCCTGGCCATAAGTGCAGTGGCCAAATGTATTCTTTGGTGGTATTAGTTGATGAGGAGAATGATGAGTCACAAGACGGTGATAGGGAGTGTTTGGAAGAGGAGGAATTAGAAGAGTTGACAGAAAGACCGCAAATCTCTTTGAATGCAATGCACGGGGTACAAACTTATAGAACCATGAGGGTCAAAGGAACTGTGGGAAAACATGTTATTCACATTTTGGTAGATTGTGGATCTACTCATAATTTTGTGGATATTGCAGTAGCCAAAAGGTTGGGGTGCCAAATTAGGAAAACTTGTCCTTTAGCTGTGGGAGATGGGTACAACATAGCCAGTACTAGTGCATGTAAGCAGTTTAAATGGTAGCTGCAAGGCATTGAATTTTGTTCTGATGTGATGCTTTTACCCTTGGGAGGCTGTGAAATGGTATTAGGCATTCAGTGGTTGTCTACACTTGGGGATATGCAAGTGTAATTTCAAAGAGTTGAGAATGGAGTTTGTGTACAAGAAAAGGAAGATGGTATTGAGGGGAACTCCAAAATCTACCTTAGAATGGATGCCAAATAATAAGCAAAACAGAATTGAGAAACAGGGCAACCAATCTCAGTTAAACAGTATGCAGTTATGTGTTTTTCCCTGTGCAGAGGTGAGATTGATGAGTTTGGAAGGTCTACAAACAGAAGTGCAGCCTGAGTTGCAGGGTGTTTTAGAAGAGTTTGATGATGTTTTTGCTGTACCAAAGGAGTTGCCACCTAATAGGCCTTGTGATCACAAAATTCCACTAATGGAAGGTACTAATCCAGTGAATGTTAGACCTTATAGGCATCCTCCTACTCAGAAGGATGCTATTGAGAGCATGGTGCAAGAATTGTTGGAAACTGGGGTGATTAGGCCAAGCAACAGCCCATTTGCTTCCCCAATAGTGATGATTAAAAAGAAGGACAATACTTGGAGGATGTGTGTAGATTACAGGCAGTTGAACAAGCACACTATCAAGGATAAGTTTCCTATTCCAAACATTCAGGAATTGATAGATGAATTACATGGGTCACAGGTCTTTACTAAGCTTGATTTGAGGTCAGGGTACCATCAGATAAGAATGAGTGAAGATGATGTTGCTAAGACGAACTCACAATGTCCATTATGAATTTCTAGTAATGCCATTTGGACTAACAAATGCACCTTCAACCTTTCAATCCCTAATGAATGAAGTGTTTTAAGCCATTCTTAAGAAAATTCACCTTGGTTTTCTTTGATGACATTTTGATCTATAGTAAGAATATGGAGGAGCATGTAACTCAAATGAGAGCTGTTTTGGAGGTGATGAGAAAGCACCAGTTATATGCCAAGTTAAGTAAATGTGTGTTTGGAACAAAGCAAGTGGAGTACCTGGGCATGTGATTTCAGCTTTAGGAGTATCTACTGATCTAGCTAAGATCAAAGCCATGGAAGATTGGCCTGTACCAACCAATGTGAAGCAGTTGAAGGGTTTTGGGCCTTACTGGTTACTATAGAAGATTCATCAAAGCTTATGCAAGTATTAGTAGACCTCTAACTTTGCTCTTAAAGAAAAATGGGTTTAAGTGGAATGTGGAAGCCCAAACAGCCTTTGATCAATTAAAGCAAGCAATGATGAGTGCACCTGTTTTGGCTCTACCATATTTTGACAAGGAGTTTACAGTGGAAACTGATGCCTCTGGGGTGGGAATTGGTGCAGTGTTGTTGCAAGGTGGGCATCCAATAACCTATCTCAGTAAAACCCTATCAGCCAAACGCCAAACACCAGCTTATGTCAACCTATGAAAAGGAATTTTTGGCAGTGATCTTAGCTTTGGAAAGATGGAGAGGTTACTTGTTAGATAGGCATTTTAAGATCAAAACTGATCACTTTAGCTTAAAATACCTTTTAGATCAGAGAATTTCTACCCCTGCTCAAATGAAGTGGATACCAAAACTTATGGGCTTTGATTATGAAATAGTCTTCAAAAAAGGAGTGGAAAATGTCACAGCAGATGCCTTGTCTAGAATTCAAAATGAAGCTCAACTGTTCACTCTCCTTACTAGTTCACCTATTGTTCCTGAGTTATTGCAAAGAATTGAGGCCACTTGGGAAGAAGACAGTGAGCTAAAAGAAATAGTGGAAAAGTTGAAAAAAGGAGAAAGTGTGGGCAATTCCTATGTTTGGGTCAACCAACAGTTAAGAAGAAAAGGGAAATTAGTGGTTGGGAAAAATGCTGTTTTGAGGACTGAGTTGCTTACTCACTTCCATGATGGTCCAGTTGGAGGTCATGTGGGTGTTCAAGCTACTATGCACAAGATGTGTTCACTGTTCTATTGGAAGAAAATGAGAAGAGAAGTGAAGCACTTTGTGAGAAATTGTGATGTCTGCCAAAGAAGCAAGCCTGATCTATCTGCTTACCCGGGATTGTTGCAACCTTTGCCAATCCCAAACACTGTGTGGTCAAGCATCTCTATGGACTTTGTAGAAGGGCTACCTAAGTCACAAGGCAAGAATGTAATCATGGTGGTGGTTGACAGACTAAGTAAGTACAGTCACTTTATTCCCCTTGTTCATCCTTTTACTGCATCACATGTGGCTCAAGTGTTCTTAGATAACATCTATAAGTTGCATGGTCTGCCTGAGAGCATAGTATCTGACAGAGATAAGGTGTTCATAAGTGTGTTTTGGAAGGAGTTATTCAAGCTTCTACATGTCAAGTTACTCATGTCCACTGCATACCATCCTCAAACTGATGGCCAAACAGAGGTTGTGAACAGAAGTTTGGAATGCTATCTCAGGTGTATGTGTGGTGACAATCCAAAAGAGTGGTGCAAATGGTTGTCTTTGGCAGAATGGTGGTACAACACCAATTATCACTCAACACTGGGCACTACTCCCTATGAAATTCTTTATGGCCAAACACCCCCAATTCACATTCCTTATGTCAGTGGTGAAAGCAGGGTTGACGCAGTTGATAAAACTTTGACTGCAAGAGAAGAAGTGATACAAGCACTCAAATTCCATCTGAAAAGAGCTCAAGAAAGGATGAAAGTGCAGGCTGACAAGCATAGATCAGAAAGGGAATTTGTAGTTGGTGATTGGGTATATCTGAAACTACAACCTCACAGACAAGTTTCCATGAGAAAGAGCAAGTTTAGCAAGCTTAATCCTAAGTACTATGGGCCATTCCAAGTTCAAGCAAAGATTGGAGTTGTGGCCTACAGGCTAGCATTGCCATTGGGAGCTCAAATTCACAATGTTTTTCATGTATCACAGCTTAAGAAATGCAAAGGTCAGAACTTGCAGGCTGATACCTTACCACAATGTGATGATGCTGGATTGATTCAAGTCATGCCAATAGCAATTTTGGAGAGGAGAATTGGTAAAGTTGGAAATGCAGCCTCAGTTTTTGGCTTAGTTCAGTGGGCTAACAGCACACCAGAGGATGCCACGTGGGAGCTTCTTGAAGACTTGCAAAAGAGGTTTCCAGATTTCAATGTTGTTAGATTAAACTTGGGACAAGTTTATTCTCAAAGGGAGTGGATTGCTAAGCGCTTAAATGAAAAGTCAAATAAGTCAACAAATACGCACGTGCAGCTCACATGGGAAAGTCTTCAACAAACTTTCCCGCCAAAACACAATTTGTATATAACCATCATTTACTTTCCATTTTCGGTATCGAATTCATTTGTAACAATTTCCTCTATTTTGTAACTGTTCTTTGAACAATTCATCTTCTAATAACAAAACCCTTTTGATAACACTCGATTCACATTTAATTCTGTGTATCTTGTTTATAAATTTGTTCTTATTCGAATGCATATTCCTATAAGTACTCATATCAAAAAACTCAAGTGGTTGGTTACGCTTATATAGTTGGGCTTATGACCTTATACGATCGGGTTTTAATAAGCCCCAATATTGTAACTTGTCTAAGGAGGGGTGGGTTTATGTAAGGAGTGTTATAAGAAGAAACTTTTATACCGTCTAACCTTCTTCTCTCTACTGCGTTCTTTAAGTGTTTTTCGTAAGGAAAAGTAAAGAAATCCGAGGTAAACATTTTCAGTACAATTTTGAGAGGAAACATTTTACTTCAAAATCAACCAAATTACCCTTCTTTTTCAATCATTTTCCTTTTCTTTTCCTCCTTAGATACTAGAGAACAAAACCTTTTTTGTTTCACTTCATTTTCTTTACTTTCCTTCCTTAAGTGATACTCGAGAAGACAATGCCTCTCAAGAAACAACAACAGTACAACAGTACCCAATCCCGCTAGAGCAGGGTATGGGAGAGGTAGAATGTAGACATATCATACCCCTACTACTCCGGGAAAAACCCGATGGTAGGGAGACTGCTACTTGTGAAGAAACTAATTCGAGATAAATATGAATTAAGAAAATCCAAATCCTGAAGTGCTTCTACTTACAAGCACAAGCATAAACAGTTTTTTTTTTTTTTTTCTTTAACCCTCTAAGTAGCTTATTTCGCCATCAAATAACATAACATGTTTTAATATAACAATTATTTACGAGTATATAAATAAAAACTATAAAGTTTGATTCCAAATAGATTAAAATGATTATTAATTACCATGAGTTGCAGACAGCAGAGCAGCGAATGAGATGGATGAAATCAAGAAACGAGAAAATGGTGCTGATGATATCGTCATTCAGTGATTGGATTGTTGTCGGACTGATGACGTGTCGCCGCTTGTTCGACGGCCCAGCGGTGTCCATTGACCGAAAACAACAGATGATGTTTTTATTCAGTTAGGCGGTCAAAGTATTTATTTATGTACTTTTCTTTATAACATTTGGTGGTATTAAGGGTCAACACAAACTTACCTCATTTTATAAGAGACCGCGCGTGGGCAAGTGAGGGGGTAACGTCTTCACGCGTGGTGGAGGTCAGTGGTGGTGGTGTATCACCACCATTACAACTGACCTTAAATTCGTTGAACCGTTAGAATGTTTAAAATCCCTCCGAAACGCTTAGTTGAAGAAACAATTTGTCAAACCACCTAGCACCGATATGTTGGATAAAAAGTACATACTCATAGCTACTCGCCAAATGAAAATCATGATCAAGACCATATGTTCCAACGTGACAGTATGTTCTATCCCATCATTCAGTGAACGGAAAGCCTAGTCGACTCCACAAGCTTCCACTAGAGAATATAAAAGCCCTTCTAAATTTGCAAGCTATAAGCGATTGAATGCCATCGAATTCAAGATGAGATAACCGCATTCGCCCTATTATTAGTCCAACAAAATGAATGAGTTGTAAGGTTTGAGACTTTATTTTCAAGTACCCTTTTATTTCTTTAGCAACATACCATTTGTAACATCATCCAAAATATTGCTTGCCATATCGTTTCTTGTATTATGACTTTTGTGATCCTTGATCGCTTCGATTGACTGAATATTGAAACTTCCCAAATTCCACCATTTAGAAACTTTACCACAATCTTCTTGACCTGAGAACATCCTAGAAAGCAATGCTCAACCGTTCTACATCATTTCCACAATGTGGACAAAGTATGGAGTTAAGATCAATAGCAACATGATCTTGTTCCACCTTGTTTGTTGCTAAAATTTTAACATAATTAGTAGTAGCTAAAATTTTATCATGATCATGTATCAATAGTCAAGACTTGAATGGTGATGTGAGTTAGACTTTAGCATAAAGCCGAGGGGATGTTTGTATCCATCTTTGAAATAGTATTGCTTTAGTTATATCAATTATGAACAAAGTATAGCAAACAACCAAGGAGAAATGGATAGCTAAATAGTTCAAAATTTATCTGCTTCATTGTCATACCTTGGGAGCTGAACTTAATTTGCTCTTGCAAAATGATATTTTCAAAGGTTCTCTAATTTAAAGCCCATATGATTTTGTAGTGTATGTCATTGGCTACTTTTTTCTCTTATTCTTAAATGTTGATCTTTAACTGTTGCGAACAAAAAGTGTTATGACATCAACTAGAAAAGTGTTGCACTACTTGAGATTAGACATCAATTTGGCATGAGCATTGAGCATTATAATTGCAACATTCAAGTACTTGCGCCTGATCAAGAAGGGAAATAGGAGAGATGCAAGTTATTTCCATGTTGGAGTACCAACTCATCTGAGCAAAACTCGATTACAGTTCTATGCATATTGATCAAGGAACAACATTACCTGGAAATGGTAAAGTTTAACCGAAACTGAATTAAACAAAAACCGTAATAGATACTAGCGTACCAAATAATAAAATGTTTTCTGGTACGGTTTCAGAAAATGATTAATTGGTGCGGTTTTCTTACTAACCATACCAAATGTCTTATATAAAACGCCGACCATTTTTTTCTTTTTGGTACAGTTTTTTTAATAAACCGCACCAAAATCTGTTTTTTCAAAAAAAAAAAAAAAAAGAAAAAAGAAAAAAAACTGTTTTTTCAGAAAAGAAAAATCATTTTTCTTTTCCAAAACTTGTAACCAAACACTATCACAATATCTTCCGCAGCAGACCCGAACATTGCAGCATACACAAACAATATTCAACAAACTTAACATTTTATATAAACACCAACCAACGCAACCATCTGAATTACACAAAAGTGTTATCCATTACAATTTTTTAAACGTCATCATCACCAAAATATAAAACCTGAACTATTGAGGAGCCGTTGTATCTAAAGGAGTAACTACAGCAGCCCTATAAAACTCGTTCAGCGTCAGGTCGATCGCGGTTTTAAATGGCGTGTATCATCCCAAAGCTATAAAAACAAACATAGATATATATTAGTCATATTTTTTTTGCAATAAAACCAACAAAAGCCAACCCGCTATAACATAAACTGGTAAAACATATTACTAGTAACTACGACAATAAACTATAATCAGCTATAGCTACGACAATTGCAGGTTACTTGTAACAATTTAATATGGTTAAAAACTGTAGGCTTGACATGTTTATATCATTATCATCTTCCTGTATTTCCTACCATAATATAAGGCTACATTTACATCTAATTTTTTAAATATTAGAGTATATTAACATTGCTCACATCAATTTAGGACCTTAAAACTTAGGGTGCGCTTGGTTCAAAATGGGGAATGGGGATGGGAAATGCAAAGGATATGCGGGGGAATACTAATAACTATTATCATTGTATTAAGGTTGTTTGGTTAAAATTGGGTAACCATTACCATTAGTATACATGCTACTTGTTTCTTGCTAGTTAAAAACAATGTAACAGAAACATCGTACCATATGCATCATGCACAAAAATGTAACTTACAGCAAAAAGAAAGCAGACAACATAAGTTTCCCTTCAACCTAAAACTTTGCCCTGGTATGATTTTTCCAAATGTTTAAAGATAGCCCAAAACCTAGAACTGTTAGACCCGTATCCCGGTTACGAATAGGCCCACCCTAGATGGAATATGCTAAAGACTTTATATGATTGGTTGGTCAACAAAGTTACGTGGAAAGTCAAATCCGATAGTCAAGTGTTAGTCAAAATATGTATTATAAAGTTATAAAAAGTGTTAGGTGCCACAAATAGATAGGGAATGGACTTCAAGGGCTTAAGTTGTCATATGCCAATTGTGTTATAAGTTAGTTGTGGCTAAAATAGGATGAAAGAGACTTGAGGGACCATTCTTGCCATTAGCCCAAAGATGCAATCTAGCTAAATAAATCCAGGAAATTCTAGAATTGTCTACCATTTTTAGAGGGTGTTTAGGTCCGGTTCTTGGAGGAGAAAAAGAAGAGGGAAAGATGCAAGTATTGATGATCAAGTGTAGAGGTTAAGTCCAAGATCAAGAATTCAACCCTAGTGATGATCCTTGTGCAAGTAAGTAACTTCAATCATGTTGAATTGATGATTTATGAATTAGGGTTTATGAACCTAATTTGGGGAAAATGGGTAAATGGTGGTTTTAAGATAATTGATGGGTTATAGTGATTATGAGGTAAGTTTGTGTGGGTTTAGTTAGTAAGAAAAAGGGTGTTGATATGTGTCTAAAAACACATATAATTTACCCGGTTTAAACCCACATAAACGTCCAAAAACACACAAATGTTATAAATATCATCAAAAATGTGTTTTTATGTGTTACAGGAACAAAAAGACTGAAAACAAATGAAAAACGAACAAAGTTTGCTTAATTGTCACTTTCAGTCCCTGGAGTTTCACAAATTGGCAAATCTAGTCCCTGGTTATTAAAAACTTGTAAAATATCATAAAAGGTCCTTGGAGATTCACAAGTTGTCAAATTAAATCCTTTAAAGTTAAAAATAACAAAATGGCAACTTTGGTCCCCCAAGTTTCAAAACTGTCAAAAATGGTCCTTAAGGTTTTAAAATTGGAAAACTATCAAAAGTAAACCTTGTACTATTCATTTATGGCATAATTGGTCCTTGTGATATCTATGGGGAATTTACAAGTTCAGCCCTTCAAGTTTCAAAGAATTACAATATTGGTCCCTATGATTATTTAGTTTACTAAATCCGGATCAAACTTATCCCCATTAAATCCAAATAACCCAAATAACCAACCCAGCCTATCCACTATCCCTTACCCATAACCCAAGCCCAAACACAAACAAGCCCAACTACTTATCTGAGTTTAAAAACTCAGTCAAACCAAACGTTGACCCGTCTCTCTAAACCACCATTGGCGCCAATACCAGACACTCACCCCCCACCTCACCCAAAACCACTACCCAGTCATCCCCCCTCCTCCTACACTCCACCTAACACATCCAAAACCAATTAATGTATCCCTCCCACTCCCCACTAACCAAATCAGAAGAAATAGTCAAAATCCACTTTTCCCGCCAATTTTCCAAGTGGACGAACAAGATTAAATTAGAGCAATTGGATGGTGTGGAAGTGATCAGTGATGTCGACAGAGATTATCCCAGATGTTTTTAGTATTAATAGGACTGTGTAATAGAAAGAAAAAGTAGTTAGTTTTTAGCTAAATCGTATTTTTATTTCAGTTAATGTAATTTTGTAATTCCAAGTTATTAGTTGTAATTCAAGTTTAATTCAGTTGTAATATTCCAATTTCAATATACTTTGTATTGGAAATCAGTGTTGTTTAAATTTTATGATCACTGCTAATCTAATTAAGTTCAAATTCCATCCACAAGCTCACATAAGCTCCAAAGTACCCTGTTATAAGTTTATTGAAGCTTTATATAGTTTCTTGTAAACTTATATAGTATAATTCAGTCTTAACTTCAAGTTATGCCAAAAGTCAAAGAAAGTCAAATATAAGCCAAAAATAAGCAGTTTGGAAAAGAGAAGCTTGGAGCAGGGTATATTCTAGATTGCCCTTGGTTTAGTGCTTCTTGGGAAGCTATAAGAAGGTTCTTTGGTCCTTTGTTCTTGGTTCTTAGCTGGAGTGCAAATTTGTAAGAAATTTCCATTTCTCTTAATCCACTGTACAAGTGCTTATTCATGTTCTTATTAGTGTTTTCAGTAGTATTGATGTTAATTAAGTTAGGATAAGTTAATTTGATAATTAGTTTAAGTCTGTGATATCATTTTTCACTTTTTCAGTTTAATAAACCAAAAATAGCTATAAGTAGTTAAGCTTAATTTAGTGCTTATTTATGTGTTAAAACCTGCTCAGTATCATCTATATAAGTCATTCATTAGTTAAACTTCAATATTGTAGCTTATTTCCACCAAGTTCAGTTCAAAAATCACCTCAGCAGTCCCATAAGGACTGTTTGGTTCAGTCAGTTCACAAGCCAAAAGCCCTTCATTACTGTAGCTTGACCATTTGGTCAAGTTCAACCTGGCTTATTTTGGTCCTCATAAGCTGTTTCAGGGTCCATATAAGCTCATTAGGTAGATTTAGAAGTTTTACATTGTCCTTTTGATTTTCAGTCAAAAATAAGCTCAAACAAGCCTATATAAGCCCTAAGCTTATTAAGCCTGTTACTTTGGTCTTTTTGTGTTCCATTTAGTCCATTGATCAAACCCACCAAATCCTAGACTCACTGCACAAGTGTGCATGATTGCGTGGTTTTGTAACCTTACAACAGGTTTTACCTCTCGAGGGATCTCAAGAGGCTTACAACCCCACCAGGCAGTGTACCTGACCGATGTAGTATAGTGTAGTGGTAAGTACGGGGAATTGATCGTTCTCCACAGGGAATAGTGTTCGTTAGGTGTGAAAGGCTACTCTAATTAGGTCTAAGGGTTGAGGAAGATTCTTTTTTGTATTTTTATAGTTTTTATGAAAGCAAGTAAAATCTCGGTTTTGATAGAGTGGGCGGAATTAGTTGCTAGTCAACTAACCCAATTTACTACGAATGCAAATAAAATAAAATAACAAAAATGAAAATGTGGTGAGAAACTTATGTGTAGAGAAATGTGTTTACTTAGATTTCCTTACTCCCTAACTATCTTTTACCGGTTAATTAGTGTGTATTAGTCGCGTAGATGATGGGTGTATTCCTTAATACCATTCGTGGGGTGGCGTACTTACTTCCCCAACTCTACAAGCTCCTACTTCACTCCTATGTCGAGCCGGCTAGGAAGCTCCTAACATGGGATCACTAGAATTCGCTTGTGCATTAAATACAACCATAAAAACCTTTAGTACGCGTTTGGTTCATGTTTCTTAAGACGTTCAAGCAAGTTACCGAATAGGAAGTTAGCCAGTTTTCTTAAGCCTAACATAGATAAACAATCATCCAATACAACTAACAACACACTAACAACCAATAATCAATAGCTAAGTTTCATTAGATCTAAGCAAACACAAGATAAATTTAGCCTAACATGTTAAACAAAAGACAAGAATAAGATAGAATCAAACAACACATAGACATATTGAATGATTAATTGATAACTTATCTTTCAATGAAACATGGAAGATCTCAAGGCAAAAAGCCCTGAAAAAGTAGCTAAAATCGTCTTAGGGTTTTATCCCAAAATTCCACACACTAAGCTCTCCTTAATGACAAAAGATTAGAAAACTATATATAGATTTTTGGATCTGACGGCGTCACCTTATGTAGTGTGACGCCGTCACCCTCGCCGCTTTTAGGGTTCCCGGATGACCTTCTTGACGCCGTCCCTCTTTAGCTCTTCAAAAATCCATTCTGGCTTATCAAGGCTTGACGCCGTCAGCTCGTGAACGTGACGCCGTCCCCTTATGATTTAAGCCGTGACGCCCTTGATCAAGTTAAAGCGTGACGCCGTCAGAATTCACATGCTATTTTCACTGGCTTATCATGAGTAAATTTCACGTCCAACTTTTCTTGCCAAAGCATGACGCCGTCCAGAGTAAATTGTGACGCCGTCAAGAGTAACTTTTAGCCGATTTTTGAGACTTTGTCGTTTTCTTCACTTTTATGCTCCAAAAACGTCCAAAATGCCTCCTTTTCCAGATTTCTCCTCAAAAGTACATAAAATGACAAAAGGAACGATTTAGGGCAATATTTGATCAAATAAATACGATTTAGGGCTTAAATGACCCCTTAAAAGCGGTACACTTTTCGCCTCATCAAATACCCTTACACTTGAGATTTGCTTGTCCTCAAGCAAATGCGCTTTTATTCTAATCAAAATACAAGTTAGGGGTCATTTAATGCAAACATAAAAGTAATTACAACAAATAATCGTTCCACTTCAATCATAATAAGCACGGAGATTATAAACTAGCACCTCACAAGTAGTGTTTAGATACTCACATCTCTCAAGTGTCATCAAAATAAATCTCATAAATGAAAACGGAAAATATCTCTCACTACCTGCCATAGCAAATAGATTACCATAGGCTTGGGAAAGGATCGAAAACCTCCTCCACTAGGCGTAAGCACCTAAGATAAACTATCAAAGAGGGCTTTTAAATGGGTTATAACGTAAGGTGTAGGGAAAAGGAAAACACGGTTTTGTTGGATAAAGGATATTTTACTGGTGGCGAGTTAAAAATCTTGATCAATTACATGTACTATACAATGTTGCTAAGCCAAGACTAGACTCGATCTTAAGCTAGAAACAAAATAACAAAATAACAAAAATATAAAACAAACATAAAATAAAACGGGATGGTAGTCCGTATGTTTTTTCTACTTTTCTTTTTCTCATTTTTTTTGTATTTTTCTTGATTTTTTTTTTTTTTTTTTTTTTTTTTTTTTTTTTTTTTTTTTTTGCATACACTTTTGCCCTACCATCCAAAATAATACATCATAGGGGCATTGCATTCCCCTTACACTTGAATTTTTACATAACTTTACAATTACTAATCTAATGACTCGAATTAAGATAATCGAAAAACTTGGAGTACTTTTAAAATATTTAGCACATATGGGGGTAATAAATGATGTTCTTCCCCATTACTCCATTATACTAGTACTTTACCCATGAGTCCCAATCGTCCCAAAACAATATGTACAAGGATATGACTCGACTTAGCAACCATGTAATCAACTAGATAATTAACTTGGGTTTAAACAAATGTTGTAACAATAATGCACTAAAGATGAGTGCATACAAGGTAGGCTAAGGCGATTTGGGTGTACATTTTAGTGGGGTGTAACAAATTCTTCCTTTAAGTAAAATGCTTAAAGGTCGAAACGAAAAGATAGGCTCTGAGGGGTGTACTAGGGGTATCGTGTACTAAAAATGAGTACAACGCAGAGGGTGTGGGAGAATCACTTGACCAATGTAGCCAACGTAATTATAACAAAAACACAGGTGTAAAACAATGGGTTAATCCTAATGCCTCTTATCATGTAGTAAATCTAACTACACGAATGTAGTCTCACTTGTGGTCTTGGAATGGTCCTAACGCAAGTTCTAGAATCTAAGTGCTACCGGTACACACATCATAGCATAAATGCTTTTCCTACCAATTCTAGGGGCGAACCTCACATATTTGGGGGTGGAAAATTTTTTTAGTGGTACGGTTTTTGTGCTAGTCATATAACTCCTATCCGTGAGACGCTCATTAAGATCAAAGTTTCACTCCTATATGTTGTAAAAAATTTAAATTTGGCACTAAAATTGCCCTAACAGGTATTTCTCTCAGTTTTATTACACATCAACTATTAAACAAACAAAAATCAAGCGTAATAGCATTCTCTAAAAATCTTATTTTTACCCCCCCCTTACACTTAAGATGAACATTGTCCCCAATGTTCAAATAACAAGATGTAAAAGTAATAAGGTAAAAGAATGAAATCAAATACTCCCCTGATTCGCTCGGTGGATATGAAGTAACATGGTTAGATCTTCCTCCAAAGTAATGTAGAAGCTCCATGACTAATGCATCGCCAAAAGCTTGATTCCATATACATCTCCTTGTCCAAAATAACCTGTTAAACCTGAGAAAACAAACACGAAAACCTGCATAACATCGGCGGGATAAATCTATATATAAAGATATAATGCTTGTGGAATGATAATTTTGCAAATTCCTGGAGATTATAAGTTGGAGATTTAATAAAAACTTTTATGAAAACAAAACTTTCAAAAATTTCTGAAAATTAAATCTGACGCCGTCAGGTTATAAACCCTGACGCCGTCAGAAATGACCTGACAAAAATTCTCATGTTAAGTTTCCGGAAAATTTCTGGAAAAACCTTTACCTTACTTCCTGGAAATCCTGCAAAACATCACTATGACTCGATACAAGCATTTGACTCAAACGAATAATAATATGTATGCTAATTTATTATTATTACGATTCATGTTCATTTGTGTTCTAATAAACCGATTTAGATTTCCCTTACACTTATCTTTTGCAAAATACCTTTATATGTAGTTAAGACGAAGTTAAAAACAAAATAAAGCATTTTCACAAATTAGTTTTGAACATGAATCAATAAGAATAAAAATTAAACACACATATGGAAACAAATAAAATCAAACAAACAAATAAATAAACACACAAAGCAAATAAAGCAAATAAATGAGGCTAGCATGCGATAAATAAAATCAATGTAACAAATGTTTTAAGGCAAACAGATGCCTTCCCTAAATTATTACAGACCATATTGTTTCAACACATACAACCAAATATCAAATTGTTCAAACATCAACACATCAAATCACATCATCACTAGTGAGGGGGTCCTTGGCGATAGTCATAGCCAGGAGGAAGATGCCCGTAGTAACCCGTATGGAGGGTAATCCTGCTCACGACCCGGGAAAGGGTCAATCTGCAGATGCGGGTCCAACTGATCACGTGTGGATAGATGCTGCATCTGACGAACCGTGTGATCATACATCCAGTCGAACCTCTCGTCCGCCCTGGTCCTCCAAGCATCAACCTGGCCCATCCAGGTCCCCTGGTGAGCCTGCCAGTCCCCCCTGCTCATATGCCGGTAGTAATCAGCTGTACCGGCCTCATACCCCTCATGCTGCTGCTGCTGGGGCTCCTCCTCCTCCTCATCATCCTCATCATCATCATCCTCAGCTCCAACTGGGTGATACCACATAAAGGACCCGTCATGCATCTCCATAATCACCTCCATCTGCTTCAGGGACCTCTCCTTCACCGTCCTGCATTTATCACCACTCAAATACCTCATGACCTCGGGCCTGAGGACTCCATAAGACTGGGCCAGTCGGGTGATGAACATCCCACCATAGATCCTGTCTCCTTCCCTCTCCCCAACTCCACCATGCATAAAGCTAGCAACCCAAAACGGGATGTTGCAGTAAACATCATTAGAGTAGATGGTGTACAGGTAGAAGAGATCAGAAGCTGTGACACGGTGGTGAGAGCTGTGACGCCCTGTCAAGCTGTAGGTGAGGCAACGATGAGTCAACCGAACCCTAGGATCCCTGATTTGGGATGCTACAGTGGTCGAGGTATACACCCCATCCCCAATAGTCTGCCAGAAAATAGAGCATCTAAAATCATTCTTCATCGACTCCCCATGCAACAACCTCTGCATGAACCCTGCCTGAATGGTATCATGCTGATCATATAACCCCAGTCTCCACCCAAACTCAGTAACAGAACACGTCCTTAGCTCACCCCCCAGCCTGAAATAGATCGTGGTACCGCCCACATCGGTCCTTGCCTCAGCCATATCAAAATGAAAGGTGGCAAAGAACTCCCGTACCAACTCCTCATATACCGGCTCCTGAATCTTAAACAGTCTTTCCCACTGGGGGCCGGTAAACCCATCCGTTTGAAAACTTTGAAGAAAAGTCTGCTCAAGACCTACTCTCCTCAGAAAGCCCCAGTCAACCACTGCTCCATTCTCGACCTTGTGTAGTAACAATTGTGCATATTTGCTTGTAGCAGCATCGTTGTCAAAGACACCCCAACTGAGGACCGTATCCCCAAAGTTTTCTTGTTGAGATCGGGAAGAACTTCCTCGGCTGGGTCTTTGACGCTTACTCATTATCTGGAACAAAACAGGAGGAATACAAGTGTTAATATGTGAATAAAAGATTTGGTGGCGCATCAGACAGGTCTGACGCCGTCACGCTTTGATAGGTGACGCCGTCAGATTCGACCAGTGTTCAAATCCATAATTACGAGGGAAAAATCAATATTCAAACTTCAGGCTCAATAAACCACACACCACTTTTTGCAGAAAAATGGGTGATTGGATCACAGGTTATGGTTCAAATTCGTGGCCACCCTATTAATGAATTAACCCATTTGATTGCTAATAATCACATGCTTTTAATCATTGCTAAAATAACACTAATTAAAAGACATTATGAGTTCTAAGCATGAATCAACCCTAGGATATCATGAGTAGAGGGTTTTCGAAATTGACAAATCCTATGAGTAATTGAAACGAAAAGAATGAATAAAAATTACTTACCACGTGGAAATTGATGACGAAAGTCGGTGAATTTGATCCTGGAAATTCGAAGGTGGGGTTGGAGAGGATATGGTTTGTGGGGTTTGTGATGAAAGTGATGGAATTAAAGTTATTATTGCTGTGCAGACGGGTGACGGCGTCACGTTCAAATTCTGACGCCGTCAGATTAGCGTATTTTGCTACTTTGTGCCAGTTTACAAATGAGCCCCTCGTACTTTAAGAGAGCAGCTAGTCAGGGTCAATAATCCTGATAGCTAGTCTCGTTAACAAGTTCCTCCTGGGTCAAATGTTTTGTTACTGTCACGGGGTGTAGTAAAATATTGAAAAGGGTTGGTTGACGTCTTATTCGGGTCCCAATTTCCATCAAGGCGAGTATTCAGGGGGTGAGAGGAATTTTCCCAGGGGGTTTTCAAGATGATGGTGTGCTTTAATTGAGTTCTTCTCACACCTGGCTTAAAGCCAAAAGACCATTTCCTAGCTTCATGAAAGTTAGGGAGCGTGACAACCATGCTCCCCACGAAAATGCTACGATCTTGAGAATTCTTTTTCTCGCGAGAGGATCCAAATAGATAAGAGGGCTTTAAAAGTGAAGGCTCGGGGAGAGGGGTTTCATCATCCCATTCGTTGTATGGTTCATTAGGGACCGGGAGTTCAAAGATCTTCTCGATCTTTTTGTGTGCGGCTTCTTTCTTAATTTTCTCTTTTATTCTCGAGATGAATTTTTCTGCTAGTTCCATGAACATATCTTGGGTGTTTTTCAAGTGAGTTTCTAATTCCTTGATGCGTCTCTCTTGGTTGTTTCACGAAAGTTAGCATTATCCCTTCAAATTCATCTTGTCGTGAGAATTGGTGAAACGTATGTTTACCAATTGTGTTCACGCACTCATCGGGATTTTTATCAGCCGTAGGTATCTCAGCTTTCATTAAGCTCTCAACCTGCCTTTTTATGTTTGCGAACAGCTGTTCTTGGGTTGCACCCATGCAATTTAAAATCCCTTCTTCCGAGAATGTTGAGTCATCCCATTCTTCTTCTTCGTACTGTGCTAAGTCCTCAATGACTTCCCAGCACTTATCGACACTGAGCCTGCTCAATCTCCCATTGGCGGCGTAATCTATGGCTCTTCTAGTTTGATGATTGACACCATCATAGAAGATTTGGATTTGTAGCCAAGGATCCATGCCATGGTGAGGGACCTTTTGGAGTAAGTCCTTGAATCGAGTCCATGCCTCGTAGAGAGTTTCGCCTTGACGTTGTTGGAACATCAAGATATCATTCCTTAGCTTGGTAGTTCTTCCCGGTGGGAAAAACTGAGCAAGGAAACGAGTGGTGAGATCATCCCAAGAGGTAATGGATCCTGCGGGTTGACGTTCTAGCCACTGACTAGCTTGGTCCCGCAGAGAGAATTGGAAGAGACGCAATCGGGTCGTCTCTCGAGTGGCAACATCAAGGTCTATAGAATCAACGATTTTAAGAAAGTCCTTGAGATGTTGATTAGGATCTTCAGAACGAAGTCCATGGAATGCGCATCTGCTTTGCACCAACCGGATGGTGTCGGATCGCAAGGGTGTGATATTGGCTCCTTGAGTGAGCTCAATGGTGTTTCGATAGCCATGGTG
Organism: Artemisia tridentata subsp. tridentata; assembly: GCA_021014915.2. Taxonomy (NCBI): domain Eukaryota; kingdom Viridiplantae; phylum Streptophyta; class Magnoliopsida; order Asterales; family Asteraceae; genus Artemisia; species Artemisia tridentata. The sequence continues at coordinate 65,723,633 of CP139507.1, forward strand.
GCTAGGACGGGAATATTCTCCTAAAGTACGGGCTCTAGGAGGTGGTTGTGGTTGTTGTGGTGGTGGGTTGTGGGGGTTAAGGATATTACCATCTTCCATGATGTCGGATGGTATGGTTACGAACAAAGACACGAAGAAAATAGATAGACTAAAGAAAACCTAGAAAAATAAAATAAAAATCTCACTAGAAAGGAATCTAGTGAGTAGACCTATTAGAAATAAAAATTCAACCTAAACAATAACTATTCCCCGGCAGCGGCGCCAAAAACTTGATTGCGTGGTTTTGTAACCTTACAACAGGTTTTACCTCTCGAGGGATCTCAAGAGGCTTACAACCCCACCAGGCAGTGTACCTGACCGATGTAGTATAGTGTAGTGGTAAGTACGGGGGATTGATCGTTCTCCACAGGGAATAGTGTTCGTTAGGTGTGAAAGGCTACTCTAATTAGGTCTAAGGGTTGAGGAAGATTCTTTTTTGTATTTTTATAGTTTTTATGAAAGCAAGTAAAATCTCGGTTTTGATAGAGTGGGCGGAATTAGTTGCTAGTCAACTAACCCAATTTACTACGAATGCAAATAAAATAAAATAACAAAAATGAAAATGTGGTGAGAAACTTATGTGTAGAGAAATGTGTTTACTTAGATTTCCTTACTCCCTAACTATCTTTTACCGGTTAATTAGTGTGTATTAGTCGCGTGGATGACGGGTGTATTCCTTAATACCATTCGTGGGGTGGCGTACTTACTTCCCCAACTCTACAAGCTCCTACTTCACTCCTATGTCGAGCCGGCTAGGAAGCTCCTAACATGGGATCACTAGAATTCGCTTGTGCATTAAATACAACCATAAAAACCTTTAGTACGCGTTTGGTTCATGTTTCTTAAGACGTTCAAGCAAGTTACCGAATAGGAAGTTAGCCAGTTTTCTTAAGCCTAACATAGATAAACAATCATCCAATACAACTAACAACACACTAACAACCAATAATCAATAGCTAAGTTTCATTAGATCTAAGCAAACACAAGATAAATTTAGCCTAACATGTTAAACAAAAGACAAGAATAAGATAGAATCAAACAACACATAGACATATTGAATGATTAATTGATAACTTATCTTTCAATGAAACATGGAAGATCTCAAGGCAAAAAGCCCTGAAAAAGTAGCTAAAATCGTCTTAGGGTTTTATCCCAAAATTCCACACACTAAGCTCTCCTTAATGACAAAAGATTAGAAAACTATATATAGATTTTTGGATCTGACGGCGTCACCTTATGTAGTGTGACGCCGTCACCTCGCCGCTTTTAGGGTTCCCGGATGACCTTCTTGACGCCGTCCCTCTTTAGCTCTTCAAAAATCCATTCTGGCTTATCAAGGCTTGACGCCGTCAGCTCGTGAACGTGACGCCGTCCCCTTATGATTTAAGCCGTGACGCCCTTGATCAAGTTAAAGCGTGACGCCGTCAGAATTCACATGCTATTTTCACTGGCTTATCATGAGTAAATTTCACGTCCAACTTTTCTTGCCAAAGCATGACGCCGTCCAGAGTAAATTGTGACGCCGTCAAGAGTAACTTTTAGCCGATTTTTGAGACTTTGTCGTTTTCTTCACTTTTATGCTCCAAAAACGTCCAAAATGCCTCCTTTTCCAGATTTCTCCTCAAAAGTACCTAAAATGACAAAAGGAACGATTTAGGGCAATATTTGATCAAATAAATACGATTTAGGGCTTAAATGACCCCTTAAAAGCGGTACACTTTTCGCCTCATCAGTGCACCAAAGTGCATAGCACTTCAGTCCACATACTGCATCAGCAGTCTTTGTGGTTTTTTGCAGACTTTGTAGAATTTGTATCTCACTCACCATAAGCCCTCACAAGCTGATATTTTGGGATAATAAGCTCACCCAGCTTATCTATGTCTGTAAATTTTCTTGTGATTTTTAGAACTCATCTGAACCACTAAATCAGGCCTGCAAAACAGGCAAATTTGCCCTGCTCCACAAGCACACAAGCACATCAGTAAGCTTAATAGCTTATTGAAGCTTTTCTGGCTTATTCATTTAGCATTTCTTGGTTCCTTTAGGTCATTTGCAAGTATCTCAGTGCATTTCATCTTTGTTCCATAAGTTTTAGCTTATTTTCAAGCTTTTAGCTCATCAAGCTCAAAAAGCTTGGCTGTTAAGCTTTTTAGTAGCCATCTGCTTATTTTTTAGGTTTCAAAATTTTTGTCTTTATTAAAGTTGTTTGTTTTCAGTAGTATAATAAGTTTGTAGTTTAAAGTTTTCAATAAAATCCACTTTTTATAAAGTGATAGCTTCTATTTAAGAAGCTTGAGCTTTTTAGCTTATTTTTCTGCTTTTTACTTAAGCACTTTCTGATTTTATATTTTTCATAAGTTTCTGTCACCATAGGATAATTATAGAAAAAGTTTCATAATTTTCTGAGTTTGTTTAGTATTTATTAGAATTAAAAATAATTAAAAAATATTTAAAATAGTAATTAAATCATAATAAATAGAATATTAATCAGAAAAATACAATTCCAATTTTCATAATTTTCTTTTATCATTTGTAATCTAGGAAAAATATAAAAATATTTTTAGGTCTTAAAAAAAATCAAAAATAGAAATATAGTGATAGCTTCTATTTAATAGAATTTATCTTTTTAAATTTTAATTAAGTAGATTTCATTTTTATAATTTTCTTATCTTCTTATCACTTTAAAGTATTTATAGAAAAATTTTCAGATTTTTCTTTGATCTTTTAGTATTTATTAGAATTTTAATTAGTTTAAATAATTATTAAATAGTTTTTAATTAATAATAATTAATTAATAAGTTAAATAAATAATTTTCTTTTTCCAATAATTTTCTTTTATTATTAGGGTTGTAAAAATATAAATTTCATATCCGTAGTTTTTTTTATTTCTTAAAACTCACTTTTTATTTCGTACGTTTACGTTTATTTAAATTTAAACGTACGTCTTTTAGTTTTAAAACGTTTTTAAGTAATTTGGTTTCCAGTTCTTGTTTATATAGCTTGGTTAAAGCTATTTTCTTATCTCATTAGTGTAATCAAAACCATAATCCCTTTTCTGTTCATAAACACTTGATCACGATCCGTTTTAAGCACAATTTCGCATCTCGCTGGGACTTAAACGACCCGGGGATAAAACTATACTCCTTGGATTATTGCATTGTGTCCTTGATAGTTTGACTTTGTTTGACCACATCCGTGGTTGATTTAAGTTGACTGTTCAGAGCCAATCAAATTTTGGCGCCGCTGCCGGGGAGGTGTGCTGCGTGTTAAACGTTTTGCAGTATCGTGTCTTTGAACCCCAATCTGTGAATATCTTTTCTCTCTTGTATATTTATCATATATAAAGCAAAACGCTTGTGAAGTTAACTCATTTAACGGATCAAGCACCAAAAATATCGTATTCCTATTCCCCATAAACCATATAAAAAACAAAAATATTTTCTTTTCTTTTCTATATATACTATTAATATAAAAAATTAAAACATCAAAAATATTTTCCATTTTCTGTGTTAAATAATAAACAAATAATAAAAATTAACCATCGAGAACCAAGACTGAGCACTACCTAACTGGGGGTGCGGCCATAATAAGTTCCCAAACTTAAGATAAAAACTTGCCTTTGTATCACTTGCGAATATCGGCTCACCTTTAATTGATAAACAAACTCTAACGGAGGTTCTAGGATAGTCTGACATTAAATTGTCGGACTGAAAGAAGCGGGTTTTTAAGGAGCGTAACTGCCCACCTTTGCTTCTCCGCCACTCTGTGCGTTTGTCAGTTAGAGAGCTACCGTACGCCTGTTGATTATTGGTTTAAGTTCACTTGTGTTTTTTTCTCGATCTTGATTTTTAATAGAAAATTTTTGTTCAAATAAAAATCCAAAAAGAATCTTCTTACCCTTTTCTGAGTTTCCTCCACTATAAAGGATTCTCAGACTCGTCTTAGTGCATGCGCACTCGTTCTTCTAGGTCATCAAGCCCTCTCCGTGAGCTTGGAAACATACCTCGAAGGCGTCGTAGACGTTCTGCCCCATCAGTCGTATCTGAGGAACGTACTGATCCTGTCGTCATGGCAGATTTGCCGATGAATGAGCTTCTCCAGGCACCCATCGAGGGTTATGGAGATGCCATTGTTGTTCTAGCTATTGTAGCTGAAAGTTTTGAGCTCAAAACCGGGTTACTGAATCTTGTAACCTCTAGCCAATTCTACGGTTTTGACAGGGATGATCCTCATGCTCACATTCGATGGTTTAACAAGATTACATCTACCATCAAATACAAAAACATCCCGTCTAGCTCAATCAAACTTCTTCTATTCCCATTTTCTCTTGAGGGACAAGCCCGGATATGGCTTAAAAAACAACCCCCTCGTTCAATTGAGACATGGGAGGACTTAGTTACAAAGTTTGTAAACGAATTTTTTCCACCGTCTAGAACGACAAGTCTTAAAAATGAAATCATCAAATTCACACAAAGATTTGATGAATCGTTTAGTGACGCGTGGGATCGTTTCAAAGAATTGCTTCGTAAATGTCCTCATCATGGTTTTACCGAGTTGATGCAAATCGACACTTTCTATAATGGAGTGAGCCAATCTGACCAAGATTCTCTCAATGCCTCCTCAGGAGGTAACTTTTTGAGCAGGACTGTCAAAGAAGCTTTAGCAATTATTGAAAATAAGTCTAAGGTCCGTACTGCACGAACAAAGCCATATCATTCTCAGGCTAGTGCCGGTCCTTCTACTTCATCTCCCGTGAGTACTTCTAGCACCGATGCTAAGATTGACAAACTCACGGATGCTATTCAAGCTTTGGTTCTCTCAAGCCAGAAGAAAGTCACTTTCACACAAACTCCTTCACATGCTGAAGTTAAAAAAGTGGAAGTCTGTGTTACTTGTGGTGGCCCTCATGCATACTACGACTGTACTGCCACCGATGGTAGTCCTTTTGAAGTAAATGCTGTAGCCGGTACTTCAAATCAAGGAGGTAATCAATACCGTCCTCAAATGGAACCATACCGAGCTAGCACCTACCAAGGACCACCCGGTTTTAATCAGAACCAGAATTTACAAAACCGGAACCAAAATCAACCTCGAATGAACCAAGGTTATCAAAACCAAGGGAATTTCAATTCTGGACAAAATCAAGGTTTCCAACACCAAGGAAACTTTAACCGAACCAATTCCAATCAGGGAAATCATTTTCAGGGAAATGGTAATCCAAATCAAGGGAATTTTCAACATCAAGGTTATAATCAAAATAACTGAATGCAAAATTTCCCTAATCAACATCAAGCCATTCCAGCCCAACATCCATCATCTGATGATTGTTGAGGCAGTTCATGAAAGCTCAAGAGGACACAAACAGGTTGTTGGTCAGCCAGATCTCAGAGATTAAAAAATCTTTAAATGATCAACCTTCAGGCTCAGGAAAACTTCCGAGCAACACGATCGTCAACCCGAAGGGCGATGCTAAGGCGATCACAACCCGAAGTGGTGTTTCATATGAGGGACCCACTGTTTCCACTACCACTTCTTCTTCTTTCCCCAAGGTAGTGGGAAGTGAGCCTGAGGTGACTAAGGACCCGGTACTTCCTACTAATAACGGAGGTACCAACAATGTCCAACCTCAAATTGTCCCGAAACCCAAGACTAAACCTCAAGTTGTATTTGAACATCCTGAAACCCCGGTTGAAAACCCTAAATCCAAACCTTCTATTCCCTACCCATCACGTTTAAATGAGCAAAAGCTCCGCGAAAAAGCTAGTCAACAAATGGATAAATTCTTCAAGATTTTTCAAGAATTACACTTTGACATAAGCTTTGCGGATGCTATCATTCTGATGCCCAAGTTTGCATCCACAATCAAACACTTGTTAAGTAACAAGGAAAAACTGTTTGAAATGGCAAAGACTCCATTAAATGAGAACTGCTCAGCAGTTATCTTGAAAAAGCTTCCCGAGAAGCTTGGAGATCCTGGAAGGTTTTTACTACCTTGTGTCTTTCCAGGAATGGTTGAATGCTATGCCTTGGCCGATCTTGGTGCAAGCATCAACCTGATGCCTAAATCAGTATGGAAGAAACTTTCTCTTCCTGAACTTACTCCTACCTGCATGACTCTTGAGCTTGCAGATCGTTCAATATCTCGTCCGCTTGGCATTGCTGAGGACGTATTTGTGAAAGTAGGAAAGTTCCATTTTCCAGCTGACTTTGTGGTTGTTGATTTCGATGCTGATCCCAGAGTTCCTCTCATTCTTGGAAGAGGATTCCTAAGAACGGGCCGTGCTCTCATAGATGTATTTGAGCATGAAATCACATTACGTGTGGGTCATGAAGCTGTTACCTTTAACCTCGATCAAACTTCAAGGTACTCCTCAAATTACGATTCTGAATCGGTTAACCGAATCGATGTCATTGATATTGTTTCAGAGGAGTATTCTCAAGAGTTTCTTGGTTATTCTGATAATTCTGTGAGTGGGGAAACCACCACATCTTCTTTACCTGGCATTTCCGACTCTTCCCCTTCTCTCACTCCGTTTGAGGGAGGTGATTTCAATTTGGAAGAGATCGATGATTTTCTCAAGTGTGATTCATTCCTAGAGGGGATTGATGACGCTGAGATTGATCTGGAGGGAGATATTCTTCTTCTTGAGACATTGTTAAATCAGGACAATTCTCCTCCACTCCCTCCCGTTGAACTTCATAATGAGGAAGTCAAATCAGTTGAGAAAACTGATGAATTTCCTGAGGTCGAACTCAAAGACTTACCGCCTCATCTTGAGTACGCATTTTTGGAGGGTGATGATAAATTACCCGTCATTATTGCTAAAGATTTAAGTGATGAGGAAAAGACTGCTCTAATAAAGGTCTTAAAGTCACACAAGCAAGCCATTGCTTGGAAACTCTCCGACATAAAGGGTATTGACCCTGAATTTTGTACTCACAAGATTTTAATGGAGGATGACTTTAAACCAGCAGTCCAACATCAAAGAAGGGTGAATCCTAAAATCCACGATGTTATCAAACAAGAGGTTCTCAAACTTCTTGATGCAGGATTGATTTATCCCATCTCTGATAGTCCTTGGGTTAGTCCCATTCACTGTGTTCCAAAAAAGGGTGGCATGACTGTTGTCACGAATGAAGAAAATGAGTTGATTCCAACTCGATTGGTTACGGGGTGGCGTGTTTGCATTGACTATCGTAAGTTAAATGATGCCACCCGTAAAGACCATTTTCCTCTACCTTTTATGGATCAGATGCTTGAGAGATTAGCAGGGAACGAGTACTATTGTTTCCTTGATGGTTTCTCGGGTTACTTTCAAATTCCCATTGATCCACAAGATCAAGAAAAGACTACCTTCACATGCCCTTATGGAACCTTTGCTTATAAACGTATGCCTTTCGGCTTATGTAATGCTCCAGGCACATTCCAGAGGTGTATGATGGCTATATTTACCGACATGATTGGTAAAACAATGGAGGTCTTTATGGATGACTTTTCGGTCATTGGGGATTCGTTCCAAGCATGTCTCTCCAATTTAGAAAACATGTTGAAAAGGTGTAAAGACACCAATCTTTGTCTAAATTGGGAGAAGAGTCATTTTATGGTCAGAGAGGGCATTGTCCTCGGCCATAAGATATCAAAGAACGGGATTGAGGTTGACAGAGCTAAAGTTGATGTCATTGGTAAATTACCTCATCCCACTACCGTCAAAGGTATTAGGAGTTTTTTGGGTCATGCCGGTTTCTATCGTAGATTCATACAAGATTTTTCTAAAATCGCCCGGCCTATGACTCATCTCCTTGAAAAGGATGCTCCTTTTATCTTCTCACCCGAGTGCATCAAAGCTTTTGACATATTAAAGAAAAAGCTTACTGAGGCACCCATTCTAGTTGCCCCCGACTGGGATTTTCCCTTTGAGCTCATGTGCGATGCAAGTGATTTTGCTATCGGTGCAGTCCTGGGGCAACGAAAAGCCAAACATTTTCAGCCTATCCACTACGCAAGTAAAACCATGACTGAAGCTCAAACTCATTACACCACTACAGAAAAAGAATTGTTGGCTGTGGTGTATGCCTTTGAGAAGTTTCGGCCATATTTGATCTTGACAAAATGTGTAGTGTATACGGATCACTCGGCTCTCAAATATCTCTTTGCAAAACAAGATGCAAAGCCGAGGTTACTCCGTTGGGTTCTCCTCCTGCAAGAATTTGATATCATTATACGTGATAAAAAAGGAGTTGAGAACCTTGCTGCTGATCATCTATCCCGATTAGAGAACCCACACCAAGATGTTTTCGAGAAAAAGGAAATAAATGAAACATTTCCTCTCGAAACACTCAATGCGGTTACTTTTCGAGGAGATTCTACTACCCCATGGTTTTCCGACTTTGTAAATTACCATGCGGGTAACTTTATAGTGAAAGGGATGTCGACCCAACAGAAGAATAAATTCTTCAAAGATGTTAAACATTACTTCTGGGACGACCCCTACTTGTTCAAAATCTGTGCGGATCAAGTCATCCGACGGTGTGTTTATGGACAGGAAGCTTTTGACATTCTCAAAGCTTGCCATGCTGGACCCACGGGGGGCCATCATAGTCCAAACTACACCGCCAAAAAGGTGTTTGACTCCGGGTTTTATTGGCCCACAATCTATAAGGATGCCCAAGAACTCATAAAAACTTGTGAAGCTTGTCAGCGTCATGGAAATATTTCACAACGAAATGAAATGCCACAAAATGCAATTCAAGTCTGTGAAATCTTTGATGTCTGGGGCATCGACTTTATGGGGCCATTTCCATCATCTCGAGGAAACAAATACATTCTCGTGGCTGTTGACTATTTGTCAAAATGGGTTGAAGCAAAAGCTTTACCCACCAATGATGCCCGAGTTGTTGTAAAATTCCTGAAAGCTCTTTTTGCCCGTTTTGGAACCCCACGTGCTATAATCAGTGATCGTGGTACGCATTTTTGCAATGACAAATTTGACAAAGTCATGCAAAAGTATGGTGTAACCCACCGTCTTTCTACTGCGTGTCACCCACAAACAAGTGGGCAAGTTGAAGTTTCAAATCGGGGTATTAAAAGAATCTTAGAAAGGACTGTAGGAGAAAATCGTGCATCCTGGTCGGATAAATTGGATGATGCACTATGGGCCTTTCGTACAGCTTACAAAACACCCATCGGGTGTACACCTTACAAGCTTGTGTACGGAAAGGCATGTCATCTACCGATCGAATTAGAGCACAAAGCCTACTGGGCCTTGAAACATGCTAACTTTGACCTTCAAACTGCGGGTGATCACCGAAAAGTTCAAATGAATGAATTAAATGAACTGCGTGATCAATCTTACGAGAACTCTTTAATTTATAAAGAAAAGACAAAGAAGATTCATGACTCAAAAATCAAGAACCGCGTTTTCAACGTTGGTGATCGAGTCCTTCTTTTCAATTCAAGATTGAAGATTTTCTCGGGAAAACTCAAATCCCGTTGGTCTGGTCCATTCACTGTTACAAAAGTTTATCCATATGGTACCGTTGAGTTATCTCAAAATGACGGTCCAAATTTCAAAGTGAATGGCCATCGGTTAAAACACTACTTGGGAGAGGACATACCATTTATGGTTGTCCCGGATCTTCAAACTTTCCCCATGAACCAATGAATGCGGGGATCGAGTCAAGCTAGTGACTCGGTGATCAAAAACATTAGCAAAACATGGGTTCTCACCCGTGTCTCTGTTTTCTTTCTATTTTCTACTACCTAGTGTGGGGGAGATGGTCCCTTCCACTTACTTCCCCGTAGACTTTTAAATTGCTTTTTCTCCCGGGCTGTTCAGGAACACTTTATTACAGTTGGCCGTTCACAAGCGGTTAGCTAGCGTGATAAACCTGACTGTTCGGGAGAAATCAACTTAATTCGGGGTCGAGTCAAGCTAGTGACTCGGTGAACAAAAACATTAGCCCGCACCATATGGGTTTTCACCCATATTTCTGACTTCTTCTATTTTCTACCACCCTAAGTGTGGGGGAGATGCCCCACAGGTTGTATATATGTATATAAGTTCTCAAGTTTAACTTAAAAAAAAAAAAAAAAAAAAAAAAAAAAAAAAAAAAAAAAAAAAAAAAAAAAAGGAGGGAATTTGCATGCCTTAACGGCTTAAATGCAAATTAAATAAAAATAAAATAAATATGTATATAAAAATAATGGCTATTCAGTATTTCCCTTTTACGTTCTAAGTGTTGGTTTAACAACCGGTTCTTTGAATATTGAGGGCAATATTCAGTTCTAAGTGTGGGGGGAAATTCTAGCGAATTTTATCAAATGTATCATCTAGCACCCCCATTTTAGCCAAAATTTTAAAAATTTTTTTCTCACTTAGAACTCAGAAAATGGTTATCAGTCCGCCATGTCTAACCCACATAAGGATTGGCTAATCCCGGAGCAAACGGCTCTGGGTAAAGATATATCAAATCCGTTTATGGCTTGCAATTTGCCAAAAATTGTATGGTTCTCGACTCACCATATCTTTAATTAGTGAAGAGTTGGCTAGCCCGCAAGGTTATGGCTTGTGGTAAAGGCTTTGGAATACCATAATTGGTAATCAGCTCACCAAAGATAATATTGATAATTTATCTAAGAGTTGGCTAGTCCAGAAGCAAACGGCTTCTGGTAAAGACAAATCAAAACCGTTGACAGCTGGTGATTTGCTCAAAATCACATGGTTATCAGTGTACCATAGTTCTTACTTGAACTGAAACATTTGGCTACTCCAGAGGTGATGGCTTCTGGTAAAGAGATACATCCATTAAAAACTTCATAAAAGATTGCTAGGGACTAGCAATAGTTTAGTGTGGGGGATTTGATATGTGTCTAAAAACACATATAATTTACCCGGTTTAAACCCACATAAACGTCCAAAAACACACAAATGTTATAAATATCATCAAAAATGTGTTTTTATGTGTTACAGGAACAAAAAGACTGAAAACAAATGAAAAACGAACAAAGTTTGCTTAATTGTCACTTTCAGTCCCTGGAGTTTCACAAATTGGCAAATCTAGTCCCTGGTTATTAAAAACTTGTAAAATATCATAAAAGGTCCTTGGAGATTCACAAGTTGTCAAATTAAATCCTTTAAAGTTAAAAATAACAAAATGGCAACTTTGGTCCCCCAAGTTTCAAAACTGTCAAAAATGGTCCTTAAGGTTTTAAAATTGGAAAACTATCAAAAGTAAACCTTGTACTATTCATTTATGGCATAATTGGTCCTTGTGATATCTATGGGGAATTTACAAGTTCAGCCCTTCAAGTTTCAAAGAATTACAATATTGGTCCCTATGATTATTTAGTTTACTAAATCCGGATCAAACTTATCCCCATTAAATCCAAATAACCCAAATAACCAACCCAGCCTATCCACTATCCCTTACCCATAACCCAAGCCCAAACACAAACAAGCCCAACTACTTATCTGAGTTTAAAAACTCAGTCAAACCAAACGTTGACCCGTCTCTCTAAACCACCATTGGCGCCAATACCAGACACTCACCCCCCACCTCACCCAAAACCACTACCCAGTCATCCCCCCTCCTCCTATACTCCACCTAACACATCCAAAACCAATTAATGTATCCCTCCCACTCCCCACTAACCAAATCAGAAGAAATAGTCAAAATCCACTTTTCCCGCCAATTTTCCAAGTGGACGAACAAGATTAAATTAGAGCAATTGGATGGTGTGGAAGTGATCAGTGATGTCGACAGAGATTATCCCAGATGTTTTTAGTATTAATAGGACTGTGTAATAGAAAGAAAAAGTAGTTAGTTTTTAGCTAAATCGTATTTTTATTTCAGTTAATGTAATTTTGTAATTCCAAGTTATTAGTTGTAATTCAAGTTTAATTCAGTTGTAATATTCCAATTTCAATATACTTTGTATTGGAAATCAGTGTTGTTTAAATTTTATGATCACTGCTAATCTAATTAAGTTCAAATTCCATCCACAAGCTCACATAAGCTCCAAAGTACCCTGTTATAAGTTTATTGAAGCTTTATATAGTTTCTTGTAAACTTATATAGTATAATTCAGTCTTAACTTCAAGTTATGCCAAAAGTCAAAGAAAGTCAAATATAAGCCAAAAATAAGCAGTTTGGAAAAGAGAAGCTTGGAGCAGGGTATATTCTGGATTGCCCTTGGTTTAGTGCTTCTTGGGAAGCTATAAGAAGGTTCTTTGGTCCTTTGTTCTTGGTTCTTAGCTGGAGTGCAAATTTGTAAGAAATTTCCATTTCTCTTAATCCACTGTACAAGTGCTTATTCATGTTCTTATTAGTGTTTTCAGTAGTATTGATGTTAATTAAGTTAGGATAAGTTAATTTGATAATTAGTTTAAGTCTGTGATATCATTTTTCACTTTTTCAGTTTAATAAACCAAAAATAGCTATAAGTAGTTAAGCTTAATTTAGTGCTTATTTATGTGTTAAAACCTGCTCAGTATCATCTATATAAGTCATTCATTAGTTAAACTTCAATATTGTAGCTTATTTCCACCAAGTTCAGTTCAAAAATCACCTCAGCAGTCCCATAAGGACTGTTTGGTTCAGTCAGTTCACAAGCCAAAAGCCCTTCATTACTGTAGCTTGACCATTTGGTCAAGTTCAACCTGGCTTATTTTGGTCCTTATAAGCTGTTTCAGGGTCCATATAAGCTCATTAGGTAGATTTAGAAGTTTTACATTGTCCTTTTGATTTTCAGTCAAAAATAAGCTCAAACAAGCCTATATAAGCCCTAAGCTTATTAAGCCTGTTACTTTGGTCTTTTTGTGTTCCATTTAGTCCATTGATCAAACCCACCAAATCCTAGACTCACTGCACAAGTGTGCACCAAAGTGCATAGCACTTCAGTCCACATACTGCATCAGCAGTCTTTGTGGTTTTTGCAGACTTTGTAGAATTTGTATCTCACTCACCATAAGCCCTCACAAGCTGATATTTTGGGATAATAAGCTCACCCAGCTTATCTATGTCTGTAAATTTTCTTGTGATTTTTAGAACTCATCTGAACCACTAAATCAGGCCTGCAAAACAGGCAAATTTGCCCTGCTCCACAAGCACACAAGCACATCAGTAAGCTTAATAGCTTATTGAAGCTTTTCTGGCTTATTCATTTAGCATTTCTTGGTTCCTTTAGGTCATTTGCAAGTATCTCAGTGCATTTCATCTTTGTTCCATAAGTTTTAGCTTATTTTCAAGCTTTTAGCTCATCAAGCTCAAAAAGCTTGGCTGTTAAGCTTTTTAGTAGCCATCTGCTTATTTTTTAGGTTTCAAAATTTTTGTCTTTATTAAAGTTGTTTGTTTTCAGTAGTATAATAAGTTTGTAGTTTAAAGTTTTCAATAAAATCCACTTTTTATAAAGTGATAGCTTCTATTTAAGAAGCTTGAGCTTTTTAGCTTATTTTTCTGCTTTTTACTTAAGCACTTTCTGATTTTATATTTTTCATAAGTTTCTGTCACCATAGGATAATTATAGAAAAAGTTTCATAATTTTCTGAGTTTGTTTAGTATTTATTAGAATTAAAAATAATTAAAAAATATTTAAAATAGTAATTAAATCATAATAAATAGAATATTAATCAGAAAAATACAATTCCAATTTTCATAATTTTCTTTTATCATTTTTAATCTAGGAAAAATATAAAAATATTTTTAGGTCTTAAAAAAAAATCAAAAATAGAAATATAGTGATAGCTTCTATTTAATAGAATTTATCTTTTTAAATTTTAATTAAGTAGATTTCATTTTTATAATTTTCTTATCTTCTTATCACTTTAAAGTATTTATAGAAAAATTTTCAGACTTTTCTTTGATCTTTTAGTATTTATTAGAATTTTAATTAGTTTAAATAATTATTAAATAGTTTTTAATTAATAATAATTAATTAATAAGTTAAATAAATAATTTTCTTTTTCCAATAATTTTCTTTTATTATTAGGGTTGTAAAAATATAAATTTCATATCCGTAGTTTTTTTTATTTCTTAAAACTCACTTTTTATTTCGTACGTTTACGTTTATTTAAATTTAAACGTACGTCTTTTAGTTTTAAACGTTTTTAAGTAATTTGGTTTCCAGTTCTTGTTTATATAGCTTGTTTAAAGCTATTTTCTTATCTCATTAGTGTAATCAAAACCATAATTCCTTTTCTGTTCATAAACACTTGATCACGATCCGTTTTAAGCACAATTTCGCATCTCGCTGGGACTTAAACGACCCGGGGATAAAACTATACTCCTTGGATTATTGCATTGTGTCCTTGATAGTTTGACTTTGTTTGACCACATCCGTGGTTGATTTAAGTTGACTGTTCAGAGCCAATCAGGTGTTCATCATATGATCAAAGTATGATCATATGATGATCAAGTATGTTAAAGGGTGTGTTGGTTGTTATAGTTTTTGGTTATGTGTTGTTAAGTATTTGTGTGTGATGATTATGAAGTAGGAAAAATGATGGTGATGATGTGATGATGGTGACTAGTGAGGATGATGATGATGGTGGTGAAATAATGATGTGATAGTTAGCTTGGATTGAAGGTAAGTAACTCTCCCTAAAACATGTATTATATGTGTATTTATCATGTATGTATTGTGGTTGTATAAGAGTATAGGAGTTGGATTTAGAATGGTTGTAAGCTAAGGATGGATGACTAGTGATCTTGACTAAGGGTATGTTAGCTTGTTGGATTTGGACTAGTTAAGGTATGTTGTGGATTATGGTTGTGATGAATGAATGAATTTATGTTATGAAGTTGTGTGATATGAGTGGTATGATGTAGTGTAGAGGCTTTTATGTGATTATGATGCTTATGTGGAAATATGTGTATGAGATATGTTTTATGTCGAGTTACTTACTAAGCGTAAGCTTATTCTTTAGTTGTCAATGTTTTTGTAGGTTTATGTGCGGCGAAATGGAAGTACTTAGACCATAGTTTAAGGATTTGGAAGCGGATTGGTAGGTAGATGGCAATTAGGAGCTTAGTATAGAATACCGAGCTCAAGTGTCAAGGTTGTACCCCCGAGAGTCCTTCTTATGAGTCGTATATTGTGTGTCAAGGCCGTGTATTGGTTTGGTGGTCTAACGATGTGTCAAGTATGTTTTATGTGTTTAGAGTCAAAGTTAAGGGGGTGTTTGGCAAAAGTGTAAAAGTACCCATTTTGGGTGGTAAACGGGTCAAGTGTATATGGAACACGTTTAGTATGATAAATAAATGTTGTTGGCTAAGTTTGGTGGGAAAATGAAGTGTTATAAGTGGTTTGTAGTGTAAATGGGTCAAAACGGGTATTTTGGGCATAATACCCGTTACTTTGTAAAGCATGCTTCCGCGGGTCGTTATGACCAAGTTTATGCATATAATTAATGTTTATAATGTTCTAATGATTTCTGGAAGTTTTGGTGTTATGTCATGTTATGGAAGTCGTTTTCCGGAAAAATGGGTCAAAAGTGCACCAAAGGGTTATGCAGAAAAAGGGGCGTTTGGGACAAGGTCTATTGTAACCCGTTTTGGGTCAAATGGGTTAAGAATTTTTGGGAAACAATGTATATGGTATATTTTAGTTCAATGTGTATTAAATGTGTTTAAATATATGTCTAAAGTGTCGACTTTTGTGTTTAAAGGCGTACGGGTCATTTTAAGAAAATAGTGCACTTTAGGGGTCTATAGAGCACCGGAGGTGTCACAGTGCACTTTAGGGTGCCACCCGTCATTTTAAAAGTATTTGAGTATAGTCTCATTTAAAAATGAGTTCAAGGTCTATATGTCTAAGGATTTTGTTAATGGTCAAAAGAATTTTCGGAATGAAGGTTCAAGTTGGGTCGTTTTCGCGTAAAAGTCAAAGTTTTTGGTCAAAGCGTTCACGGGGTGTAACATAGCCCAAAACCTAGAACAATCACATATTACTGAGATGCAAAAATAATTGCTTTGTGGATTGAGTTATGTCATGGATTCATTCCCTCTCGTCTACCTAACCTTATCTAGTATGCTTGGGATAGAGATGAGAAAAGCATTATAGAAGACTATGCTAAAACTGCTTTGATGAACTGCATAACAGTGGCGACTGACCAAACATAGTTACACAAATAGCCGACCCGCTGCAATCCCAGCCAACCCGCTATAATCTCAAGCATAAAAGGAAATACTTACACTTTCTGGAAAGTCGGCTTGTTTTTTTTCATACATGAACTTCATCAAATAATATCCGCATTCCCATATACCCGTTTGTTGGAAACACTAAAATTAAATAAACAAACATAGTTACACAAATGCAACAACCAAATCAATTATATATACACAACAATTTTAGATTATTTACCTTAGCCATCGTCGAATCAAACTTGATCTCGAAAGCCCCATATTGAAAAGCAATGGCATGGCGTTAACTTCAACTATTTTCTCAAAAAATACATGTCAATATAGTTCTCAAAGTCAATTATTAGAAAATTTACCTCTCTACTATCTCTGGGAAATAATAATTTTTCTCATTATTATCCTCTTTCGACGAATCCACAATATAACCCTTCCTCAAGTTTGGGCAAACCACGAAAAGAAGCCAATGACGCTCACTACACAAAAGTTTCATCATTTTAGTATAGATATAAAGCACATGTAATATTATCCGTATAACAAGCAAAGACATTACCCTTGCAAATAAGGTGCCACGTATATTTCTTTTCCCGGATTTGGTCACTTAGTATCAATAATGTGATTCACGACTTGTTTACCATTTCTTAAACATTCACTTGACGAGATGTGGGTTGAGGAAAGCGCATCTGTTTTCACGAAGACCTTTCACAATCGAATGTAAATGCCTGTTATCAAGAAAATGAAATACGAGTTAGTTGCTTTCAGGGGGTGTTTGGTTGCTGTTGTCAAGAGTATTGAGGGGTAGTTTGGTTGCTGTTGTTAGGGGTATTGAGGGAGTGTTTGATTGTTGTTGTCAAGAGTGTTGAAGGGGTGTTTGGTTGCAGCTGTTAGGGGTGTTAAGGGGGTGTTTGGTTGCTGTTGTCAGGGGGTAATGAGGGAGTGTTTGGTTGCTGTTCTCGGGGGTGTTTACCTGGAAATGGGAAAGTTTAACCGAAACTGAATTAAACAAGGGAGATAAATGCCGGTCTCTGAAACTTCAAAACTAGCAAACTCATTCAGTCGTGGTCACTAATCGACCAAAAGGGTAGCGCACTGGAAATTGTAAACTGATAGTACTAAACAAAACTGTATGGAAGTTCTAATATATATTACTAATCACTACCATCTTGTGCTTTTATTGGTTGAATTTTCCCAAAAACATGCAATGCTTCTATTTGAATTAGGGGCTGAAGGTTTGCACATTGATTCACAAAAAGAAATTTTTGTTGACCCTATAATGAGATGGTACAGCCTGTTTGGTTTATTAGTCCATCGAAGCAGACCTACTTGTACAAGATAATACTCCTCAAAACTTGTCAAATAACTCCATCATTAACATTACCTTGACATGTATAAAGTGAGAAGTATCGGTGACATTTAATAAGTTGTAACTAGTCATATCTAAGGTGTTAATTACCATTAAAAACCCCTAACGACATTGATCAACAGATTACAATTAGTCATATATCTAGGTGTCGACCATTAGAAACCGCTCACTTGAACAGATGGGCCAACATTTACAGGAGTTCCCAGCATAAGATTTATATGCCCCTAGCTCGACTGGTTTAATATATGCCAAATCAGTATCATGATATACCAAATCTTTTAAAATATGCCAAATCAGTATCCAGATATACCAATCCAATTACTTTTTCCATAGTTTTGAACCCATCGATCTATGCGTTCAATTATAAAGTCAAGAAAAACTATTTGAGCTATTAGATAAAACAACCAATGGCAGACCTTCATAGGGGACGGGGAGGGTCCCCAATCTACGGAGAATGAATTCCAATCACCGTTCCAAGAAAAAAGGACGAAGCCACCCATTAGATAATAGACAAAACAAGGAATGAAGTAATACTCAATAATGATGCTATAACGCCATATAAGAAACAAAGTAATCTTTGCCAAGCTCATAAATTTGAGCATCAGATGATTTGTAGCAGCAAATCTACTGAGCTTTGACATATTTCGCCAACCAAATTCGCATGTCAACAAAAAACACTAACAAAAAGTATCGGATCAGAATATAGTTCTCAAAGAGACTACCACAAAATAAACAAGTAGCATGATTTACATCCACAAAAAACAACAAAGGGATAGGCTGAGAACGGACTGAATACCACCACGAAGACGGAGACACCAAGGAGGATACTGGATTCCTTCTGAATGAGGGTACATTCATCCTCAAACTGTTCCCCTGCAAATAGAAAACTATGTTATATATCTGCATTTTCTTGATCTTTCCCAAATGTGTTCTTGCTGTTATATAAAAACATGGATACTCTTTGTCGACCAAATTAAATTTACATACATTTAGCAAAAAAAAAAAAAAAAATCCAAACAAATGATTGAATCTTTTAAGAGGAAATCTTACCAGCTATATGGCATCAGTGAACAAGAGAGTCATACCACCAAAGACGCCCGTAACATCTGGTAATCTTCTAGCTCGGTACCATCAAGGATCAAGACCATATCCTCCTCAGGAAACATACCCGGATGAACCTCATTGATCATTCTCTTAACTTCAAGCACGTAATGGTGTGGAGCTACCCATATGGTTATTGTGTCACCTACATCAGATGTCACATGCAGGAGTATTCCAAGTATGCAACCTTCATTTACATAGTAATCAGCAAAAGTATGAGCATCATTAACAAAACGTGTCAACAGTTAGTATATCATATGTGAGCCAACTTGAGTGCCTTGTGCCTGGAATATGAGAGCCTCAAGCTCACCCATTGTGGTACTCCTATCAACATTAAATAACAACACTTGTCCACCATCCGGGATGAGCTTCACATCCACCCTCATATTACCTTGTTGAATGACTGGGTTATCAAGATAAAGACATCTAGTCCTCTGCACCAAATACCTTGTCAAACGACGATTTGCCATCAACCTTGCCCCTTCATAAACAAGATTGGGCATTCCGATGTGTGGGATGTTTAACCTCTGTTGAACAGTCCTTACATGGTGCACAATATTTTGCACTTGCACCAATTCATGAGTACCCTCAGGCCTTCTAACTTAATGAATTGGTTCCCACACATCGGAATGCCCAATCTTGTTTATGAAGGGGTAAGTCTGGCAAATTGTCGCTTGACAAGGTATTTGGTACAAAGGACTGGATGTCTTTATCTTGATAACCTAGTCATTCAACAAGGTAATATGAGGGTGGATGTGAAGGTCATCCCGGATGGTGGGCAAGTGTTGTCATTTAATGTTGATAGGAGTACCACAATAGGTGAGCTTGAGGCTCTCATATTCCAGGCACAAGGCACTCTAGTTGGCTCACATATGATATACTAACTGTTGACACGTTTTGTTAATGATGCTCATACTTTTGCTGATTACTATGTAAATGAAGGTTGCTTACTGTATTTGGAATACTCCTTAATGCCCATTCATGTGACATCTCATGTATTCGACACAATAACCATATGGGTTGCGCCACATCATTACGTGCTTGAAGTTAAGAGAATTATCAATGAGGCTCACCCGGGTATGTTTCCTGATGAGGATATGGTCCTCATCTTTGATAGTACCCACCAAAAAGATTACCAAATGTTACGTGCTTACCTCTATGGTGTTATGACTCTCTTGTTCACGGATGTCTTCGATGCTTCTTAAGTTGTGAATAACTAAACCATATGCCTGATAACATGTAAGATATAACAAACATCAGATACAATCCACATAAACCCATATTATGTATAACACAATGTCAAAATGTAAATAGTTTCTATCTGGTACTAAAACATGCAAAAAGTTGATATATCATAATTTTTTAGCAAGGTTAAAAGTTTGTTGTTCTATAATGCCATTACCAAACAAGTCTCATAAGTGGTTTGATTGCAGCGGAAAATGTAACTATTTTAATAAAATATTCTTGTTAGAAAACTTCAAAAAATAAAAAGACACAGAAGATTCATGCAGATATATTGTGGTGATTTATAACTCACTATTTAACTATTTGAAGTTTTAAATTGTCGAATTCCATTATTGGTGTTAATACATTTATTTGAAAAAGTCAATACCACTACCACCAAAACAATAAATAAAGAAGAAGCCACAAATATGCAGATCTGTGAAAAGAAAGAGCCATAAATGTAATTTCTCTAAATTTCGTTTCGTTTTAGTACTTGTCAAACCCAGGATCTGTACAAAAAAAAAGATAAAACACGAAAAAAAAAATGATACAACCAACATCCAAATGCATCTAAACACACATACACACAGATCTTGAGAAAAAAGAAACAAGTGAAAAAGAAAACATGACCCAAAATAAAAATAAAACATAAGTAAGGAAAAGAAATGATAAGTAAGAAAAAGAAGATGGTCTTACCATTGTTGCCGGAAAATAAAGTAGCCGTAAAATGGCAATTGGGTAGAAGAAAAAGTTGAGGTTGGAAAGTGTAATTGTGTATAGTTTGTTGAGTGAGCAGGCCCGACCCTAGCCATGGGCGAGCTGGGCGGTCAGCAAACAAATAGGGGGGCATCATAAGTTTTGATTCATTTAGATGAAACAAATAAAAAAAAATGGTGTTTTCAATGGAGGAAGAAGAACAGGGGTAAAGAAAAGAGATGGAACGAGGAAGAAGAAAATATGCTTTCCCCCTTTTTTTTTCAACGTTATCAATTAGCGACACTTTTTTTCAATATTTGTTTTATTTAATTAAACTATTTACAACTCTCCCTCTTCATCTTTTCTATATAGAAAAACAACTCTTCTTTCTAGCTTTCTAAATCCTAAACACTAAACAACTTAAATGGATAATTTAACTATTTACAATTCTCCTCCTTTCATTTAACCACTCTTTTTGTTTAAACATTTTGTAGCTCTCTAAACACTAAACAACATAGATTAAACATATACGTCTCATTTAAATATTCAATATATCAAATTTAATATTACTTACATAATTTCATCTTTTGCCTTACAAAGTGTTTTTACGAGGAACATGTTACATCTTTCATCTCTCTCGTTTTATTTTAACATCCAATAATAAATAACAATGAATGAGAAACATAGCAAGTCATAATATATGTTTTACTACTATTATTTAAGTAGTTTTAATTTATTAATGGTTAATTAAATAACAAGGAACTTTTTTAAGTCTCGTTTTAATATGTGAACTATAAAATTTCACATAAATATTACAAATCATTCAACAAGTATTTCAATATACACATTTTAATGACTTGTCATACCACAAAATATGACACGTGTCACTATTTTTACATAGACACCCTACAAAAATGTGAATATTAAAACAACTTTTGAAAGATTATAGCATTTTATAGAATATTTTATAGTTCACGTACCAAAATGAGTATTTGAAAAATGTTCGTTTAATAACGAACTAAAGTCGTTTTTCTTTAGAAAAACGTTATAAAAGATAGTTTTACTGGGGGCATATTTTCTGGTCTCGCCAAGGGCATCAAAATCCTCAGGACCGGCCCTGCGAGTGAGTAGCTAAGAACCTGTGTATTAATTGAACCAATTGTTAAGAAAGTTGAATGTTACTGTATCTGATAAAATTCAATTATAACGCCTTCCAAAAAAGATCAATTATTACGGTGATAAGGATACGAAGGGTAAAAAAATAAAATAAATTATTACATTGATAAGGATACGAAGGGTATGTTTGGCGCAATGGGCTGGGGCTGGAGCTGGGGCCGACACTTATATTATAAGCCTAAAGTTGAAGATTATATTTTTATAAAGTTGTTTGGCGAATTAGTTGCAGCTAAAGCTTATTAATGTAAAATCACATAAAAATACATCAAATTAAATTCACATGTATTTTCAGCTTTTACATGATAATTCATTATATTTTTAAGGGTATTTAAGTAATTTAACTATCCATAAGCCCCTATAAGCCCCATTTTATAGGCTTGTGGCTTATTCTATAAGCCATTAGCCTCCATAAGGCTGTGTGACAAACGAGACTTATTTTATAAGCCGTCTTATTTTAAAAGCCCAAGCCCCGATAAGCCTCTTGCCAAACATACCCGAAGCTTGATATTGGTTTATCCGGTATTCCTGTGGCCTAATATGTTGGTTTTACTTTTAAGAGTACTCTTTAAGGTTTTTTTTTTCTAAAAAAAAATAAAAAATTACCATACTTCCAAATACGTTTAAAACGCATCTTAAAAATTACCTAAGAAACACGAAAGACCATTCATTGTGGTCAAAATATATACTATTAAACTCAATAACCAGATGAAGAATCAGAAATTGTAAATTTTTCACAAAAGCAAAATAATCAAATAGACCAAAAACCCCTAACATTACAACTTCTTTTTCCCCAAAATATAGATAAGTACAGACCATATTGAAATAAATCTCTAAAGACAACGATACCAAAACAAACTTCAAGCATTAAACATAACACAAAAAAGTAACGAAGAAACAAAGAACCCATTTCGGTACTAAAGGTAAGAACACATTCTACCCAAGGCGGATACTTCCGGCTCTTTATCAGAATGCTTATGACTTATGATGTACATATTTTTCCTCTTCATGCAATTCCAACTGGAAGCTCGCATGGGCGAAGAGATACATACTAAAGATATTTGGTTTCAACTTTTCTTTTATTTGACAACTGAATTGGCATCAAAGCAATATATACCAACAGTCTGCTCATTTAAGTAATATGACCATAGCTTACATCGTCGTGAAAGTTTTTTATTTGCAGGAAGTTTAGCAAACTTAAATAAAGAATGAAACATATTATAGGAAAGTATTTAAAGTCTTGCATCTTATAATACATAGTTATCTCCGCTTTGATTGTTTTAGTATTTTCACACCATACCCCATCCACCATAAGCCCTCTTAAACTACATTTATTATTCCTCCATTTCACTAAAGAATGATTTTTTTTTGAGTTTTCATCACCTTCCGCGTCTCACTTAATTCTAGTTTTTTGTCGGAGCATAATACAATATTTCCACTCTTTTTCCTCCCATCACTTCCTTCCCTCTAACCAAGCCCCCCCCCCCCCCCCCCCCTTTTCAAAACAAAACAACTAGATAAAATATACTAGTTTGTCTTTTACCATTTTTTGGTAATTAGTCTAGCTTCTAATTTAATAACTCATAAAATGTGCAATAATCTTAACTATTAAAGTTTGCTATGAGTTATGTATTTAGAATTTAGACAATTCTAATTTTCCTATCATACCTTTCTCATTCATGAAAAGGAATAGGATTAAGTCTCACGTTTCTCTCATGGAAAGGAGACTAGGTTTATCCTTTTAGTAAAATTGACTCTAGCCAAAACCCCCTATGGGTGTAGATCAATTTTCCAATAAAAGAATATACCACGTTTACGGTTTAATGTTGCATTAATACATTAAAACAATTTACAAAATTCAATTTTAGTATTTTCGATAATACAATATTTAAGAAAATTAAATACCCATTGGTTTATATTCATATGAACCATATAATTTTCTTAAAGCTAGGATCCTAATTGACATAATTCTATTACATCAGTTGATCTGCTAGTAATGAAAGTATTCAACAAGGTAATTGCCGAACAATAATTGGCAAACAATTTCCAATTCCTAGATCTTTATGGGATTTATATTGGCAAACAATTTCTAATATAAGCATGTTTTATCCCCATCTTATGCCTTGAGTACAAGCTCTCACTTACAACTCAATTAAGTCGTCTAATTAAAAAACAGTAAATTAACATAGTCCCATTACATCAGTTGACCTGCTAGTAATGAAAGTATGAAATTTACCTTTCCATTGTAATCTAGTCCAAGCTCTCACATGACGTAAATTACAACTTCAATTGTTCTTTTAATTAGATCACATTAACTTAATTTTAAGGGTACTAGTTTTTTATGTTTATAATCAAAATATGTACGAAGAAGCGTGCATACATCTTTGTATCATAAGTTTTTCACAACCTTTTTATTTATCAATTTTAAGCTAAGATTAAATCAACAAAGTTTTAATTGAGGTATTGGGTTCACCAATCAAAGAATTACCTACAATTATCGCCCACTATATCCTACTACTGCATGAGTAAAAAAACCCAGGTTATTCGGATAATTACCACAAAGTGGCACGTGGAATTTAGGTCAATTCACCCTTAAGGTGATTTTGTACATAAAATAGTCGTACTTGGTAGCTCCAATTTGACGCACAAAGGAGCGTAGAAACAAAGGTCAGCGCGAAGCTTATTAAAAACCCGTTTCTACTTATACCCCTCTTATAGTTTGTCACAATTGGGTGAGCCGTTTGTACTATTGGTACAAAACTCAACAATCAATTAAAAGTTTATGACTTTAAGTCTTAAAAACATGTTATAAATTATAATCTTGCTAGTCTCGCCTGGGAGCAAATTACCGTGCGAAGCGAACCACTATCGGCACATAAGACTTTGCAAGATTCATAATTTACCACATCAAGTTTCACCATTATTTAGTCCATTTATTTTCTATTCAAAAACTACCCATTTTTTTGCTTAAAACATGTCATACAATTAAACAAAAAACAAGTAATAATAAAAATAAACAACTAAATAACGCACATAACTTAACAATTAATTTATGTAAACAATTAGACACATGCAAACTTTATTTGATAAAACCTATTAATAATCAATCTATGTTTAATTATGCATATATTTAACTAAGACTATCACTTACAAAGGTAAGTGAACCACATGCATCGACGTGTCGATTGCGTTAGTCATAATTAAATATACACCACATAGCACATAATTGATTACTTAATATATTAGAGTCTTCCCCAATTCGACATCTATCAATTAAATTACATGTGAAAAACAATTTAAATCATCACAACAATGAATCCATGCTAAACATGCACGTTTCAATGGATTCTACCTAACAATTAGCAAGTTGCCACAAGATCGCATACTAACACATAAACATGTTAATCCTAGGGTTCCTAATCAAATTAAATAACCAAACATAAACCCTAAAAAATAATAAAGGGCAATCGGCCCTAAATTAAAAATTAGGGTTCGATTGGAATTAACCCTAAATCGACCAAACATGTAAAACACAATCAAGATTAATTTTTTATGTGTTTCGGTAATTAATTACACGTTATAACGGCTCTTGATGCCACTGTTGGAATATTAATATCATGACAATCATAAATTAAACACATAACATCAAAGTGTTGCGAAAGCGTAGGAACAATAACACATAATTAATTAACCGAATAATAAATAGTATGCGTACCTTAATGATTCTAGCAAAACAAGAATCAATCCAAGCAATAGAAGTGATGAATCCTAATTAGGGTTTATACGGATTACACGAATTGCCTCTTACCGATTTTGCAATTCAATCCAAGATGTAAATAATAGTGTGTTTACACCACGTTCTTGTACACACATACTATTAACGAATTAAAGCAAATGCTAGTTTTAAGAAACACAAAACTAAAACCAAATGCTTTGTTTTTGAAGAACAAAAGTCGAATACCCCTTAAAAGAGGGTGTTCGGCCGAGCTTAACAAAAGAGAAGGAAAACACAATTTTACGGTTTATTGTGTGTGTACAAGAGTTACAAAACAATGACCCCTTGGTTTTGTATTTATAGGATGACAAAACTTGGAGAACAAGTTGGAGTTGGGTTAGGTTTTATCCATTCCTTTGGCCGATCATATCTAAAGCCCACAAGGGGTTTCTAGATCTTTCTTGTTCTCTATATTTTCCATTTATAATCCTTTCCTTTTATCAGTTAACGATCGTTAGTCAATTTCCGTTAATTACTAACGGTCGTTATACGTTTTGTGTTATTTAATAATTAAATACAACATTTTATATTTAATTATTAATATTTAATTCACATACGTAAAGTGTGCAATCCCGTGATCTCGAGTTCGATCCTAACATACGACTACTAAAATAATGTCCATAAACTAACAATAAGGCCATCAAGTTCAAATTGTTTAACCATTGAAATGAAGTCTTTTCCAATTGTGTCCCAATAACGTTTAATGAATTTAAACGTGAAACCATCTGGACCCGGGGATTTACAACTACCACAATCCCAAACCGCATATTTAATCTCTTCACTAGAGAAAGGAGCATTTAATAGAGAAACTTCAGGAGCGGATAAAGTTTTGAACATGTTACTAGTAAAACGAGGCCGATTGAGGGGAAGGTCTTGGAATTTATTTTTGTGTAAGGTAAATATGTGCAAGGAAACAAGTGAAGGATCAGTTACCCAAGACCCGTTGATGGATATGCCTTTGATTCTAGTACACGAGGAAACAAGTGAAGGATCAAGCCTAAGACTAATGCTGTCATGTGGAGTCGACTAGGCTTTTGGTGGGATATAAGATACTGTCATGTCGGAGCATATGGTCTTGATCATGATTTTTATTTGGTCATTAGCTATAGGAGTGTGCTTTTATCCAACATATTGGTGCAAGGTGTGTTAGTGCAAGCAGTCTCGTTTTTTTTATTGATAACAAACATATAACTTGATACATAACGTAAAATATACAAGTTACTTGTAAACATATCTTGTCTCAACATACATTCAACACCTCTTGACCTCTCGAGTCCTCGTATGATACAACACAGGTTCGTACATGTTTGTTATGTGGCATTATGATCAAACCCTTAATAAACCATTTAGAATGTTTAAAATACGGCTAGATCATTAAGTATTTTAAAAAGACTAACCATTCTACTTAGAACCTCATTTCACATTTTGCATATACAAGTACTTTTACTTGTACATCATGTTTCTTAAGTTTAATAGGATAAGTATTCTTTAGGTGTCAAACTAAGACAAATGTGCTTACTCATGAAAATGATGTTAATAACATAGTAGCATAAGTAGTTTAACATCTTTAGTAGCATAAGTATATACATGTTACTTATAAATAGTACATACATGTTACATACATTTACATTTACATAGTTTACATTTTAATTCTTAAAATGGAAATATATACATGACATCATGGCATACATCATTTGGATAGCTTGTAAGACTTAGTAAAATATTTTGGAAAGATCTTCAAGCAATGAGTTGGATTGTGTAAGATCTTGGTAAGATATGGTAAGATCTAGCTGTCATGTCCCGGCGGAACCAAACAGCATAAAGGGCGGACCCCTGGAATTGGTTCCGCCAAATCCGTGGGCTATTTGAACAGTTTTCCTATAAATAGTAGCCCATTGTTTACCCATTGTTTTTCAACCCACAAGAACACACATTCTCTCCACCCTTTGCATACATTTAGATCAGTAGTAAACCATGTAGAAACATACATTAATCACCCTTTTCATAATGATCATAATGTTACTAACTTTCATTATGTTGTAAGCATACACTCGTAATGATCCTGTGAAGCAAGCTCAGAGATCGTGAGTCATCATCCATCACAAGCATAGCATACCTCCTGATCTACCAAAAGGCTTGGAGATCTTGAAGTCATCATCCACCAAAGCATACCAACATATGAAGATTCAAGGGCACTTGACATCCTCATTGTTTGAAGACTTCTTATTTAAGAAGTTCATGTAGATTCCACATGCATATATGAAGATCCATCACAACAAGCTTAGGAAACTTGTGATCTTCATCCATTGAAGGCTTCCTATCAATGAAAGTTCATTTAGATTAGTCATTCATATCCATGACCCATTTATGTCATGGATCATCATTGTAAACATCATTGCATCACAATCTAAACACCAAACTAGATTAGATGGTTTATGTGTTTGTGCCATAAAATACAAGGTTTCTATGTTGGGCAATAAAATATAGTGGGAGTGGTTGTACCCTTGTAAAAGAACTCGACATCTAGCTTAGTATCGTAAAAAGTATAAGCGATGTCGGGAGTGGTTGTGCCCTTGTAAAAGAACTCGGTATTTAGCTTTGTACCGGAAAAAGTGTAAGCGACGATTGTAAGGTTTTCTCCGCCGAGAAAGGAGCTTGTTGATCTAGTGAAGTAACTCTCGAGTTGGATACTCGAGGAGTGGAGTAGGGCGGAGAGGAGCTCCGTGACCGAACCACTATAAATCATCGTATTCGGTTTGCGCTTTCTTTTACTTATTGCTTTACTTTTATGTTTGCATTATATGATTGCTTGTGTTGTGATTAGTTGATAATACTTGTTTGTCAACTTGTTTAGTACATGCTAGTCATAAACTATACTTAACATCTTTCATATTACAACAAGCTTAAACGGACATTTGATACAACAAGTTTTAAGTTTTTAAAACGAGAACGTATTCACCCCCCCTCTACGTTTTCACAAGGTGGTTTGTCAATTTGTTTCTTCCACTAAGAGTTATCAAGAGATTTTAAGAGTGCGTTTATTTGAAGAAAAACATCCTTGTTTTTAATAAAACAAAGAAAACAGAGATATTCAAATCAAAATTTTCCCAACACATTCTCTACAAAACACAAAACATTTATTTTCAAAGGAAACTACAAAACACATTTTATTCTTTTCTTCAAAATAGAAAACAATGTCACGTTACCGCATTTTCTATATTTCATGGAAAATTTAATCCCCTTCTTATTTTAACAAAACTGAAAATAGAAAATCAATAAAATTTTCTTCAACTAAACGTACAACGTTCTAAAATTTCAGTGAATTTAATAGGCATATGGTGGCTTATCCATGAGTTAGATTTTGTATCAATATTTCAGTATTAGTCTATTCATGTACTCTTCTTGTATACTTCATTTTCAATGTCGTATATATAGATCTAATATTGTAGAGAAAAATTTGAGTAGAGATAGGGTTATAGTGTGTTTATGGCTGGTTTTCTTGTAAATTACTACATTATCAGCATATATTAACAGTTTAGGTAACCCACACTTCCAAAATGACAATCATAAAACCACCACCAACAACAACAATCACAAATCATCACCGTCACAACAACACCGTCATTATGTCACCCACCGTCCTCCGCCGCCTCCTCCCCTTCCGCCGGTTGCATTCACTCCGTTTAACCTCCGTCGTTACCGTTAGGGCTTATTCTACCGATGAAAGGGAGGTTAAAGGAAAGGTTGAGAAAGTGGTGAATAAGCTGACAATTTTAAGTGCATAAATGTTTCAATCTCTTTAGGTCGGGGATTTTTATGAAGCGATAGAATTTGATGCTTGTATACTCGTGGACTATGCTGGTTTGAATCCATTTGGTGGTAGTTTTTCACAAAACCAAAACACACAACGACTCAAACTCATTCCATAACATATCACTCTCAAAATTAAGGCATCTCCTTCAACTAATCTCAGCTCAAATCAACATTGTAAGCTTCCTTACTACTTTTCTTCTCTCAATTCTGAGTCTAGGGAGGTTGGAAGGTGAGGGATGTAAGGCTAGTCACAGTGTAACGGGAAATATCGGTCGGTCGAGGAATGCGACCGATTTCTACATCGGTCGACTCCATTGTGGAGTTGTGGGCAAATAGCGGTCGAAGACGAGGCAAAGACAAGGTCGGTCAAGAAATCGACCGACTTTCAAAACCATATAACAGTTTGAATTTAAAAAAAATAAAGTCGGTCACCACTGTGGTACATTGGTCATGTCTGATCATCGGAAAGAGAAAGCTGACGTGGCAGCTGGTGACCCAGGTAGTATAACAAGAAGGAAATAAACAAGTCAATGAAAAGGTGGAATGAAGATAGGAGTAGGGACAGATTGAAACAGTGTGGTGGTATGGCTCTCTTTATATCACTAAATCACCTAAGATTTAATTAATTAAGATCTCAAAAATGCAATCAGTTACACCATCAGTTAAAAAAAAATCAAAACAATTTTCATAAAAAGTGAATAAAGATGCTAACTTTATTATGAATTTAATAAGTTAAGATGGCAATGCATATTTGGGTTTTTAAAGGGTTTGAGAATTGATAGGATCTGAGTGAAGATGGTGCCCGCTTGACAACCTCACTTTCGAAGTTACTTCTCTCTTTTGCAAAATTAAAAAAAAAGTGGTGTTGAACAGTGGTGGTTGTGTGGTGGTAGAGGGTGGTGGTGGTGATGGGAAGTGAAAAAGAAAATGAATAGTAAACTGCAAAAAATTTAATGTCCCTAGTAGGCGAGGGTAAAATAGTCATTTCACACGGCCAAAAAAAGTCCTTGTAGTAGGCGAGGGTAAAATAGTCATTTCACACGGCATTTAACGAGATTTCCTAACGAGCGTTAGTCCAAGAACTAAATTTGCAACTACAGTAACGCGGAAAGGATATAACTTGCCGAAAATTGAAAGTTTAGGGACATTTTTCGCAATTTTTTTTCGATGACAACTTTCGCAATTTTCGCAAAGCTTAATGACATTTTTCGCAGTTTACTCTTGTGATTTTTCATAGCCTTTCTATATTACTAACTTTTTTTAGCCTTTGAATTAACGAGGTAAAAAGTAGTATTGGTATTTATTATTTAACATTGATTTTTATTGGTTTTATTTAATAAACTATGGTACTACATATTATTCTTAATTTTCTAACGTTTTGGTTATGAAGAAAATCAACAAATCTAATGGACGATGTTGTACTCGAGGACGTAGCAGAAGTCAGACACTAAGACCACTCCCAACAGTTAACTCAGCTTTAAAATTTAAACCCATGCTACGTCAGCTTTAACACACTCACCCTTAACTCAGCTTTAACACACCCAACAATAACTCAGCTTTAACACACCTTAACTCACCTTTATATCAAATATTTTCAAATTCAACCCCTAATCTTATAAATACTTTATTTTTTAAAAACATAACATTCATTAAAAAACATAACATTACAGACTTAAAAAAAAATTACAACGAAATTAAAAAAACTTAACATGATAACGAATTAAATATTTATTCTTCGTCTTCTGAATATTCTTCTTCTTGATGTTGAAGGTGCTTCTGCCAAACATGCTCCATAAGGTCTCGTTGGAGTTGAGTATGCGTTTCTCTGTCGCGTATTTCTTTTGCCCTTCGACGTTGGCCATCGCATCTGTCGACCCACCTGTTTTGCCTCAAACTGTTACACCCCGTGCCCGTTTAGACCAAAATTAAAAACTTTTACGCGTAAACGCTTGACATTTCACGGACATCCTGTTACTCTTTTGACCATTTATAAAAATCCATAAACATTCAGGACTTGAGACTATTTTTAAATGTAACTTGACTCAATTACCTTCAAAACACCGGGTGGCACGGCCTCTAACGACTTACGGATCAAAAGATACGATTTTTCAAAGTTTACCAAAACTTTTACCGAGCCGCCCATCCGATCGGATGGCCCTCCATCCGAATCGGATGGAGACTGCTGATCAGCCAAAATCACATTTTCGTCTCGTACTTGAAAACCCGATCTCGATATTTTACCAAACTTTTCAGATTTACTTAGTATACTATTGGGCTCATTTTCATACAAAAACATTTACCGTTTGACTCCCCGAAATAGTACTTTACAAATTAGACGGGTTATGCATTAAACCTATTTTAACCCATTTACACTACAAAACACTTATACCACTACATTTTTCCACCAAACTTGACCATTATCATTACTTGAACATACAACACATGTTCCATAAACACTTGACCCGTTTACAATCCAAAATGGGTACGTTTACACTTTTGCCAAACACCCCCTTAAACATTGACCATAATCCATTAAACACACTTTGACACAACGATTGATTACCAAAATATTATGACACCATTAAAATACATTTTCACGCTTGACTCCACTTCACAAACCATTTATTGACTCACGGGGTACCATCTTGAATGAGCTCGGTATTCTACCTAGCTCCTACACAATCAAATCTTCTATCTTCCTCGTTAGCAAACCTTAACCCTTAGCCCAAACTCACCATTTCCATCACACATAAACCTACAAAACATTAAACACTTAAATCGTAAGCACGAATGCTTAGTAAGTAAAACGGATATAACATAAAATTATACTTCATTCATACATTACGCATCTTAACCATTAATCCATTGACACATTAAACATAACACATACCTTAACCACTCAAGCCTTAACCTTTCTTTCCTTAATCCTTCCTTATCTAACACATCAACTAGCCTTACACTTACTTGCACATAATAACCTCATACAAACCATTCATATACCTTAACATATATAAACACATAAACACATAAAGTATGGAAATCACCATAACATCATCTTATAGCCGGTTTACTTACCTTGATTCCAAGCTAAGGCTATCAATAACATCATCATCATCATCATCTTCATCTTTTATCATCCTCATCATCATCATTACTTCCTAAACCATAACCATCATCAAGACTCATCAACACAACATCATGATCAAGGGTTAGATAACCCATCTAAACTTACCCATTATCTTTTCTACATCATCATCTGATCATATAAAAACCCACTTAACCCATAAACCTTTACCTTTCTAATCATTACCAATTTAAGATAGAGATACTTACTTGGAGTGGCTCATTGCTAGGACATAACCCTAAGCACAAGGACTTCATCTTCCTCTTCTTCTTAAGTCATCACTAGCTTTTTCCCTCTCTTTTTCTTCTTCCCAAAACCGGACCACCAAAAACACCCTTATCTAAATAATGAGGGAAATATCTAGAATTTCCTAGATAAGGCTAGTTAGGCAGCGACTTTGGCCCTTTGGCACATTAAGCCCCTCAAGTCTCATTCCTTCTATTTTGGCCACAACTAACTTATAACACATTTAGTCTATTACAACTGTAGCCCCTTAGGTCTATTCCTTTCCATTTGTGCCTCATAATACTTTCCAATACTATACCATACATTCATTGACCATTAGTTGACTTCGGGTTTGACTACCACAAAATATTCGTTGACTAGCCAATCACATAAGGCCTTTGGTCCCTTTTCATATAGGGTGGGGCCTACTTGAATACGGGAAACGGGTCTAACACAAACGTGCTGACGGATCCACCCACATATCGTTAAAATCACGTAGTGCAAACTTTTGATCTTTCAAAATCATATTATGCAAAATAATGCAACAATACATGATTCTACGTATCTTCACAAGTTCCATTTGACGTGCCGGTTGTCATAGTATACCTTAACGTCCTTGAAGCACACCAAAAGCATGTTCGACATCCTTTCGTGCACTTTCTTGTTTCCTTTTAAAGTAACCATGTTTCGCGTCAGTTGTTGCCGAGAAGGATTTGACAAACGTAGCCCACTTTGGGTAAATTTTGTCAGCTAAGTAATAGCCCTTTTCATACCTCCTTCCATTTACCATATAAGGTGCTGCAGGGCGACGTCATTAACAATGTCGTCGAATAACGGTGAGTTATCCAAAACATTAATATCGTTATTCGCCCCCGCCATCCCAAAAAATGCATGCCAAATCCATAAATCTTGTGAAGCAACTACTTCAAGCATTATAGTTGGGTATTTTTTTATCACCCCTACCAAATTGCCCTTGCCAAGCAACCGGACAATTTTTTCACTCCCAATGCATGTAATCAATGCTACCAAGCATTCCCGGAGAACCATGATGCGACTCTTGTCTTTCATAAATACTTTGAATGTCGGACCATGTTGGTTTTCTTAAATACTCTGGCATAAACAAATCAATAACGCACTTGTTAAAATTATCAAGACACTCAGATGAAGTACTCGCACCCATTTGCAAATACTCATCAAACGCATCGGGTGACGTGCCGTACGCCAATTGGCGTATGGCAAATGTACACTTCAAAAGAACACTTATACTCATTCGACCCGTACAATCTTTCGATTGAGCAAAAAACTTAAAATGATCAGGAAGATAATCGGAGGTATAAGATTGAATACCTTTGACTATTTGTAGAAATAGTTTCCGGCTCATACGAAATCTTTTTCGAAAAACCCGTGCCGGATACTTACATTCTGGATCGAAATAGTCGGCACACAAACGTTCATCAGCAATCTCACGTTCACGAAAGATATGCCCACGTGATATCGAAGGTCCAGCTGCTTCTTGTTGTTCCATCTACACAACTTGTTCGTACACGGATGCCATAAATTGAATGTCTTCTTCGTCATCTGAAAAGTTGTTAACTTGATTCGAATCCATTGTGAATGAAAAACCTTTTTTTTTTTTTGAAGGTTGAAGATGAAAGTGTATGATGAAGTATATTGATTTGTGGAAGTGTGAAAAAAAATGTGGTGTGAAATGGGTATTTATAGGAGAGTGAAAATGGTTTTGATTTTTCTTTCTTTTTTTTTTTTTTTTTTTTTTTTTTTTTTTTTTTTTTTTTTTTTTTTTCATATAGCCGTTTACATTAAACGGTATTAAACACAAGGGCCGAAGTTGTAACTTTTATTTTTGAATTTAACGGCAATTTCAGCCGTTGTACGGGGCGTTTTTTTTTTTTTTTTTTTTTTTTTTTACATATTACACCCTTAACGCAGTGTTAAGGGTTTAACGTGGTCTGCTCGGATCCTGGACACACGATTAAGGTGGTTAAACCCTCTAAACTTTGTGTGTATGATATGTTGTGTTACAATGATTAAGTGCGCGGAATTCACTCAACCAAACTTAGAAGGTTGTGTATGTTATGGAAATGGAATTGTTATGTTTGTTAGTTAGCAATGAACACATAAAGATTATCACCAAACGATTCAATATTATTAAAGATAATAATACAAGTGACCTTGAAATATCACTAGGGTTACAACCTTGAATCTTATGTTTTTATCACTTGTGATATATTTGTGTTTGTTCTAACAGTTATATGTTCTAACTTCTACTTGACACTTGACAACGTACTACCACAAATATCACAACTAAGATCTCTTTTATAGTCAAAAGATCTTTACAAATTGCTTAAAGTCTTAGCCGACTTACTTGGTTAACTTATCCTATTTGAGTGTCAGTACATCAGATACAACATGTATCTATGTATACAACTTGTTAACTAAGCACATGGAGTAAGATATTATCTACCGTATATTGTTGACCAAAATACAATAAATATCTTTTCGATCTTATCCTTCCATCAGCAGAGTTGTTCATTATCAGCAGGAACAATCTATCGCTATCAGCAGAATCATCAGCAGAATCATCAGCAGAGTTGTTAAGCCTATCAGCAGAGTGAAATGCTCTATCAGCAGAATCAACATCATCAGCAGAAACCGTTTTGCACTAGCAGCAGAATTACACTTAGAGTATTTCTTGGATTAGAACCCGATATTATACATCTTGAATATTTAATTCCCAACAATCCTCCCCTAAACATGTGAATCCTTTCAAACATGTTTCTGAATTAAATCTTGGATTGAAGATCTTTCAAACACTTATGTTCTTCAAGATTGAATATCTTCTCAGTAATTCATCTACTTTGCTCTTCTTTGACTTTAGCAATATCAAAATATATTGAACCTATCTTGGACTAAAAGATGGTGCAATTTCCTTGGATGGAGGAATTATAAGAGGCAATGATGCTGTGTATCTTGGATGCTTGTTTCAACAAGTGAAATCATCTAACCAGCATGTCTTTGAAGTGAAATTGAAACTTTTCTTCGTTTGATCTAGATAGAACTTTCTCCTTTGGAATGTTCTTGTCATTTTCAACCTCCTCATCATCTTGTATGCACTTGTCTTCTCCTTCCATATATTGGATTATCTTCCTTTTCTGGGCCATTATTTCCTCCCCTGAGATTGTTACCTCCCCTGAAGCAAATAACTTTTCTTTCCTCCCCTTGTTTGGAAGATCTCACTATGTACCTTTGACTGATCTATCAATGTGAACTTGTTGTCAGACAATATTGTACATGAAGCCATCAATTCCTTAAGAGTTTAAGTTACTGTCCTCATCACTTCTAGGTGTGTTAACTCCTATGAGAGGTGAATCAGTGGACATTTTGATTCATGATCCATCAATGGATGGTTTTTGTGAATCCTTGAAAATCCTTTTAAGAAATCATTTAACTTAGTAGTATGTTCATTATTTTAGAATTGAAAAATCATACTACTTTCAACCATTTTGAAGAAATTAAGTGTATAACAGACACTTAATCAGCATTTCGGTTTAAAGCAACCTCTGGTTGTGTGAGAACCAATGTTTTTCAGTTATAAATAACTGCCTGTGTGCAGATAAACTCATTCAAAGAGCTTTCCTGACAGGGTTTCCAGCTCATAGTAATTGTTGCCTCTAACACAAGTGTTAAATTCACTTTTACTAGCTGTTCTTTCTGTCAGATGTCCTAAGACTTGCACATTATACTTAAAAGTATAAAATGATAGAAAATGAGTTGTATCAGTTACTATCTGATCAACTAAGTCATCAATTCAATGTGAAATATCATAAATAGATTTCAAGAAAGAAGTTTTAAGGAGCTTTAAAGTCCCAAACTCAGTCCATCATAAACCTATTATGGTCAGCAGCTAATATCTCAGTTCTTCTGTTTCCATTTCACTTGAAAACATCCTTTGTGTTTTACATATTCATACCTGAAATTGTTAGTCTAAAACCAAAAGAACAATGTACAAAGTACTTGTCTTGCATTAGTATAATCATAAGACCAACTATATGAATAACACAATTTAAATTTTGTACTAGTAGCACCTTGTGTGCTTTAGCAGTACATTATGATACATTAGCAGTACCTTATGAATCAGTAGCAACAACAAAAATTTATTTACAAAAACACATCATATTGAAAATTTAAAGATTAAGCATTCCAATACTTGCTACCAAGTACTGAAACCTTGAAACATCAAAAGCTTTTGTTAGCAGATCTGCAAAATTATGTTCTGAAGCAATTTTAAGAACTTGAATTAATCTTTTCTCATTGCAGTCTCTTATAAAGTGATGTCTAATTTCAATGTGTTTTGTTTTAGAATGTTGCACTGGATTTTTAATAATACAAATTGTACTACTATTATCAATATGAATAACAGTGTTTAAGAAATTGTACCCATAATCAAGGAGTTGGTTTTGAAGCCATAGAACTTGACTAGAGCAACTTGCAGCAGCTATGTATTCAGCTTCACTTGTTGAATTTGCCACACTTGTTTGCTTCTTACACTGCCATGAGACAAGTCTACACCCAAGGAATTGACATCCTCCAGTTGTTGACTTTCTGTCCAAGCTAGCACCATCATAATCACTATCCGAATATGCTACCAAGTCAAAAGGAGATTCCTTTGAATACCA
Organism: Artemisia tridentata subsp. tridentata; assembly: GCA_021014915.2. Lineage (NCBI taxonomy): Eukaryota > Viridiplantae > Streptophyta > Magnoliopsida > Asterales > Asteraceae > Artemisia > Artemisia tridentata. Next base: position 65,760,994 of record CP139507.1, read on the forward strand.
TAGACCCAACCTTGGTTGACCCTTGAGATATCTAAAAATTCTCTTGACTGCAGTTAAATGAGAAACCTTTGGAGTAACTTGAAATCTTGCACAAACACAAACAGGAAACATGATATCAGGTCTAGATGATGTAAGGTACATCAAAGAGCCTATCATAGATCTGTAATTGTGTACATCTACATTTTCTCCATCTTCATCTTTCAGAAGGTGCTTCTCAGAGTCCATTGATGTGCTTGCTATTTTTGAATCAGCAAATTGAAATTTTCTAAGTATCTCTGCAACATATTTGTCTTTACTAATAAATATGCCTTCAGATGATTGCTTAACTTGCAAACCCAAAAAGAATGTAAGTTCTCCCATAGAACTCATCTGAAACTTATCTTTCATAAGCTTCTCAAATTCTAAACACATATCTTTCCTAGTAGATCCAAAGATAATGTCATCCACATATACCTGCACTAACAGAAGATCATTCTTATGTTGTTTGATGAACAGTGTCTGATCAATCTTTCCTCTTTGAAATCCATTTTCTAATAAGTAGGAAGCTAGTGTTGCATACCAAGCTCTTGGTGCCTGATGAAGGCCATAGAGAGCTTTCACTACTCTGTACACTTTGTTTGGATGTAATGGGTCAATGAAGCCTGGAGGTTGTGAAACATATACCTCTTCTCCAATTTCACCATATAAAAATGCACTTTTGACATCCATTTGGTAGACTGTGAAGCCTAAAAATGAAGCATAAGCTAGAAACAGCCTAATTGCCTCAATCCTTGCTACTGGAGCATAAACTTCATCATAATCTATCCTTTCTTCTTGTGTGTACCCTTGCGCTACTAATCTAGCTTTGTTCTTGATCACAATTCCTCTTTCATCCCTTTTGTTCTTAAAAACCCATCTAGTGCCAATTACCTTCACACCTGTAGGTAAATCAACTAGCACCCAAACCTTTTGAATCTTGAACTGAAGAAGCTCTTCTTGCATAGCCTCTAACCAGCTTGAATCATCTAGGGCTGTAAGAATTGTCTTTGGTTCAGCTTGTGAGAGAAAACATACAAACAAGCAAGAGTTTAAAAGCTCATGCTGTTTTGAAGCATAAAGGGCATCAAGAAGCCCTTGTTGGTCTGAAGACTTCAATTGTTGTCTTGTCTTCACACCTGACTGTATATCTCCAATCACATGATCCAGGGAATGAACTTTGTGAATTCTTGATTGTGGTGTAGTAGGAACTTGATAATTTGATGGAAGATTGTTGTAATCCACCTCATTATCTGAGAATTCTGCTTCTTTTGTTTCTGAAGGGCCAGCAGCAGAGTCATTTGGCCGAACAGCAGAATCAGTAAGCTTATCAGCAGAAACAGATACACTACCAGCAGCAACAGAAATACTACCAGCAGAAACACTTTGTTGTTCCTGAGTTCCATATTCTTTACTTTCATCTTCAACACCTTCTTTAGCTTTACTAGAAGAAGATTCATCAGTTGTCGAAGTTGATTCCACAATTGAACTTGACCATATTGGCATTATCACATCATCTTGATCTTTCTCTAACTCTGCCTCATTTGTTGTATAAGAACCTGCAAAATCATTAGTTTCTGCAACAAAAGGCACATAATTCATTGAATTTGTTAGATACTCTAGATCAAATAGCCATTTTGGTCCTTGACCTTCTACATTGGATTTGTTTTCTAAAAACTCCACATGTAGATTTTCTTCTACTATTTCTTTTCTTGTGTTGTAAACTCTAAAAGCTTTGCTATTAAGAGAATAACCAACAAAGAAACCTTCATCTGCCTTACCATCGAATTTTCCTAAATGGTCTAAGGTATTGAGAATTGTCACATGACATCCAAAAGGTCTAAGAAATCCTATTGCAGGAGTTCTACCATTAAAAAGTTCATATGATGTCTTCATGTGAGGCTGCACAACTAAAACTCTATTTTGAACATAGCAAGCAGTGTTGACTGCCTCAGCCCAAAAATTTATTGGTAGCTTAGAATCAGCTAACATTGTTCTAGCAGCTTCAATTAGTGTTCTATTCTTTCTTTCAGCTACACCATTCTGTTGTGGTGTTCTAGCAACACTAAATTCTCTCTTAATACCTTTTTCTTTGCAGAAATCATCCATAACTCTATTCTTAAACTCTGTCCCATTATCACTTCTAATGACTTTTACTTTCTTGCTTACTTGATTTTCTATCTGTGTAATGAAGTCCTTAAGGATGCTTGATGTCTCATCCTTAGTGGCTAAAAAGAAAACCCATGTAAATCTACTATAGTCATCAGTAATAACTAGACAATATCTCTTATGCATTATGCTCATCACTGAAACAGGTCCAAATAAGTCCATATGAAGCATAAACAAAGACTGATTGATAGAGTTAAAAATTTTGGGCTTACAAGTGGCTTTGTGTTGTTTGCCTTTTAGACAAGCAATGCATGTTTGATCATTTTCAAATCTTTTGTGAGGTAAACCTCTTACCAAACCATTCTTAACAATTTTATTTATGGTTTTGAAGTTAATATGACCAAGCCTTCTATGCCATTTCATTGATTCTTCTAATGTGGCCTTTGCAACAAGACAAGTTAAATTATTTTTAGGAATAATATTCTTCATGTCTACACTGTACATATTGCCCTTCCTCGAAATTCTAAGAAGTACTTGACTTTCATCAGGCATCTTAAAATCAGGAGAAAGTACAAGACATTCAGTCTCACAGAAAAGAACATTATTCTTTTTGTCACACATTTGTGAAACACTAAAAAGATTATAATTTAGCTCTTTTACATAGTACACATCTTCAAAATCTAAATTTCTGGTTTTGATTGTACCTTTACCAGAAATTTTGCCACGAACACCCCCTCCAAAGGTAACATATCCTCCATTTAAAGCTTCAAAATCTGAAAGATAAGACATGTTGCCTGTCATGTGCCTAGAACATCCACTATCTGAGTATCCTTGATCTTCTTCCTGATCATTTGAATGTTCCTGCACACAAATAAGAGTGTTAGTTTCTTTTGGGGATCCAAGCCATTACTGACTTGGATCTGCCTCTTGCATCAATGTAATTGAATCTTTTGAGAATAGTTGATGCAACATTGGATTTGAGAATCCAACATGCTGAGGCCTTAACAGCATTTGCCTTTTTTCCCTTAGCAGCAGAGTAAACCACAAGCTTATCAGCAGAATCTGCTAACTTTGTAGTTGAACTCTTTGGTCTCCAAATTTGTTTATGGACCACTACCTTTGTTTGAATGGGTCTTAGAATAGTTGTAGGTGCATGTTTGAAAAATAATTTTGCACCCTTAGCTGTTGATTTTGGGTCAATAGTCATAAATGGTCGAGCAGCAGGAACAAATTTTCTAGCAGCAGGATCATTTGGTCTATCAGCAGGATCAGATTTTGAGATAGACTTGTTTTTGACTACTTTGGGGTTTGATTTCTTAGAACTAGAGTGAAAGTGAGATTTAGGTGTTTGCCTTTTGTGGTTCACTCTATGGTTTTCATACCCAGATACCCATTGGTTGCAGAAAGCTGCAAGATGGTCAAAACTACCACATGTGTAACAAGCTTTATTATAAAAAGCAAAGTCATCACCTAATTGGTTAGACTTGAGGTTGTTCCAATTCCTTTGGTTACCTCTGAGCTTGTTGGTGGTTCTATATTGCTCACAATATCTAGCTGGTTGCCTAACATGCTTAATGTTTGATTTAGGCCTATCAGTGTTGTGTTTGACTACCTTAGAAACACTTGTTTCTACTTTCTTAACCACTTCAGGTTTAGACATAACCTGATCTAGTTCATCATCATCACTATCAGTTGTACAATCTTCAACAACTATAGCATCTCCTTTCTTAGCAAAGGACACCTTGTCCTGATAAAGTAAAGTTTTATCTAAACTTTTACTTATCTTTGCTACCTTAAGACTCTTACTAGTCTTGGAACCATATTCCATGATTGGTTCTTGAAACTCAGCTAAACCTGTATGTGCTAGGTCAACACCTGGAGGTGAAGGAACACCTTTATATGGTGGAGGGACAGTTTTGTAACCTACACCTGAATTAGCTTTATCAATTACCTGAGCTTCCCAAATCTTATTCATTCCTTCTGAGGAATGTGCTAGAGTATCTATAGTTACCTTAACATTTTCTTTTTCAGTTTTGACTTCAGATAACTGTCTACTTTGATCATTAAGTAGTTCATCTCTAAATGCTATTCCTCTTTTTAAAGCATTTAAGTCATCAGTAAACGTAGATTCATTCTTTTTATAATGTAGAATATGTTTTTCTAGAACTCCTACACACCTCTTATGATTAGCTAAATTATGAAGGGCATCAATTAACTCTTCTCTAAAAGCATCAAATCTCTTTTTAATGTCTTCATAATTTTTAAGATTAGGACATGAATTAGTACAAGTAGGAATGGTATCTACCTCTGAATCAGAAGAAGCCATTAGAGCAATCTCATCGACAACAAGAGCAGCATTTGGTGGTGCATCCTCTTCAGTAGCCATAGAGCTCCAATCATATCCAATACCATAATTGGCCAGCATAGCCTTTGGCTCTTCCACCAATACTTCCTTATTCCTTTCTTGTTTATACCAAGTGTTCCTATTATCCTGCTTCCTTGGGCTTCTACATTCTTTAGCAAAATGTCCCAACCTATGACAGTTAAAACATTCTACTTTCTTCTTATCGAACCCAGCAGTATCATTACCATTTATGGTAATTTGCTTTCCAGTTTTCTGCCAAAACTTCTTAGCCCTCATGCTAAGTAAAGCAACTTGCCACTTAATATCCATCTCTTCCAAATCATCACCATCAACCTGTTCAAGGTCTTCATGATTTGAAGGAGAACCACTAGCTTGACTGGTTATAAAGGCATAAAATGTTGGATCACCAAGTCCAGCAATATCCTTTTGTAAACTAGTAGAAGGACCACCATAAGTAACATTAGAAACACTTTCAACTTCATCTACCTCTTCTGTATGACTAACACTAGGAACTGATAAAAGTGCAGCATTCCCAGAACTAGTACCATAATTTCCACCTCTCTTCAGACTTTGTTCAACAATTTTGAAGTTGTTGAACAAATCATTGAGCTTCATTGTTTCAATTTCTGGCTTGTTCATCCAGACAATAACATGAGTATGAAAATCACCAGGTAGACTTTTCAAGAACTTCATGTTGAGATCTTCCTTCTCAATCTCAACACCCAACACAGCTAACCGACTTACAAGCTTGTGTAGTCTTGAAAATAGTTTGTCAAGAGACTCATTACTAAAAGCAGTAAAGTTTTCAAATTGGTGCTTTAGTAAAGTCTTCTGTGTCTTTTTGGTAGTTTCATTACCACCAAACCATGCATAAATCTCTTCAAAAAGAGTTTTTGCATCAAGATATTTGTTAAAAGATAACATTTGCTCACCAGGAATGGTCATAAGCAACAAGTTTCGTGCTTTCTGATCATTTCTCTTTTGTATCTTTTCATCATTGGAGACTGGTCCAGTATTTCTTTTTCTTACTGTCTTCCCTTCAACAAGAACATCTGAATAGCCTAAAGTGAAGGAATCACCATACTGAATTATGTCCCAAAGAGCATAATCTTGAACCATGAAATATTGCTCAACTCTCATCCTCCATAACTCAAACTCATTGGGTTTGATCATAGGCAACTTTGCAGCAACATTTGTTTGAACATCTTGTACATCCATTTCTTGTTTCTTCTAAAAACAACAATATCAACCTGATCTCTGATACCACTTGCTCGGATCCTGGACACACGATTAAGGTGGTTAAACCCTCTAAACTTTGTGTGTATGATATGTTGTGTTAAAATGATTAAGTGCGGGGAATTCACTCAACCAAACTTAGAAGGTTGTGTATGTTATGGAAATGGAATTGTTATGTTTGTTAGTTAGCAATGAACACATAAAGATTATCACCAAACGATTCAATATTATTAAAGATAATAATACGAGTGACCTTGAAATATCACTAGGGTTACAACCTTGAATCTTATGTTTCTATCACTTGTGATATATTTGTGTTTGTTCTAACAGTTATATGTTCTAACTTCTACTTGACACTTGACAACGTACTACCACAAATATCACAACTAAGATCTCTTTTATAGTCAAAAGATCTTTACAAATTGCTTAAAGTCTTGGCCGACTTACTTGGTTAACTTATCCTATTTGAGTGTCAGTACATCAGATACAACATGTATCTATGTATACAACTTGTTAACTAAGCACATGGAGTAAGATATTATCTACCGTATATTGTTGACCAAAATACAATAAATATCTTTTCGATCTTATCCTTCCATCAGCAGAGTTGTTCATTATCAGCAGGAACAATCTATCGCTATCAGCAGAATCATCAGCAGAGTTGTTAAGCCTATCAGCAGAGTGAAATGCTCTATCAGCAGAATCAACATCATCAGCAGAAACCGTTTTGCACTAGCAGCAGAATTACACTTAGAGTATTTCTTGGATTAGAACCCGATATTAAACATCTTGAATATTTAATTCCCAACATGGTCCCTTAACGCTGCGTTAACGCAGGGACCTCCAACGGATAACTCACCTTAACGTGCGTTAAACGCACACTTTTTTTGCCCTTAACGTCCCTTTAACGTGAACCGTTGTGAGTGGTCTAACATCAACCATATCACATGCAATAGGATTTTAAGGATTTTTGTGATGGGGAGTAAGGATGGGACGGCATATAAACATAAAATGTTCATAAATCTCTTTTCTTATAATTAAAGGTGCTGCCTATCCTAACCCCCCCAAAATTCATTATTCACACCCCCCTATTTTTTTCAATTTTTTTTATTTTTTTTTTATTTTTATAATTTTGTTTATATTAAAAAACTATAAACCTGAAAGTGCGGAATAGAAAATATAAAGTTTAATAAGTCAAACGCTTAAAACTGTCAGAAATACGGAACATAAATTGACAAAAAACTGTGATATGCTGTCACCAAAAGGAATCTTTGACCAAATCCCCTATGATTTGACATCATAGGGGGGGTTTGGATAGCATAGCCCATAATTAAAAAAAGGGGTACACTATACAAACCCCCTATGATATCAAATCAGGGGGGGGGGGGTTAGTCAAAGATTCCCTTTGTCCCCCTTTTGTTTTCAATTTTTTGTCAGTTTATGTTCCGTATTTCTGACAGTTTTAAGCATTTGACTTATTAAACTTTATATTTTTTATTCCGCACTTTCAGGTTTATAGTTTTTTGATATAAACAAAATTATAAAAATAAAAGAAAATAAAAAAAGGCAAAAAAATAGGGGGGGGGAGTGCGGTTGGTCTTTTGGGGGGGGGGGATAGGCTGCCTTAAAAAAAACGTCCATATACTTCAAGGGGGACACTATACAAACCCTCCCTACTACAAACTCTCCCTACATGTTTGTACTTTTTGTCTTATTATGTAAGGGTTGGTTTTTTTTTTTTTTTTTTAATCTTTTACTAAAAGCAGTTTTTTTTGTCAAAGTTTTTGTCAACGTTCTTTTTTTTTTTTTTTTTTTTTTTTTTTTTTTTTTTTTTTTTTTTTTTTGGTATCCTTTGTCAATAGTTTAAGCCACGGGAAACTATAATACAGTGTTTTTGACTGTTTGAGAATCTTTGTTGAGTTATAAAAATATGGATCTTAGCAAAGTTACATTTACAAGTTTTCCCATAAGCAGTTATAAAGATAGTGCTAGAAGATAAAAAAAAGCTGAGTTTACGATGAATACATCACCGTTTTACACGAATGAGGTATAATTTTACGCTATTACTTTCAAAAATAAAATGAGTAACGTTTATAAAAAAAATGATAAATCGAGATGGCTCAGATTATTATTTTTAATCATATGGCTGCAAATTTGAAGGTTGCAAAGTGTTTGCCGTCCATTCGGTTATGCCATGCCAATCGACAAGTTTTTTTTTTTAAAATCATCATCGCCAGTATCTCGATTTTTTTAGATCATCAAACTGCTATTAGATCATAAAAGATCAAAAAGATCAAAAGATCAAAAAGATCAAAAGATCAAAAACTGCTTAAACCACCACATAAGCAGTTTCACATAAAAGATCAAAAAGATCAAAAACTGCTTAAACCACCACATAAGCAGTTTCACATAAAAGATCAAAAAGATCAAAAACTGCTTAAACCACCACATAAGCAGTTTCACATAAGCAATTTCACGTACCACCACATAAGCAGTTTCACATAAAAGATCAAAAAGATCAAAAAATGCTTAAACCACCACATAAGCAGTTTCGCATAAAAGAAACCAACACATAAGCAGTTTCACATAAAAGAAACCACCACATAAGCAGCAAAAAATGCTTAAACCACCATCAGAACCAAGAAACCACCATCAGAACCAAGAATACAAAGAAACCACCATCAAAACCAAGAAACCACATCAGAACCAAGAAACCACCATCAGAACCAAGAGCACACAAAACCACCATGGTTTTTACCATGGATCTAAACCATCAATTATGTGAAACTGCTTATGTGAAACCACCATCAGTTTCAACCATATCTAAACCACCAAGATATGGGGGAGGGGTTAGAATAACTCGACCCTTATTTTAACACAGATCTAACCAAGAAACCACCAACTTTTTTTAGATCTAAAAGATCTAAAAAGGGTCGAGTTATATAAATACACAGATCTAACCAAGAAATCACCAACTTTTTTTAGATCTAAAAGATCTAAAAAGGGTCGAGTTATATAAATACACAGATCTAACCAAGAAACCACCAACTTTTTTTAGATCTAAAAGATCTAAAAAGGGTCGATTTATATAAATACACAGATCTAACAAAAAAACCACCATCCCCTTTTTTTAGATCTAAAAAGGGTCGATTTATTCTAACCCTATCACATAAGCATCATCAGTTTTAGATCTAAAAAGATCATAAAAGTTACATTCACATAAGCATCATCAGTTTTAGATCTAAAAAGATCTAAAAAAAAGTAAAACCGCGTAAACCATCCCATCTATACCACCACCACCCACAAACTTGCCCTTATCCCACCCCACCCCCATCCCATGTATACTATCTCACCATCAATAAACCACCAAGAACAGGGACGAGTTATTCTAACCCCCCATATCTACAAAGGAAACCACCATCCCACCTAAACCACCATAAAAAGCAGTTTTGTGAGAAGTAGATTTATGAGAGAGAGAGAGAGAGGATGGGAATTATGAGTGAGAGAGAGTCAGACTGGGGGTGGGATGGGATAAGGGTAGGGTTAAGTCTGTGAGATGGGATGGGGGTGGGGTGGGATAAGGGGCAAGTCTGTGGGTGGGGGTGGTATAGATGGGATGGTTTACGCGGTTTTACCTTCTTTTTTTTTTTCTTTTTTTTTTAATTATTATTTTTTCAAAGACAATGTAAAAAAAAATAATAATAAAAAATAAAAATAAAATAAAGTTGTAAAAGTTAAAAAAATAAAGTAATTTGTTAAAAAAAATAAAAGTTGTAAAAGTTTTAATGTATTTTCAGGTGTTCATTTCTCCCGAGCAACTAACTGATTGGGTGCAAAATATAGCTCGAGGGATCAGTTTTGTTATTGTTAAAAAAAGAACCAAATCAGAGAAGGGGTATTTGTACGAAATCAATTATGGGTGTTCAAAGGGTGGGAAGTATGAACGTGAAGGTTTAGAAGATGAAATTAAACGACAAACCAGTACCTCTAATACCGATTGTCCATTCAAATTAGTGGCGAAATGTTCTAAAACACAAGATTTTTGGAGGTTGAGGGTGAAGTGTGATAGGCATAATCATTATTTTGCAGAGTCGTTGCATGGTTTCCCATATGCAATGAAATTAAAGGATGATGAGTTCAGTTTGGTGCAACAATTGACAGAGTATCATGTACCACCACGTCATATACTTTCGTCAATAAAGGAGCGTAATCCGGATAACGTGTCTAGCATTAGAACTATATATAACGCACAAAGTAAGATCCGTGGAGCCCTAATAGGTCATAGAACTCCAATTTAAGTCCTTTACTCACATTTGATGCATTGAGGGTGTAATATATTCGAAATCATAACACACTCATACACTTGTGATTTAGCTGAATTCTAGAGAGAGAAAGAGAGAGAAGTGGGAGTTTTAGTGAGAGAAAGTGAAAGAGAATTGTATTGAATGATTAGAAGCTCCAACCCTTCCCATGAGTGGGGAAGGGCTTATATATACAAGTAACATAAACGCCCCACATGGGCTGTGGATTGAGCTGACAGTGGGTAAAGACCCAACCCAATTGTAGAAACCAAGATCTAGCCCAACTAGGGTTATAGCAACAATGATTGCAAACGCAGCGGAATAATAACAAGAACACAATCAATATTACTTAACAAGGTTTTTCTTTATTGAAAAATAAATAAAAACCTACTACAAACTACTAAACACGCTCTGTGCGTTTCAATCGACTCTCATTGGAGAGACAATCTATGAAATGGATGATCTGTAACCTAGACGCCTCCCCTCTTTATATAATAGAGGGAGGTTACAAACCCTAGCTTACTAATAAACCTAACTATTACATATTAGGTCCCTATTGTTTCTTCTTTCTTCATTCTTGCTCGTAGGTTTTGTAATCATCAAATCTGTAATTCCCAACAATCTTCCCCTATTTGATATTACAAAACAATCTGCATGAAGAAACAATGATAAAACATGTCATCACAAATAATAAGCTGCACATCATAAATCTTCTTCCCCTTTTTGTAATCATCTAATAGGGGTCTTGTGCATCTCGTAATCGCTTCCCCTTAAGTGATGCATGTAGATGGTTAAGTATTTTTGAACAATAAGCTTCCCCTTAAAAATATACTAACCATCTCATGAATCTCGGACTTTAATCGGCTTGAAAATGCAAGAACATCCTCCTCTCTCATGTAACTGTTGCCTCAGCCGGCGATCTACCTCAATCTCTCCTTGCATCTCACAAAAAGAGTGAACTTGTTACATAATCGATTAAAATGTCTTTATCTGATTTAGTGCAAACAAGACATGTTTATTACACATCAGTTATGAACTATCGTCCCGGACGTTCATCATCCATAACCGCACATTTGATCCCAGATCAAACCCTATAATAATGCGTGTGGTCCCGGACCTTCCACGACATCATTACGTTAGGTACTAAACAACCTGTAAACACCAAACCAAATCAATAAAAGTAACCAAGCCATAAGCATCACATCGTCCAAGATCCAAGGGCGTCTGAGGACCTAGAATACTAAATAAAATATATCGAAACCAGCACAAACTGAATCCACCAGCAGGAATCGATAATAATAATAATTTTTTTTTTAACCACGAGCAGCAGGAACCGAACAGCAGAAACCATTCCTGCTGGTAGTAATGCAGCAGCAGAATCAAAATAGCGTAGCAGCAGAATAACATTCCAATACCCACTATTTGAGCCTACCAAACCATCGTTGACCAATGATATAGCTTTAGACTCATCGAATTAATCCCACCAACTGATCCATAAAAACAATACAAAATTCCATGTGCAACAAGTGACCCCACGATCAATTAATAAAACAGCAAGCAACAAACAGTTGTAACAATCGTTTAACCCCACACGTGCAAGGCTTCTAGACTAATGAATTTAATTCTCGCCGTAGATTGAATCACAAGCCAATTACATTCAACCAATTAAAAGCAATTTTCAACAAAATCCCATAAGCAACAAAAATCAGTATCAACTAATCGATTGTTAGGATCTCTGAGAAATAAAGAATTTCTCATTGCTGCCGATAGTGAAGTTGGTTCCTGCCGATAGTTATTCATTGCTGCTGCGGTTGGTTCCTGCTGATAGTTTAAGTTTGTTTCTGCCGATAGTGTTTATTGCTGCGGATATTATTGTTTGTTATCCGTAGGTTTAGAAAGTTTGTTAGATTTATTTTTAGAAGAGATCATGTTTATCTCTTCACACGTTTTCTTGTAAGACGGGTTAGGGTTAGGGTTTCTTATCATTATAAAAGAAACATCCCGTCCATAAGTTCAATGTACCTTTAACGATTACAATATTCAATAACACAATTCTTAGTTCATAGTCTGATCCATAGAGGATCATTGTCTTTTCTTCTTTAATATTCTTGTTGTTTAGTTTCCGCATAAACGCAAGTCTTACACCTAGAGGTTCTCGTTTAACCAAGCTCAATCAAAGCTCGAAGTACTCGATCCTACAAGTGGTGTCAGAGCCTGGTGAGGATCTCTGATAAAGAAGGAAACATTGTTGAATTGTCTCTCTTGAATCTTTTCACAATGTCGCTATCAGGTGATAGATTTGAAATGTGCGCAATGAAGATTAGGAGTTTGTTCCATAATAAGTCTATGGAAAAGCTGACTGAAAAAGATGAATCCTATCAAGCAAAAGAAAATTTGAAAGAATATGCTCTAATGGGATTCCCATCACAGGTACAAAGATGTAATCCTGCTTGTCAAGAATTGTACTCAACTCTTAATAAAGAATATGATGATATGAAATCTAAGTATAATGAATACTTTATTAAGGTTCAAGCTTATGATAATGCAGTTAAAACCTTAGAAAAACAAAAGGTTTGGTTTCAAAAGAATCAGTTAGCTTATGAGGAAAAGATAAGGGTTTTAGAGAGGGACTTGAAAAACACCACTAATGAGCTTAAACATTATGAGTCTCAAAAAGCTAAGATGGTGTTAGAAAAACAGGATATGCAGACTAAGCTAGACAATACCTTGGCTAGGTTTGATAAATGGAAAGATTCATCTAAAAACCTAAACAAGTTAGTTGATAGTTCTATGTCTGTAAGAACTAAACGTGGTTTAGGGTTTGGTGACTACATAGGGAAAGATCAAGTCTATGACCCTAATGAGTATAGTGTTTTTAACCCTGAACCTGTAGACTATAAAATTCCTGTTAAGTTTGTCAAAGAAGGTGGAATGAATGCTGTTCCTCCACCTATAAGAGGAGTTTTTATGCCTACCCCTGTCCACTCTCTCTCTGACATTGACTCAGATGAGTCACAAATGGTTTATGGTAAAAAGTCTAGAGACTTACCTGAATCTAATGACTGTGTCTCTTGTTCCACAAGTGACAAGTCCTCAGAAGCAGAGTCTAAAGACTTTGTTTCATGTGACTCAAGTGAAAAGTCATCCACACCCAAATATCATGAGCCCTCAAGTTCAACTAATGATAAAACTACTTCTAAATCAGCCTTTTCAGACAACAGCTCAATTAATTCGTTTAAAAACAAATGTGTCTCTAGTTCCACTAGTGATAATGTTGTCTATGTTAAGAAAAGGTTTAGTAAGAACAAGGCTATTAGGAAGAAGTCATGTTTTGTGTGTGGTAGTCAATATCATCTCATTAAAGATTATGATTATCATGAGAAAAGAATGAATGGTGGGCAACAACAGACCAGATCATTGTGGAAAAATGTTAAACAAATACCACCATATGTTCCACAAGCAGCAGGAATGAACTTTTATAGGGGCCCCTTTCCTGCTGATAGACCTGTTCCTGCTGGTACCTCTGTTTCTGCTGATATTTAGGGAACCATTCCTGCTGGTACCTCTTCATATTTTCAGAGGGATTTCAGGCATGCCTATTATAATCAAATCTTTGGAGGGGGAATGACTTATTCTCCATGGTATCCTTGGTAATTGTCAAGTTTGGCTAATTGTGTTGTTGTATTCTTGTTTGCTGGTTTTGAGGGGAGGCATTAGCCTAAGGGGAGGCTAATGCTTGTAATTTTGTCTTGTTTTTCATTCATTTATGTTCTATGTTTTGTGTTTCTCTAATTTTGTTTTGCAGGTTTTTAGTGTCTTTTGTTAGCTAACTATGTTTTGCAGCTCTTAGTTTCTCAATGCTTGGAATTGAATATGAAAGACAGTAATTTCCATTCATCATAATTTAGAAGAGTACATTCAGTTACAAATCCCAAAAGTTACCTATCAACATCATTCAGACATCATACCAACCTACAAACATCAGTCGACCTAAACCCTACCACCTATTCCATCTTCCCTTTTCCTTTACCCATATAATCAGGCATGAACCTCCTACCCCTTTGTCGACTAATTTCTTCATACACATGGGGGACTGGAAGTGCCAACACCACTGGGAGTGGCTGTCTTGGTTCAGGGGCTGGAGTTGAAGAGCTTGAGGTAGTATGCCTCTGATGTGTTCTGGGGCGTAACCTTGCAGATGGTTGACTTGGATGTGGAGCAGGGTGGCTTGATTGTGGTATAGGTCAGCTTGGCTGAGGAGTTGGTCTGATGGGATTCTTCCTTTGTCTTGGATCTTGGCTTTCACGTTGTCGATTGTTTCGACTTCGAGGGTTAGGTTTTTCACGGATAGAGTTTTCTCGAAGATCTGCATTACCTTTTGGTATCGGTACTTTATAGAAGGTTGCAGTTGTCCTTTCCATCTCTTCAGTTAGCAGAGCCACAGTTGCCTTCATCTCTTCCCTTAGCTTATCTGTAATGGGAAAATTGGGAGGGTATGTCTCCCATTCACCCTGACAATAAGTCAAGGACTTCAACTCTGATGATTCTTCATCATCATAGCTAAAGTACTCAAATGATGAAGGAGTAGATGGAAGAGGATCAGATGAATATGAATCTTCCTCAACCTTGGCCTTACCTTTGTTTTGAGAAGATGATGCAGTTTTGGGAAAGTAATTTTTCCACCCTGAGTTACTGGAGGAGGAAGAATCTGATGAGATTTCGATGATTGGAATTTTAGAAGAACTCATGATTTTCTTTGGTTTGATGAAGTTATTGTGATAATGAAGGTAGGTGATTTGAGAAAAAGGGCTTTTATAATGAGAAGGTGATTAATGCAAATTTATTGTTGGTTGGTGTTGTGTTTTAATTCTGGAGGTTTATTCCTAATGACTGGATTCGGAAGGTTGACTTTGGTCAAACCACCTCATTGCTGCCGATTGGTCAAACCTCTTATTGCTGCCGATTGACCAAGTATTGCTGCCGATTGGTCAAACCTCTTATTGCTGCCGATTGACCAAGTGTTGCTGCCGATTGGTCAAACCTCTTTAAGTCAATTGGTCAATGTTACGTGCGCAGAATTGCAGCAATTTAAAGTGATATATTTGGCAACCCAACCTAAAATTGCACTTCTCTCATTTCAATTTCTCAAAATCCTATCAAACCCTAATTTTCTCATTTTGAACCCTAGATCATTCATCCAACGCAATGACAACCCTTCGCTACAAGGATGATCATAACAAGGTTGCATACTTAGAGTCATCTTCAAGAAGTGTTGGTTATGATGAGGTGTTAACATTTCTTCGTGGGTCATCCATTCGCTATGCACTCACTTATTGTCCAGTAAAGGTGTATGATTCGTTGATTAAGCAGTTTTGGGCAACAGCTAAGGTCAGACACATTGTGGGAAAGGAGGACGACATCGTTGCCACCATTGATGAGCACGAAGTCATCATTACGGAGGAGTTGATTCATGTACAGCTCTGATTTCCTGAGGAGCATGGGGAATATGATCTTTCCAGACAAGAAATCAATGATGGTATGGCTGCTATAGGTTATCCTGTCACTGGTAGTTGTACATTCTTTAAGAGTAAGTTGTCCCCTCAATGGAGATTTCTGGTTCACACTTTACTCCAGTGTATGAGTGTTAAGACAGGTGGTTGGGATCAATGTCCAAGTCCTATTGCGTCTGGTCTTGTTTGTCTATCTCAGGGTAGAATATTTAATTGGGGCAAATATATTTTTGATGGGATGGTTGAAAATATCTCTGGTGATAAAAACAGATTTTTAATGTACCCTAGATTTCTTCAAATTATCTTAGGTATTCAGACCATAAACCCATCCCCTAAGATAGTGAATCGGTTGACTCCTAAAATGTTTGCTCTGATGAAAATGAATTTTGCAGGCCAACATTTACCATTATTACCTGCCATGTTACAAAATGCCAATCCTGCTGACAACCCAGATCCTGCTGACAATGTCAGTGTCCCACCATCACCCAATGCAGCTGATGCTGATGCATCCAATGCTGCTGGTGAAGGGACTTCAGTTGCTGCTGATGCATCTGCATCTGTTGCTGCTAATGACCCATTACCACCATCACCTAGACCTGCCACACCTAGACCTGAGACTAATGTCCCTGATGAGCCCAGTGTCCAGACCACCACAGTTGTTACACCTGTTGTCCAGCCAACACCTTCTGTGGACTTGCCTTCTTCTTCAAGGCTTTCAACTCCTAGTCCTTCTAGGCAGACTTTCAGTGAAGACATCCATGTAGGAGGAGAATTTCATGTATCTCCACCTAGATCCAATGAAGCTCCTAACACCTCAGGTATTCCTGCTGGTGGAGCTGAGGATGCTGCTGATCTCACCTCTTTGTCCCAGTTACTTGACAGGTCTATGCAGAAAATTGCAGCATTGGAATCAGAGCTTACAGAGACTAAAAGGAGTTTTAGTGAGAAGGTGGAGAATTTGGAAAAGGAGCTCAGGGATTCTAAGGAAACTTTCAGTAGAACTATTCAAGAGCTCAATGATAGAATCAGCTCTTTGGAAGCTCAACATCCTCAGAAGAAAAGAAGGGTTATACTTTCTGAGTCTGAGGAAGATCAGGATGATATGTCATTTGATGGGCTTAATGTGCTGGCTTCTGTTTCTCTTGATAGTGCACATACTGAAGTGCCTACCTCTTCTGAGCACACTATCACTACTCAACCTCAGGCCTTCACTGGAACAAGGACCATTGCTGCTGATGTCTCTGGTGTTACTGCTGAAGTTGGTGGTGTTTCTTCTGAGTCTAAGGTTCCTGGTAATACTGCTGGTAGTGACACCATTCCTCCTGAAGCAACACAAGATGATGATGAGATAGCTAGACAGATCCAAGCACAGGAAATTGCTGATGCACAAGCTAGACTAGCTCAGGTTGCTCAAGATGAGGAGCTTGCAAGGAAAATGTCTGAAGATGAGAGGAATATAGCTGGGATTATGAATAACACAAGATCAGAAGATCCTACTTCAGAAGAGTTCAGTGAGCAAGTCGAATACTTGTTGGCTACTGATATGATTATTAGAGCTCATGGGTTTATGATTCTTCAAGATTCAGAGTTGGATTCGGATGAAAGATCAGATCAGCTCAAGGCATTTATCTTAAAGACTCATAGAGCATCCACTTGGAATGACTTGATGCATAGGATCAGTGAAAGACAAAAGTCAGGATTTAAGATGCCTTCAAACAAAGATAATGTCAATTTTATGAAGGTATATCTGAAGAATGAAGCTAACTACAAGCTCAGTGATTTCAAAGGTTGGACTGATGCTGCAATCCAAAAGTTGTTCCTTGATACCTATGCAAGGATAAATTCTTCAGTCCAGAGAGATATTCCACAAAGCAAGAAAAGAGAGCCTTCATCTTTAGAGTCTGATGTTGCAAAGAAAATGAAGCCTGGAGAGACATTGTCTGGTGCATCTTCCTTTATTCCTACTGAAGGTATTCAGGATACCACATTCATTTCACCAATTCCTAATGTAGATGCATCTGAGGCACCACAAGAAGGTCCTATGTTTGATGGTATTCCTGCTGCTCATGTCTCTGTTTCTGCTGAACCATCTTCCTCTGTTCCTATCCTGCAATATGGTCTAAGGACAAGGCAGAAGAGTCACTCTCACCACCCTTCTTCTAGGGATATTTCTGAAGTGGATGATCAAGAATTGATTAGGGTGGACTCAGATAGTGATTCAGGAGGTGATTCTATTAATTCTTGGGGTCATATTGCTCACTGGGAGATTAGGTCTACTCCTGAAGGTGAAGTCAATGTTTGGTTTTCTCTTGATGGGACAGTCAAATTCTTTACCTTTCTGAGGGAGCTGTTGAATAGGGTTGAAAGAATAGATTTGGAGAATCTTTATAAGATAGTGGATAATTACTATCAAACTCATACTCCTACTGGAATTGGCCTAATGCTTTGGGGAGATTTACAAGTGTTAATGAATTCATTGGAAGGTGAAAAGGCTAAATTGGTGTGGGGTAATCAATCATCCCGGAGAGTATTTTCTTGGAGACTATATCCTTCTTCCAATGTTCATGTTGTGGAGCTCATCTCTGGCAAGTTCCTCACTATGTTTGTGGATGTCACTTATCCTTTATCTGAGGGACTTATGAAGAAAATGCTCACACAGAAGGTCCGAGTTCCAAGCATACAATTGGAAATGATTTAACTACAGCTGAACAGTTGATCAAATTCATCAAAGATCAACTTGCAGCTAAAGGTACATCAACTTAAGGGGAGGCTGCTTCTTATTGTTGTTGTATATCTTTCTATCTTTCTTTTCTTTTGGTTTCTTTTCTTATTTTCTTTCTTTTCTTTTGGTTTGTTTCTGATTTCTTTTTCTTAGTTTAAAAAAAAAAAAAAAATTTGTATATTTTGTGTGCTTATAAGTTGGTTTTGAGCAACACCTTGCAGGTACAGTGTTGGTGTTTACACCTTCACCTTAAATGGTATTCAACTCACCATGTCTTGCAGACAAGAAAGAGTTGACTCACCATGAGGGTACGGCTCTGGTGTGATAATCAAATCCGTTGATAGCTGTAATAGCTTGCTCAAAGCTATAGGGTACTTCAACTCACCCATGATTCAGTTCTGAGAGTTGAAAATGGTTCTCAATTCACCATGGATGTAACCCTTTATGGGATCCAAAGAATTGGCTAGTCCACAAAAGTATGGTTTGTGGTAAAGACACTTGGTATCCATATTTGGTATTCAATTCACCAAGGTTTGCTGTACCTAAGAATTGACTAGTCCTGAGCAAACGGCTACAGGTAAAGACAAGTCAAATCAGTTTATAGTTGCTGATTTGCTAATAAATCAGATGGTTATCAATGTACCATGGTCTAACACACCTAAACATTGGCTACTCCAGTAGTGATGGCTATTGGTAAAGAGACATCAAATCCATTAATTTTCAATGATTCACCTCTCACAGGAGTTAACACACCTGGATGTGATGAGAATAGTATGAAACTTAAGTGATTTGATGTACATATTGTCATAGTAGCAGCCAAGCTCAAGTGAATGTCATGGTGACCAGTTTACATGTTTTGAAGAAGATTTCCTATTGCTGCTGAACTATTGAAGTTGCTGCTATAGATATTGGAATCTTGCAGGTTATAGATGTTGCTGCTGGTTACTACTTATTGCTGCTGCTAAGTCGCAATCCTCAAGCCTGAGAAGTTAAAGCTCTATCATGTTGGAATCTTGCAGGTTAACCTAGTCAACCTCAAGATTAGGGGAGGATTGTTAGGATCTCTGAGAAATAAAGAATTTCTCATTGCTGTCGATAGTGAAGCTGGTTCCTGCCGATAGTTATTAATTGCTGCTGCGGTTGGTTCCTGCTGATAGTTTAAGTTTGTTTCTGCCGATAGTGTTTATTGCTGCGGATATTATTGTTTGTTATCCGTAGATTTAGAAGTTTGTTAGATTTATTTTTAGAAGAGATCATGTTTATCTCTTCACACGTTTTCTTGTAAGACGGGTTAGGGTTAGGGTTTCTTATCATTATAAAAGAAACATCCCGTCCATAAGTTCAATGTACCTTTAACGAGAACAATATTCAATAACACAATTCTTAGTTCATAGTCTGATCCATAGAGGATCATTGTCTTTTCTTCTTTAATATTCTTGTTGTTTAGTTTCTGCATAAACGCAAGTCTTACACCTAGAGGTTCTCGTTTAACCAAGCTCAATCAAAGCTCGAAGTACTCGATCCTACACCAATACCATAAATACTACTATGACTAAACTAGTATTACGATAACTAAACTAATACTAATAAGCCTATGAGCTAACTTAATGCTAATAGATACTCGGGGTGACCGAGTCTTTCATATGAATACTTATATTCCTAACAATCTCCCCCCTAAGGGAGGTCATCCCGGAAATTACATTTTGAATTCTAGCATTCTAATGAACTTAATTTCCTAGCTCGTAGACTTTGATTCTTCAAGTTCAGCACACTTTGTACTTCAAGCAATGATTGTGTGATTAATGTTCCTTTGGCATATGTGATCTTTGAGCATTCTTTGAGATCATCAGCCACCGTAAATCTCCAAGTTCATCCTTTGTAGTGTCGCCTTCATGTGATGTAGTGACCATGGGACCGGACATGCTCACACTTTTCTGGATCAGGAGACTTTGCATCAGAGTTGCGGAAGCATTGTTGTAAGTCTCTCAACTTTCATGATCCTTTGATGATGAATTGGTCGTGTGAGCATGGGGTGTAGATTGACATGTCTCGGCTGGAATTAGGTACCACCATCACCATCTTTATATAAATCTGAAATAAAATAGTTAGCAATAAAGTTGGAGAACGAATATGGCTTTGTCATTCGCTCGGTGTGGTTGGATTAACCTTCGGTTCTGTGAGGACCGACCTGTGATCAGGTAGAATCCCCTTTAAAGAAAATTCTCCTTGACAGGACTTTCCAGCTTGTTGTAAAGAATCATCCAACGAATTAACATCATAATCATCATACTAAGCATGTTCTCATACCGGAACATCTCAAAGCAGACAGCACGGTAGAGTGAATCAGTGAATTAAATACCCACTGATTGATGAGAAATTGATTAGAAAAAATCACTCGCGTGTCACTGGATAAACATTTTATGTAACACGACGAGGGTTTTATAAGTTGAATAACATTTATGTCATAAGCACTTTTGTTTGAAAATTTACACAATCAATGTGCTCGAAACTCAGTTGGTGAGCACATTGAAAGGTTTTCCAAAAGCATCCGTCAATCCATTTCCTGGAACAAGTTTGATTCAAATGTGAATCGCCCAATCGTTTCTTTCTAGTTGTCACTAGTTTGATCCATGAAGGATCTCACATGTCACCCACCAAGAGCTTGTTTGATGTTGGCTCTAGAAGGATTTCCATCTTCATTGTGAATACTTTACATATCACTCAGATGTTCTGGCAATACCACAAGGATAATGCGTAGGACTCTTAATATATGTTTTCTTACTTTTCACGGTGTATGAAACAGCAAGCATATTGGAAATGTGTCCTAATGAGATTTATGGATGATCTCTTGGCTCTAGACTCGATAATGCGTTTTGATTTAATAATCGGAGGCTGGAGCAAACTGCCACCTTTTCAATATCAACTAACTCGGAGTGAGAGAGTCAATAGTAATGAGTGAATCTCTGTGTGAATGAAACAAGATTCTTTTGAGAGACCTTGAGTGGCTAGGGAGGGTTGAGCAGCATATCACTGGGTCCATGATACTTGTCTTCAATGTCAGCAATCAACTACGTGATTCGGACAGCATATGTATTGACCCGATTTCTGCCTAATGTGTAAGGAGGGCTTCTTTCTTTGCACCCTTTATCTTTACATTTCTTTTTCATTCTTCAACCCCTTCAGCGCTTACCGAGACTTCATCACTAGTACCTTGTTAGGTTTGTTCCAGTACTAGCTCCATCTCAGTCGGCACTCTTCCCTTATTCTCACATTGCTCCTTTTTTAATCATACCTAAGGACTTCTACACTAACTAGTGGATTGTCCCTGGGTAGATCCCTCCGGCTCGGGCGGGATCGTGGGAACTGATACCTAACCTTACCATCCTTATAACTCCAGTACATTAAATAAAATGGTCGGTCTTTGGTATTATTCCACAATTGCCATCATAAATCATTCGCCCCCCCTCAATATGTGCATCGATATACGAAAGAGTTTAGCACATATGGGAGAGCCTACACTTGAGTCCAAAAGATCACATTTTTTATCAAATTTTCATATTTAAGTCACATTCTCTCCCCCGATCAAAAGTTTCAAACCTTTTCAGATTTTGTGATCCCAATTGATTTAAATAAGTTTAGAAAATATCGGAGAAAATGTGGTCAGGTTTAATATGTGCTGATAATGGAACATACTAATGCTCCTCCTCAATCAATGAGGGAGAATATTAGTGTCAGGTATGATAAATTTGAAAGATATTTGAATTAAAAAATCATACACTGACACATAACATCAAGTTTCATTAAATTCACTTCTTATTATGTACAAAGTGACTTGTTTTGATGATATAAAGTTTTTGAAATCACTCTCCCCCTCAATCGATGACCCGTTTTCTATTTAAAGAGTTGTAGTCATTGATTGAGTGATAGATTTTTGATGAAAAGTTCAATTCTGATTGATATTCAAAAATCATAGTACCACCACGTTTAGCAAAAATACTTTCCTGAAGAATCATAGATGGAAAAGTATCTGTGATGTAAAGAAGACTTCTCTTCTTATACGAGAAATGATGCACTGAAACGTACATCAAATCGAAGAAACATGGATATAAAGTAATCCATGCCCGGGTGAACTTCACCCAGTGGGAGGAACAACCGTCTTTTTGGCGACGTGCTTTCCCCATAATGAAGAACGGGTTACAGTCTGAAGTAACTGCAAGCCATTATGACATGTTTTAACCATTCAATTTAACTTCTGCTCGAGCTTCATTTAAAGTCCCGTGTCATTATTGAATGACATTTCTAGGACCGTAAATGTTATCGATAAACAGAAGACATGCCTAGAGGAACTATTTTTGGTATTTTTGTGTTTTTCTGATTTTTATGGTTTTTATAGGTTTTATATTTTTCTATTTACATTTTGGTTTAAGATATGTACAAAATATATTATTCAATTTAAGAAGATGTTGACATGAATACCGAAATAAGGATATCGTTCTGTACGTTGTAGAAGTCTGTAGTCAACATCTCTTAAACTTTCACCACCAAAGCTTTCGAGGCTCCTGAATCATCGTCTGAACTTGAGCCTTCTCAATGTGAAGCTTTGATAGCTTCCCCCCAAACCGACAATCTTCTTTTTGAGTAGTTTCAAAGCTCTCTTTCAAGCTTACATTAGTTAAGTTCACAGCGGAATCCGTAGCAAACCACATCAAATATTGCTGCTCCTTTTAAGAATAATCTTCGTGATTATCCGTTCGGGGGATCATCAAATAGATCAGCAACGTATCATCTCACGCTTGAGTAATTCTTCTCATATTTCTTCCCGCTGAAGGCTGAAGTAATGCATACCAAAAGTATCAAAAGGCCACTTTCCCCAAGTAGTTGAAGTGATGCAATCAGTCTCATTGTATGAAGCTCAAAAACCCGAAGTACACACTCAATCCCATTAATGAAGTCGAAAACGTAACATCAAAATCAATTAAGACTCGGAAATGCACTTTTCTCCCTTCAGGAAATTGCAGATGAGAATTGTTACACCACAATCAACTAAGTCCCGAGTGTAAGCAATTTATCCCGTATGTAGTCGAAATAATAACACCAAGACAGTACCACAAAAGCAACTGAGTACCGGATGTAGTCGAAATGATAACACCAAAACAGTACCCTAAAAATCAAGTAAGTCCCGGATGAACACATTTCCTTCTGTAGGATACCGACTAACCAGAGGAATCATCATACAATTGTGTACCTATTTAATCATCAGAAACTATTTCTTACATCTCTTCCCCCATGTAGTTGGAATAATACACCAAAACCCACGAGTTAAAACACTGATTTTCTCTGCGGTTATGACATTTGTCTTCCCGGAATAACTTCAATTAAGAAGAAGTATAAAGTTCATCGCGTGTGCTCGTTGTGCGTTCAGATTTATGTCTCCTTCCCCCTTACTGGTTTTGATACCTCAGAATCAGCAACACATTTTACGCACATATACTTGAAATCTTGTGAGAAGAACAAAACTGGCTCAAATGTATCAAGTGAGAATCAACCGCTACCGAAACTCTTTCTGACTATCTTTACCAACCCTTAAGTAGGCTATTTGAAGTGGTAACTGATGGAGCAAACCCGATATACCAAACTTGAAACTGAAGTAGAATTCCCCGTTCTCGTGACTTAAGCTTGCACTAATGTTGGAAGAGCGGTGTAGAGAATTTATGCTCCAAGAAAATCTCTAAGTACTCAATACCCAACCAAAGTATAAGACATTAACACCTCTTGCGATTATCCACAACGTCATTGGCGTGTGACACTGAGTACTACAACATAACTCCTTTAAGTGATAGTTAACCAGGTCTTCAAACATTTACCCCGACTGCTGGTAACTAGATAAACTAAGTCTTCAACTTAAATCTTAAGCACGAGCAAGTTATCATTGAAAGTCATGCATCCAACCAACCCCGACTTCAAGATAAAATAAGATCACGCCTTTGTGAAAGTCAACTTCAATCTCAAATAAGTGATACCTGATCAACTCCGTAGTCACAATTAGAGTCACATGCCCAACAAGTGAGTGAACATACAATCAAATGTACGTCGATCCACTGTTCACACTTCTCCCCCTCAAAAATTGCATATGAGGTTGATCCACTGTTCACACTTCTCCCCCTCAAAAATTGCATTTGAGGTTGCCATTTTTGATCGAGTGAATAAAAATCCAATCTAATGAAAGTAGATCCACTTGATGACTGAACGAGCATGGAACAAGTATGAAGTTTGTTGATGAGAATAGTCAGAAACAAGAAGATTTCTCTTCTTCCGAAGATAAAGCGCACTCAAGCGTACGCCTTTCTTTTCTTTGAGGAACGGGGCCTGGAGTGTTTTCAGCAGACGCCATCATGTTGACATTGAGGACCGAGGCTTGAACTAATGAGTTCAAACATCATTTGTCGTTGAAGAACGAGGCTTGAACTGATGTGGTCTAACAACATTGTCGTTGAAGAACGAGGCTTGAACTGATGTGTTCAAACGTCATTTGTCGTTGAAGATCGAAGCCTGAACTGATGTGAACATACGTCATTGTCATTGAAGAACGAGGCTTGAACTGATGTGTTCAAACGTTATATGTCGTTGAAGATCGAGGCCTGAACTGATGTGAACAGACATCATATTTTGCTGAAGAACGAGGCTTGAACTGATGTGTTCAAACGTCATTTTTGTTTCCCCTCATATGTTGTGAGCAGCCTGAGTCCAAATGTCAAAGGACGATCTGTACGACCTGCATTTGAAAATAGACGAAAGAAGAGAATTTGGAGTGCTGGATTCCCAATTTAAGTTGGGTTCCAGTTGGTTAGTGCAAACAATCTCTATAGTTGTTGAAACCATAGGTGCCTTGGTTTTAACAATAGGGGTAACACTAGTAGATGCAATGGACCTAGTTAAAGGGCATTGTGTATCTAAATGGATAACTCTACCAGTTGGCTTCCATTCCTTAACAGGCATTACTCTAAGCATGGTAATCCTCGTTAAAGGGCAATGTTCGCCTAGTGCGAATATCCGGTCCGTGGGCTTCCACTGAAAGCCCACATTGGTAAACATTTTCCCTGTAGGTTTCCAAGATTGCTTAATTTGTCTAGCTCTCCAAAATTTCTTAACTGGGGTTTTGTTGGACGACTTCAAAAATTTCTCAACACATTTATCATGATTAACCGAAATTAAATAATCATTACATGTTTTGCAAAGTGAATTAGGAGTTGAATTATGATTCCTTTTGTTCAAATCTAACTTATTGTTCCTCATGTGGTCTTCTACTTTCTTCTTAGGACCACTTTTAGCTGGTTATTTCCTATAATTCTTTATATTTCTCCTAGGTTTTGACTCACTAGCTTTAGTGTCACTGTTAACTCCTGTAGAATGACTGATGGGAATCTTAGTCTTTTTCACTTCCGGTTGTTGAGCATGTTTTGATGTGTTGGGATCTGCAGTTTCCAAAGGTACCTCAAAGATAGATCGTTGCTGTACGAGTCCTGAACTGATTTGTTCAGGAGTCATTATGAATGTACATCAATGTTGAGTTTCCTGAACCCCTAAATTAGGAGATTTCAGTCCTTTTGGTCGCCAAACTCTGAGTCTTTACTTGATAGGAATGACCGATGTACCTGCACTTTGGTAAGGATGACCTGCACTAATATGACGAGTTTGTTTGTATTTATGTGGGTTAGTGATATCAGCCTCCAGACCATTTGGGGTTTCACTGTCAACCTTACAGTTTGTGAACAACTTACTGGAAGGTATCCATCTAAGCCCAACCATCTTAAAAATTCTACCCGTTGGAATCCACCTAAGGCAAGACTTAATAGTGTTTGGTTTCTCATGCACAATGGAAGACTTGTTGAGAGAGGACCTACTTCCTACAGCAGTTTGCCTACCAGTTTTCTGAGTAAAGCTCTTAGATCCTACGGGCATGTTGATGTTTCTAGTCTTAGGGGATTGAACCTGAGCACTAGTATTCTCTTCCTTTTCATTAGCCTTAGAAGATTGAGCCTTAGAACGAGCATCTGCTATCTTTTCATTAGGTCTTGCTTGTGAAGTGACTGGTTTTGACAAAACTTGATTCGCATCAACTTGGGGGGCAAACCGTTGTTTTGAAGATTTTGGTCGTTCTGATCTAAACGCAGTCGGTTGCCTAACAACTGATTGGTTTCTAACTAGTTGTGAAGTTGGTTTTCCCAAGATTGATGGTTTTGCAAACTTAGTATTCACACTATTTCTTGTTATTTTTCTTAGCTCGTTTTTTAAAGCTGGAATTGTAAAACCCTTTTCCTGAATTTGAGCTTTGAATTTATCATTTTTGGCAATCAAAAAGGTTGTTTGCTCTACAGTCTTAGTTTTCGTTTCTTTGATTGAATCACACAGTTCTTTGCAATGAATTTTCAAAGTCTCATTTTCATTAAGTAATTCAGCCACTTTATGTTCCAATTCAGTATTTTTTGTTGCAATAACATCACTGTCATGTTTAGCCTTAACTTCATTACACATATCACACATCTCAGCAATACGTTTTTTCTGGTTGTTGAACTTTTGAAATCATTTATGATAAAAAAATCACGGAATTCAGGAAATTCCGGATTCTGTTGGGAATTATCACATGACAAGACTTAATATGAAGAACAGACTTAAGTCTGTTGG